>LR990941.1:2883576-3126832 GCA_905163415.1 Noctua fimbriata | reverse complement strand
ATTAACACTAGAAACGGGAAATTTACCATGTTTACTGAAAAAAGAAAAAAAAAACTATCGAATTCTTAATTCGAAACTCTAGCCAACTGTATTGTGCGTATTTCGAATTGATTTCCAAGACTTCCTACTAGCCTAATACACCCACCCACCTCTCCTTGAAACAGGAACCCAGTACCTCAATTTCCTCAATCACCAAGGCGCAGCCCGTAGCTCATAGCAACAACATTTGAAGAAGGGGGTCACTAACAACTCCAGTGCCCTCATTCAAAGGGTAGGATCGCTGAAGTAGGTTAAGGGGTAGTTGTTAGTAGGGTGACGTATTACTCGCGCGTAATGAACCTACCGGCCAGATGAAGACCTATAAGTTTACCAGGAGTTAAGAGTTACTAGATATGATGGTTAGGTTTTGTGTATTTTGCAGTTTTTAGGTTTAAATATCAAAGTATTTTACATCTGCCTACATATATTAGGGCCGGCTTTCAGTCTCACTGGCGGAACCAGCGGAATCTGAGTTCCACAACCCAGTGACAAGGTGTTCCTTGGTAAGACTGGCTGTTAGACTTTCGGGTTTCCGACCAGTAAGGACTTTCAAAGATCTACAAATGACGGCCGGCTTCAACGGCCTAAAGAATTTTCCGAGGCTCAGATCGATGCCGAAGAAAACGGTAATACATGCTTAGAATCTAAGGAATGTTTATTTTAAGACAACTGCATGCCATTCGTAAGTAAAGCAAAGGCATCGTTGCATGTGGAAAGAGAATGAGCATTGATGACTGGCCTTGTTCACTGAGTATTGGCAATTTCAGACTACAAGTCGGTTTAATCAGTTGTCATGGTATGTATGCGGAGGAATGATGCAAATGTCGCGAGGTAAGTTTTCAGTATGAATGTTGATGGCTGGAAGAGTAGGGGAAGACCAAAGAAATGAAAGATAATGTGGTTAGAAAGGGGATGACTACCGAGTACAGAGATGGACTACTTATAGAAGAAGTATGGAAGAAGACATGCTGAGCCGACCCCAAAAACAATGGGATAACGGCAGGAGAATGATGACTCCAGCTACAGATCTTCTCGTACAGTGCTATGTTTCATTCAATAAAAGACAACTAAAGAAAATATCCACATCTATACTATATATATAATATTATAAAGCTGAAGAGTTTGTTTGTTTGTTTGCTTGAACGCGCTAATCTCAGGAGCTAATGAAATGAAATGAAAAAATATTTTAGTGTTTGATAGCCCATTTATCGAGGAAGGCTATAGGCTACATAACATCACGCTACGACCAATAGGAGCGAAGCATTTATGAAAAAGATTGCAAAAACGGGGAAAATCCAAACGCAGACGAAGTTGCGCGGGTCAGCTAGTACAATATATAAAATGTTACACCTGCAATGTGAAGTTAGAACAAGATTTATCGTCAGATTCAAACTGTCTATATAATTCCGTGTTCCTATCGATTTACATGTAAAATGAAAGAACTGCTATGTAGTTAGTTCTGCGTCTTCCCATGCTACACAAAAGGGTCAAGTGGGTGTGGTTTTGGGATAAAGGTACACCTGGTTCATGCACAATTTTGATCTATTACCCCGAATTACTTGCTTGTTGGGTTTAGGGTTCACTGTTAATGAATTTTAATATAGTCAGAGGAGATGTATACGTATTCATATGCGTATACATCATGTAAATGCTACGGGTAATTTTCCATCAGATTCTCGAAAATCAAATTAATTATGTTAGGTTGGAATTAGATCCTGTATGAGTTCTAGGCATTATCTTCTCCTAGATATGAAATCTATTGGCTTGATTGTTTTGGGTTCTATTATACATGGGGTATTTGATAAAATTATTAGAAATACGAAACTAGACTTCATCGCTTTTAAAGCGTTTTGTATTTCTACCAAGATTTTTTTGTAGCTAATGTCAATCGGATACATTTTCGTTTCTGTTATCGTCATCGCTGTTAGAATTCAGAAAGCTTTGTTGAAAAAACAGAACGATCTTTTGTCATCATGCGTGTGTTTGATTGATTTCTATTGTCATTAGTCAGCATTCCAGCGTCTAAGGTGAACTCTTGGGGCTAAAGTCCTATGAAGGGGTAGCAAGTTGGCTCACATGCCGTCGCTTGTTGCTTGGTGCCCAGTTTGTTACTGTCCCGCTAAGCGCGGGGCGGTAGCAAACGCAGCTCTTTAATTAACCAATCTTGATACTTGGAATTAAATTAATACGTTATTAATTCCATTGACCGATTTTATAACGATGGTTAGGGAAGACTAGATGTGGAAGACGTCGCTGCCTTCGGGTCGGGCGATCGGGTGATGTGGCGCAATTTTGGAGAGAACTATGTCCGGAAGAGGAGTTCAACTTGCATTCCCTTAGCATGGTTCCTGATAACTGACACAGTGTGGTGTAATCCCGACATCTACGCGCAAACTGTTAACACGAATTCGGCAAAAAAAATCAACACAGATTCAGAAAGATGTGCCAACAGTTTCGCGTCGATTTCTAGCATCTTGTACAGCTGCCCTTTAAAAAAGGCATATAAAAGCAGAATTCAATAATCCCCTAAAAAAGATGAACCGTAACAAAAACTTTAACTTTTTTTTTAATGTCAAAAACGAAAGTGCCGTCCATTGGTCCCGGAAGATTGGATATCAATTTCACACTGCGTTAAAAAATAATCAATCAGAAATACTAAGTTTCTTGTTCCAAAGACCTCAATAAAATAAAAAAAGGTAATCAATCATGAAAGTGGGTAGATGATAGATCCTGTTATAGCGGTTTCTAGATTATTTAACTCACTACAGTACTAGGTTTTATGTCGTCATAAAACGTTACAAAAGAAATGAGCAGTGAAATTCTGTGCATTGTTAGTTAAAAATAACACGGCTGTGACTCGACGGCTAGTGTCAAAACTGTCTGTTTATTCGTGTGCCTTTCTGTCACTAAGTCCAATCTCAGTACCGTTTAAAGGGAGTCGGTTGGCCTCTTCCATTTTCAGATTGTGTAGGTATTGTCATGGTTCCTTTGGCTTCTGATGTTTCATAAGCGCGCTTATGTTGATTTGCGATAAAATATTTTAGATTTATCATTAAAAAAAAAAATTGTCATCTGTATTTTTTTTTTAATGACCCATATTTTTCTCTAATAAATACCTAAGTACCAAACAATGGGATTGTAGTAACATAGGCTCGGCCGTGTAACACGACCCTTCGCGTAGTACGCGACCGCAGCACCGCACAGCAGATGACACTCAGGACATTGCCCGCGAACGCCATATTTGTTTTTGTGCAACTTTTTTTGAATACCATAGACTTGCGCACCGTGGAGGTGGAGGTGCGTTGGTATATTTGTAACTGTAAAGAAGTTGGCGATTTCAAAAGAGTAAAATGTTTTATTCTTGATCTGACTTTTTAGAATTTTGGTTTATTTTTGCAGTCGAGTAGCACTTTATCATCAACATCAGCTATGATGTTGGTACAACTTTAATGAACATTGTACTGTCTTATAGCTTTTTTTTCTTTGTGTCGCTGGTATGACAGATTTTCTATAGGCCTAAAACTTCTCTACGTCCATGGTGTCGTCGGTAGCAGAGGTCACATTGACATGTTGTGGGCATAATTTGTGGTACAGCTCCACATCAACATCCTGCTGCCGTTCCATCGAGGTAGTTCCACTTTTTTTTTTTTTTGGGACCCATTCAATCGCTCAGCCATTGACTGGCTAATACGTTAGACTAATCAAAAGACAAAAGAAGACTAGTTAACTAATTAAAATTGTATAGCTGCGCTATGTAGACCTTAGTGTTCCTCCCGATAATATCCAATAGTAATTATACTACTCCGTCTTTGTTCGATTTAACTTTTGCTGGTCGAGTATTAATGAGTGATGGGTCCGCTGTAGCCGCATAGACACGCAAATTGCTTGATCAAACAGTTGTTTGGTAAATTGTTCGGCGGCGCGGCGGTTTCGCGGTCAGGGTTAGAATGGGTAAATGATTACCCATTTACCGCTACCGAAAGATGGGAGATATAATGGGGAAGAGCCCATTAACATTAAGCTTTTCATTAAAAATATGCTCGATTAATGTTATGCTGGAGTAATGTTTAGGAATATTTAACTGTGAAATACCATAGCTTGATCGGCCTATTACGTTCCCACTGCTGGGAAACTGGTCTTCTGTGAGGAGTGGGCCATAATTCACGACGCGGCTGGTTGGTAATTATTCTTTTTTTCTTTTTTTCCATCAGCCAATCAGACGTTCTTCTGAGTAGGCAAAGGAGTCAAGTTCATTGAAGCCATTATCAAATAAATGTAAAGCTTCAAAAACCATTCAACCAGTCAATACGGCTATAAAACTTATCAAACATATAATTACATAAAAAATACATTGCCCAGTATATCTTGGCACTTCAAGAAGGCGCCAGTTGCTATGACAAACGTCAAATACAGTACTATTTCAAATTAGTTCAGTGTTTCGCCACGGGGCAGGTTATGTTGGTCACATTCTAAAGAAGAATTTCCTGTCAATTTCGCGTTTCTTACTAACACAATGTTTCGCTTAGCGCCATTTAATTTCACGGATAATTTGTGTGGATCGAATGCCCTTTTGTTTTTCGCAAATTAAGTATTGATCGGCAGACTTTACTGTCTGTTGGTTCTTAGTTTAAAATAATAATGTTTTTTTTTGATGTCGGTATTTTCCATAATAGAGGCGTTGATTTTTTTTAGGTTCTTCAAATTAAGTGTCGGTTTCCTCAAGACATTAACCGCAACTCATTATTTTCCAAGGTTAACTTTTAACTTTTTATTTTGTCAAATAGGTACCTATTTTCCAGTTATCCACTTCTGTGTTTGATAAGATATACATAATAATAAACATGACATAACATCACGCTTGTAATCTTCGAAGGGTTGGGCAGAGGTGTACCTAATAGTACACCTACATTTCGCCAGTTATGTTTAAGTCCGATGTAATAGGAGGCGAGCCTATTGCCATCAACCGGACACAAATCAAGAGTCCGTGGCTGCTACTGAGAAATTCCTTTAGCAAAAACCCAATAACAAATTGCCCGACCCGGGAATCGAACCCAGGACCCCATGCTCAGCAGTCGCGATTGCGACCACTAGACCAACGAGGCACTGATAATAATATCGTCGTAAGGCAAAGGCCTCCATTTACTCTTACCACTTCTTACAGCTATTAGAGTATTTTTTTTTACATAATATCACGCCTGTAATCCCCGAAGCGTTCGGCAGAGGTGTAGGTACTTAATAGTACACCCACATTTTGCCAGTAATGTTTAAGTCCCATGTAATAGGGGGCGAGCCTATTGCCATCAACCGGGCGCAAATCCTCACTCCGTGGTACGTACTGATTGACAAGGTGTCTAAAATATTATAAGCCTGCGGTCGGTTATCAAAAATTATTTTAAAAAAATCAGCTGTTTCCTACAAAAGTGAAACCTACACGGTCAAAATGTACGGAAAAGCTGATTTTTTCTTTAATAACCGATGTAAAATTTCTATGTAAGGGGGTTCAGTATGATGTACTGAATACGTGGTAGCCTTTTTGTCGTCGGTGTCCCTTCCACTCCGTATTTTAAACAGCTTCATTCTATATTATTATAGGTAAGTAATAATGTTGAACTCACTGTCCATCCTGTATCCTTTGCTTGTTGTGTTGGTCGTGGAAGTCCAGCAGCTCCTGAATGAGGCCATCCTCTATCATCGAGTCCACTCGGGCGTTCAGTCGCTGATCGTGGACCGTCTATAACAACATTTTTGGATTGTAAGTATAGCCATTGGTCATTGATTTTTCCGAAATTACTGGTATAGACCGACCGCTTTAATGAGTCCTCGCGAAGGTATCAATTTAAATAGAATATTCTGAAGGTTGATCGTGTATTGGTTCAATTAGTAACGTAATACCTACGTGGATTATGGTTATTTTAAAGCAAATAACCTGTGGGATATTGTTAGGACTTTGTATACGCTTAATGTGCTTTTGATGGGCAAGGCGGAGGACTCATTAAAGCGGTCGGTCTATAGATCGTGTATTGGTAGATGGTTGTCGTTTGGTATCGTTTATTACCTTTGCCCAGGTATTTTATGAGTTATCCTCTATAATATGCATTTTTACTTCTTCGTCTATGAGGATGATGTGCTGATATTTTCTTGTTACAATGTAAAATTGATACTTGACAAGAATTTGTGTGAGATACCATAACTAAAAGAGTGTCCATGGAGTTTCTTGCCCATTCTTCTCCATAGAGATCTACGCTTTGGAATGTGCAACTACAGTACTTTCTCAAGTTATTATGCCTTGTGACTGTGACTGTAGCTTCGCTTCTTTTTTTTTTGACATTCAAAAGTGCCTGTGATGGTCTAATTGAAATAAATGCTTTAAGTTTGAGTTTGAAAGACTAAAATACTTCTTTTTGCAAAAAAAAAACCGATTTAAAAAAAAAAAAACGTAATTTAATTACTATCTGAAGTCGGTGGCAAAAAATTCAAATAAACAAACTAGTCACCAACTTCCGAAAGTAAACTTATTTTCTCTTTTTTTCTTATTTGAAGTCGGTTAAATATTTTTTTTTAATTAATAGTATGATGTATCGAAGCAAGCCATAAAAAAATGTGTGTGTGTGTGTGTGTGTGTTTTATGTTTATTATTATTATTATTATATTATAAAGAAACCATAACCCCTGAAATAACCTCACAATCTTCAAAGTCAACAAGAAACAAGTTTTTTTCCAGATTAACAAATTGGCACAGGTGGCAGGTGTTTCCAAATTCTATTTGACTAACAGGACGAAGACCCCAGTCCCCCCCATGTAGCAACATTACCTAGGGAATGGAGGATTCCCGTGTGAACCGAATAAATCTGAATTCGCAAGAGCTGATAAGCAAGATAAGGCGATAAATGCTGCACTGTAATGCAATCAATACTTACGTCACTGGGAATGTGAAGTCCCCGAACGGAATGTTTTAAAATTGACTCGTGTAAAGTATAGCTTATCTAATAAAACAGTCAGGATTTCTAATTGACTAGAAAATTATAATTGACAATTTTTAAATCTAATTTGAATCATACTAGTTGGGGAAATAGGTGTGGTACCTATCAGCGAAGGGTCAATTTTTGTAAGAGGTAAGCCGGTGTACATAATCTTTAATGTCATTATATTATTTGTCTATAGAATATTGACTGTGCCATTTTTCAAAGGGAATCTGGTAAGAATCGAGCAGTATGGAACCTTAGCCACCTATTATTATGGATGTAAATCTTTTTTTATCTTTAGTTAGTGTCTAACCTGGTGTCAGGGTTTTTATGCCACCCATGGGCCTCTGACTTGGCTTTACATGCCGTCGAGAAATACCTCTCAGGCATGCTGGTTTCCTCACGAAATTTTCCTTCACCGAAGCAAGTATACACACACATACAATACGAACATGACTGAAAAATCTGGAGGTGCGTGACTTGTGTTCGAACTTGGGACCTATGACTTTACAGTCCGACGGTCACACCCCTAAGCTATCACTGCTTACGCATGCATGTAAATGAACGAATGTCTTGGATTCGTTATCAACAGCGAAGCTTTCCAGCCTCACTCCGAAGATTATCGCTCGCCCACCTTGACCTTACGCTTGCCGATTCGCGGTCTCCATTCAAGAACGTCTACATCGGTTCTACGGTTAATACGGCCGGCCCATTGGCACCATCTTTTAAATCTTGTAGTACATCCTCTAATTCGTTTTTTGTACTGCTCTTTGTAGCGACCCTCTAATGTAACTACATGACATAACATAACATCACGCCTGTAATCCCCGAAGGGTTAGGCAGTGGTGTAAGTACCTAATAGTATACCCACATTACGCCAGTTATGTTTAAGTCCCATGTAATATGGGGCGAGTCTATATCCATCAATCGGGCACAAATGCAGACTCCGTGGCTACTACTGACAAATTCCTGATGTAAAAAACCCCAATAACACTTTGCCCGACCCGGGAATCAAACCCAGAACCTCATGCTCAGCAGTCGCGAGGCAGTCTACCAGGGTTTATCACTGACTACACTTAAATAACCCACTTAACACAACTGATTAAAACTTATAATTCAATATCAAAAGCAAACAAGTACCAGGCGCACATAGACGCGAGAAAGTTTCATCCCACAAACAGGTAAACACAGTGAGACAACATCTGCCATGAGAACCTTTATGAAGCTGAGGAAGACTTGAAAAGATGTAATTTCCTTACCCTAAGCTGTTTGGCAATCTAGACTGTATTGAAGCTGGGAAATCGGTTTAAGATTATAAGAGGTCCGTTGGCCGTGGTCGAATAAAATGCATAAAGAATCAGCCATCCGCTGATCCTTTTGTGATCAGATATTTTATGGTAAAACTTATGTTTACAAAATTGCTAGTTAATGGTTTTTTAAGCAATGCATGTTTCTACAATAAAGTTATAGTGTTGGTATTAGGTACTAAGCAACGAATCGCTTAAAGCGCTACCTCGAAAATAAATCACAGCTCGACTGATCTACTAAGCGAGCGGAAGTGATGCAATTACTTTTGAAACGCAAAAGAAAATATGGCTATAATTTGCGTGCGCTCGGAATTTAATGACGTATGTGCCAAAACGAATTTACTCCTTTTTTAACAAAATAAATAAATAAAATTTTAAAACTACTTTGAGTAAACTTTGATATGATCATTCTCTTATGTTTTAAAGTAAATTTCATTTAATAACTCTTAAGCGTTACGCCGTGATGTCGAAAAAAGTAAAAAATAGATATAACTTTGCAATTTTTTTGTATCGAGAAAAAAATCATTGAATCGTGTATTCCTTATACATGATACTAGACCAAAGAGTCAAAAAACATATACGAAAATGTTAAATTCCTATTCCACATACTTAACAAGTTACACGAAATAGAAAAGCTCAATTTTTTTTTCAATATATCATCTTAAGAAAATTAAGAGTAACAGGCTTTTTCATGAAGACAAAAAGTTTTCAGAAATGAGCTCACAATGCACCAAATATTTCTTGATTCGTCCATTATGTTGTCAAGCATTGCTACTTAGTTACTACAGCCATAACATGCACAAGAAGGATTTGCCTAGTGAGGTCCTGCGTTCGATTCCCAAGTCGGACAAAGTGCTATTGAGTTTTTCCATCTGGAATTTCTCAGTAGCAGCCACGGAGCCTCGATTTGTGCCCGGTTGATGGCAATAGGCTCGCCTCCTATAACAAGTGACTTAGAAATAACTGGCGAAATGTGGGTGCACTATTAGGTACACCTCTGCCTAACCCTTCGAGGATTATATGCATGATGGTATGAATGTAGAAAGGATTTCTTATTTATATAAATCCAGTACATCCAGCCCACTGTTCAGCTTCAGATTCAAAGCCAATCCTAACCTCGATTTTCACCCAGCTGAAATCGGAAATCTTTCGCACAATTACCAATACGAATACAATTAATTCATACTTATTCCCACCAGTCATGAATATGGTAATGACAGCGATTACAGGACAACACTTGATTAGTGGAAACATGACTATCGCTGATCGTTAACACGTTATAACGATCGCGTACGACTTCAAACAATCAATTAACTTGTGAGTCACGACTCGGCGCGATTGGGCAGTTAGGCTTATGGTGCGGAAAAACTGTGCGTATTTATGAATCATAATCAGCCTATACTGTTCCCACTGACTGGTAGACAGAGGCCCGAAAGACAACCAGTCTTACCGAGGGGTATCGTATTACCCAGTACTAATTGGATTGTGGCGGTCAGACACGCAGTCGATCCATGTTAAAAACTGGTATTCAGCTGCATCCGGTTAGACTGGAAGCCGACCGCAAAGAGCTGGGAAAAGGCTAGGTGATGATGAATTTTCCCACTGCTGGGGCACTCCCACAGGGGGAGTGGGTTGTAATATAAAACGCTGTCTTCGAGTTTTTGTGTCTAAAACATGCCGTTTCGTCACCGTTTTGAGAGCAATGGTACTGTCTGCTTGGGTTGAAATCTCCGGAATATAACTCGTCAGTCGCGGCAGATTGGGCCAGCACTGCTCCTAGTGGTAATTTTAAAGTGTCGTCATCTGTATTCTTTGAATGCAAAAAGAACTATTAGAGTTCTAGCAGAGACTCAAAGAGGTTCCAGCAAAGAGAAAGAAAGGAGGAGGCATAAGAGAGTCACAGCATAAGTAAGCTAAAGTGGCATTTGGCCGGTCATATTAGCCGTAGAACTGGTGACCGTTGGGGTAGACGTGTTCTGGAGTGGAGACTGCGAATTGGTAAACGAAACGATCGACGATCTTCAATAATAAGAGAGTTTCTGTCCGTGAAGGACAAAGTAGATTCCACAGCCTATATTCAACAAATTATTCACCTATTCATAGTTTACTTGCGATGAATCACGAACACGCATTTGACGCATCGTATTTTCCGAGTGCGTGCGGTGTTCCAGTCAGTATCAATGAGGTAGGTCTGCTATATGGATACCACATTGTTGAATAATCTAGGGCTAGTCATATAAATGTGGGTGGATACTGTATAAGTAATAAAGATAGATTTCAAGGATGAAATATGAACAAAACGCATTGATTTTCGTTAAAGTAAAAAGTTTGAAAGCAATATTTCATCATCTGGAATTTTAGAAGGCTGCAGTTAATTTTTCCGCACCATTTTACCAGAATGCGAAAATAGAAGATAACTCTCGTTATCATGCAACGCTGGCTATGTGAACGTTTGCAGTCATGTACAGTACAGAGCTTTATCGAGCCCTTAGATGATGAGCTGACCATTTTTGCTAAAACTGTAACATTTTTAACCCCTTGAAATTAGTTGCGAAAACACAAACATTATGCTCTCTACTCTAAACAATAAAAGCACTTTTAATTCACAAAATATTAATGAGGTATACAAGAATCTCAAAACACGAGTCGGTACACTAGTACTCGTATAAGTACACTAGTACTTGTGTGACTACATCATCATCATCTTCCTGCCCTTGTCTCATATTACTTGGGGTCCGAATAACACGTTTTTTCTTCCATACTTCTTCAACCGTCACGATCCATCCATCTTTTCTTTGGCCTTCATGTCCCTCTCCATCCATCATAATTCATATTCATCGCTCTTCTAGTCTGCATGAGTAGTCGAGTAAATAGTACACTAGCACTGTGAGTACACTAGCACTAGGCATTCGTACGTCCGTGTTGGTCACGGTTATGTCATTTGGGTCGAGCGTGTGTCAGTCCTTCACTGACCTTTCTCATGCACGATTATAGGTACATAGTACACTCGAACTAGGAATTTGTTGTACAGGTGAAAATTCATTAACTACACTCCCAATTACATGAAGTTGTTCCGGGTCCGGCTGTTTGTGTATGTGAGTTAATATTTTTGTAAACGTAGCCACGATACGGGCGAAATTCCAGTACTTTACTTTTCATTTAATGTTAATTTATTTATTTTAAGAAGGTATTTATGCACCTTGTAGCCTGAAACACAGGTTCAACCTAGTTCAGGCAATAAGCAACTGTGCTCTATTTTATTTGTTAAGATATTTTATTGTAAATGTGCCCCTTTTATAAATAGACGATTATTTATTTATTTATTATTCCTAGCGTGGGGCAACGTTTAAAAAAAAACTTGAGTGCTCATAGCTTTTTAGTCTGTGGTTAGACGAGGGATTATAAGAGATATTTTTTTTTGCAATTTCCCAGTACGGCTGTGATATTTCCATATCTTGAAACGCACGAGATCTCTCTCTGGTCACGTCGGATGGCCGTTTCATCAAAGAGAAAGTGTACAGTGCAAATGTGTCTGCGCACACACTTAATTGTGCACTATGCGTCGATAGGAATTATCCGCTGAAATTAGCCGCCATAGCAGAAATTCGGTCTGGATGGCATCATTGTATAACAGTAGCAGCTAGCTGTCTGTCTATTTGTTTGACTGTACACTGTATGTGCACAGTACACTGCTCGAGTAGCTTGGCTCCCTGTGGACAGTTAGTATGTCATTGTGTCCTTTAGTGCATGTATATGAATACGTTTATAATTGGTTGCTATTTGTGTAGTATAAAGCCGGGTTGAAGTAGGTTGACTGTAATTTAGTCTAAAGGCACTGTCCTAGAAGCTTCTAAACTAACCTTGGGTCCGACGATAGATATGCCTACATTCTGTGGTAGCCTAACATTTGGCATACTGTACATAAAACAGAAGCGCAGTAATCAACCAGCTATCGTCCACCAGCTAAGTATGCTCTTTCGAAAAGGCTGTCGTCAGTCATAGAGGAAATATTAGTTTATAAAGCTTAGCATTCGAATAATAAGTAATCATAAAATAGGTCCAATCACTAACAACTCTTGGTAGTAATCTTCTGTCGTGTTTTCCCAATGCCTCAGTAGGCTGTTAACCAAAAATCGAAACCCTCTTCGCAATTAACCTAACGCCACTGTTTTATATGGCGTACACATTTAAGTTTAAGGCGTACTAATTTAAGTTTAAGGCGTACTAATTTAAGTTTAAGGCGTACTAATTTAAGTTTAAGGCGTACTAATTTAAGTTTAAGGCGTACTAATTTAAGTTTAAGGCGTACTAATTTAAGTTTAAGGCGTACTAATTTAAGTTTAAGGCGTACTAATTTAAGTTTAAGGCGTACTAATTTAAGTTTAAGGCGTACTAATTTAAGTTTAACAAAGCATGATTTAGCACTGCAATACATATAAACCTTACTAACATTGGAAATGCAAATATAACTCTGTCTGTTCTTCCCCGTTTTATTACAAATCTCCGACTGTGTGAAGGATGGTATGGCAACAGAGTCTGATGAGATGACGAGTAATAGAGAATCATGGAAGAAGAAGACATGCTGCGACGACCGCAAATAAATTGGTATAATGGCAGGAGAATGATAATTACAAATCCCCGACCTCCATGTGGTAGAATTACCAAACCCACTAATATTATAAATGCGAAAGTTTATGAGGATGTATGGATGTCTGAATGTTTGTTACTCTCTCACGCAAAAACTACTGAACGAATTTGGATGAAATTTAGCATACAGATACTTTATAACCTGGATTAACACATAGGATACTTTTCATCCCGGTAGTATAATCCCGTGGAACAATTATCGAGCTCCACGTGGCTGAAGCCGCGGGCTTAAGCTACCAATTTATAATAACACTCTGTAACACTAGAAGAAAACAGTAAAGTCTCTTAATAGACCTTCATACCGCAAACGCGGTACACGTGTTCTCCTACACGTGGTTGTAATAAAAGGATCTTATCCTCTAGCGTATAGCTCCGTGCTTACTGCGAAAACAAACTAGTATGAGATGAGAAAATGAGCAGTGGAAGGTGGGAAGGGGTGGACAAAGGAGGGAGGTTGCTCGAGTTTTATATTGAAAATAAACAGTTTAATCTAAACGTGTTTATAGGTTTATTTAGTATTGTTTTTAAATACAAGGTGTAAACGGACCCTTCATGAAGCCATCAAACATGCATACTGTACATCAAACTAAATATTTCTACGCAAAAATTATTGATGGTGAACGTTTTATTTTAGGTGAAAAATCACGTTTCACAATTTTTTGAGCTTGTTACATTGACTCCTAATACGTTAGGACTAAACATTGTGCTGATGGATGCTTTGAATAGTGCAGGGGTCATGGAGGTATTTAAAGTAAAGTTATAACATTAAAATTAAAAAAAAAAGTTGTGAAAAAATCAAAACTTTGAACTCCAATATCTCCATAACTAGAAGATTCCCAGGTATGGTCCAGAACAAAAAAAATATCGCAATGACGAGGAGAACTTTCGGGTATTTTTACACCCATTATGTAGGAAGCAAAGTGAATGAATGTTTTTGATTAAGATAAATGTTCTTGTGACAGGAGTGAATTCCAATACGGATAGGGATGGTAGTTCATATCCAGAAATACCCTCTCGCTCGCAAATCAGGTCTCTATTGGATTAATAAATACCATCTGTAACTTTTATTCTGTCCATTACTTATTTAAACTTTTCCGTGATTTGGAAAGCATTAAGCCGTTGGTCTCGGCTGTCATTAGAATATCTTGACAGTCGTTACACTTAGTCACTGGCCCGAAAGTCTGACAAGCAGTCTTACCAAGGGTTATAATATTACCTAGTACTAACTGGGTTGTGATGGTCAAAATCGCTCCATGTAAAATGGTATTCAGCTGCATCCGGTTAGACTGGAAGCCGACCCCACCATAGTTGGGAAAAGGCTTGGCAGGTGATGACGATGATGAGATAACTTATTAAAACATTAAACATTGAAAAGGTACAATGTACCAGGCAACCATGGGTGGCAAAGAGTTGTCCTTTGACACCAATGTGATTAGAGTAGTAAGACCAAATAGCAAAATCGTAGGTGACTCTTCCCAAATAAACTTTTTTGCCTTATGTCAGTTCACCAGTATTCAACAGTCAATTAAGCAATGAAAGACATTAATAGAATAATATACAACACATTACCAACCAATTAGTTAGATTATCAATCGAATCCCTTAGCAGACGGCTGCTAAAATTAGCACACAGTCTAAATATAATCCCCATTAACCTGTAATCAGTACGCCAATAGACTCACAACAAGCATCTTTCACGCAACGATTACCTCTCACATAAGGGTCTGTTCGGATGTAGTCAGACGAGTTAGTGCATTATGCGCTCAGCCTAACACATTGCACTTGTGTGCACGTATGGGCACTTAGTATGAATAGGACGGCTATAGAGGCGAGAGAGCAGTAGGTCTATTGTTGATTTGTTACTGAGAGATGAAAGCTCACACACGTACATACGCCTGTAATCCCCGAAGGCTTAGGCAGAGGTGTATCTAACAGTACATCATCATTATTTAATTAATTTAATGTATTGATATCACTTGAATTGAATAAATAAATAATTATTAAAATTATCCACATTTCGCCAGTTATGTTAAAAGTCCCATGTAATAGGGGCGAGCCTTTTGCCATCAACCAGACACAGCTCCAGGCTCTGTGGCTGCGACTGAGTAATTCCTGATAGAAAAACCCAATAACACTGCGCGACCGGGGAATCGAACCCAGGACCTTTTACTCGGCACTCGCGCTGGCGACCACTAGTATTTATCTCGTGGGGGTAGGTTGAAACTGCACAAATCCACCTGCTACGATCCTTACATCCTTATTTGGCTTTGGGCAGCAGGATCATCTCGTCCCACAAGTGCTAGTTTGATTAGCAAACCTAGTTCTTTGCAACAGAAATGCTACTGTCCAACTTTACTTAGAATTCAAGAATCTGTTTTTACATTGCTTGTCTCCGAAGCATATGAAAGCAAGGTGCCTACGGCTTCGCTCGCGTTTAAGCTTCTTTATTATCCGATAACAGTGTACTTCTTCCATCTTTATTCTCGTGTGGTTAGTGTGCCTAACCTGGTGTCAGAGTTTTTATGCCGCCCATAGGCCTCTGACTTGGCTTAACATGCCGTCGAGAAATAAGTGTGCTATAGGCTAAAATCATACTCTACCTGAGTGTTTATCGAAAACCATGATGATGAATGATGAATGATTATAATATCAAAGTAAGAATTTACGCTTGGATTAGCTTTCAACTGCATTGCATAAGCTTGATATCGCAAAAATTGGCCCTGCTGCACTACTGCACAACTTTGTGCACTATACCACAGTTCACATGAATCGCGTAACTCATTAGTGACCTCGTCCCCAATATGGAAGATAATTTCAATACTAGATAAAATTGACTTTGACTCGGAGCTGACTGAGTTATATCGTGCTCTTGTCGTAACTTCACTCGCTGTTTATTATTAGTTTAGATAGATAAATAAACAATGCAATATCGACACACATAATATTGACATGTGATTTACCGTTGGGAATATATAAATAATAAATAGACCGATTCACGTGGGCCGCTGAGCTGAAGTGGGCTTGAGCTGACCAACGAGCTGTGGGTAAAAATAACCAATATGTGGCGCCCTGACACAGCCAGAAGGCAACGCGGCAGACCTCGTAGCAGATGGACGACCGGTGGCCCGTGTTAGACCTGGATGGAAAGAACTGGAAGTCATCGGGAGAGGCCTTTGCCCAGCAGTGGGACGAAGTAGGCTAAAAGTAACTACAAACGTATGATCATCTGCCTAGCCTTTTCCCAATGTTGGGGTCGGCTTCCAGTCTATCCGGATGCAGCTGAATACCACCATTTTACATGGAGCGACTGCCTACCTGACCTCCACAACCCAGTTAGTACTAAGTAATACGATACCCCTTGGTAAGACTGGTCCTCAGACTTTCGGGCCACTGACTTCGTGTAACGACTGTCAAAGATCTACAAATGACAGCCGGGACCAACGGCTTAACGTGCTTTCCGAGGCATGGATGAAACTAGGTATGTAATGGGTGGTCACCCATTTACGGACCAACCTAGGCAAACCCGGCTTAACCTAACGATCGACCCGAGCGGCTGTTATTATTTAGCCACGAGCTGCAACAGTACAAAATCTGCCTGCATCTGCGGTGAAAATGCCATTTCAGGTTTTATTTCGGTCAACATTACCATAAAATCGTATTTTTCAATAAATCTGTTATTTCGCAAAGTGGATTCAATTAACTTAACAACCATTTTTGGAAAGCGACTAATCGTTTTATAACTCAATTTACAAAGTATTTATGTTTTATTCGATTTTAATTAAATCTTGGTAGACGAAAGGATTAATAGCAATAAATTGATTGTGTTTATAAGAAATATGAAGAGTTGAGAGATGTTGTGATAATCACGAAGAGATTAAAATATTAATGTTTTATTTTTGACTACCTCGTTGGTCGAGTGGTCGCAAGCGCGACTGCTGAGCATAAGGTCCTGGGTTCGTTTTCCGGGTCGGGCAAAGTGTTGTTGGGTTTTCCTATCAGAAAATGTTCAGTAGCAGCCACGTAGTCGGGATTTTTGCCCGGTTGATGGCAGTAGGCTCGCCCCCTATTGCAGGGCACTTAAACATAACTGGCGAAATGTGGGTGTACTATTAGGTAATAGTACATAACGCCTAACCCTTCGGGGATTACAGGCGTGATGTTATGTGTTATTTTGCGCCTATATGTAATAAATGGTATATACTGAGTAATTGGGGGTACACACTACAGGTACACGTAATTTACAAAAACGCTTTCAAAGAGTGTTTATTTCTACAATGATTTTCTACAGTACTGATAGGCATTCGGTTGCTTATGTACATCTCAAATAATTTTGACATAAACATCATCACGTCAATATAAATATTTAATCTGCTACTTTGTTTCATATTTCTTTTTTTTTTCTAGCTTTTACTGTCCCACTGCTGGGCTAAGGCCTCTCCAAAGCCTTCATCCAATACTACCTAAAAATCAACTATACGTCATACTTCCCATTAGGTTTTTCAGCATCAACTTTTTCCTAAAAAAAACTATTATCAAATCTTGTAAATTTTATCTATACTGCATATCTTATCAAGTCAACTGCATTCAGGCAATTCTCAAAACCACTTATCAAAAAAAAAAAACAATTGCTAATCGATTGTGCAATAGGTTGCAAATTAATTGCACTCCTCAATGCACTTCCACCGCGACTTCACAGCTCACTAGTGATAATAGATAAGGTTATGCATGATGATTACACTTATTGTGCAATACAGTGACACAGCGCCGGGCCCCAAGCGCCGCTGATGCCGCCGTGGACACACAGTGTAAAGATAACCAGTAAATCAACCAGTGTGTGTTGTGGTACCACTGTAATGAACGCGGATAAATTAAGTTAAAGAAATGATATGATATGGAAATAGTAAGTACTATTTCTTTACAAATCCTTTAAAACTTCTTTAATTTCTGACAGGTGCAGTCTAGGAAGATTGTTCCGCCACTTCTTCTTCTCAGCTAGAACATGAGGAAGTTGTGCAGGGCGAGCATTTTGAGTCCGACGTTGTTTAGGCGTTTCAGCCAAGGATTTTCAGCCTTATCTAAATAAATGACTTTTGTTTTTGATTTTGAACTAGGCCTAGGCGTTTTTTAGTGAAATTCAAACGCGAGTGTTAGGGTTGTCAATTAAACTTTTTCATTATATTGCACTACCCATACTCATGAAACGTAACCACATGATGCTAGCCTTGACTTACTCATGGATAACCTGGTGTCTGCATTAGTAACAGTGAAGCTAATGGCGCTGGCATAGCTAGTCCCAAGCTTAATTTTTGGTTGGTTGAAAATCTGTGAATGTCATTTTATATTTCAAAATAGCCAATAGTCAATAGTCATTTATTCATTGCAAACATGGGTAATTGTACATGTACAGGTATTAAATTTATAGTAGGTCCTACATATTCTACCGACAAATGGGCATGCAAATTACATTAAAGTTTTGAATTTAAGATACAGAACTATATAAACATTAATGCTCAAATTGAAGTTAAATAAAAAAATACAGAAATAATGAAGTGAATGTCAAATAGAAATAGTATCATATAAAAAAAAAAAAAAAGAAAACAATGTCAATTGGAACAGAATGAATGTCAATTAGTCAGCGATTTATCATTCAAGAAGTCGTCAATCGTGTAATAACATTTATCAAGTAAAAGCTTTTTTAGCGTCTTTTTAAATTTTAATATAGTCATATTTTTAATAACATTAGGTACCTTATTATAAACGCGTGGGGCAATACCAAAAAAGCTTTTTTTCATTAATGCGGTTTTACATTTTGCTTGACATAAATCATTAACATACTGTGACCGTATTGGTTTTTTCCTGGTTGCTGACAATTTTTGGAATAGGTCTGGATTATTTTTAACAAACAAAGCGGTTTCCAATATGTATAACGATGGAAAAAGTTAAAATTTGTAAAGATTTAAAATAAGGAAGACAGCTATCTGTTGTCTTAAGTCCGCACATTGACCTAATGCAGCGCTTTTGCATTCTAAACACCAGCTCCCTATCAGTAGACCGCCCCCAGAAAATAATGCCATATCGTAAAACAGACTCAACCAAACCATAGTAGGCAGTTAAAATAGCTTGATTGTTGACTATCTTTGAAAGTTTGAATAGTGCGTATGCGGATTTACTGAGTTTTTTACATAATTGTTCAATATGAGGTTTCCATGAAAGTTTACTGTCAATCAACATACCTAAAATATATATATAGCTTGACCTCATCGATCAAATTCGGACATAACTACGGACACGCCATCTACCATGAAGCTTCGACCATCGTTCCCAATTCGCACAATCGGATTCCGAGCATTTGTTCCTAGTTGAAATACTGTTTGTAAATACAGTATTTCATATAAGTATGTAGTATGTAAATACAATATATCTAACGTGGTGAAATAAACAATGGCGATCAGCTGACTAAGTCGAGTACCTACCTACACAGCTGATATGGTATGTTGATTGTTGTTGTTTTGCTCACCTTTTGGAGTATGCGTCAGATAAGGAAAACGATGGGCAAACAGATGATGTGGACACTTGGTTGTTTACGTTACATTATTACTTTCTAGTCTACTATGTATATGATGTTTTGAGATTAGCCGTATTGGTTTATCAAGCCTGAGTATAACCGTAAAGGTTTCTTTAGGTATCTATAGACCAACCGCTTTAATGAGTCCGCGCGAAGGTATCACTTTAAATGCAATATTCTGAAGGTTGATCACGTATTGGTTCAATTATCACCATCATTTATTAAAACCTACGTGGATTATGGTTATTTTAAAGCAAGTAACTTGTGGGATATTGATAGGACTTTGTGGACGCTTAATGTGCCTTTGATGGGGTAAGGCGGAGGACTCATTAAAGCGGTCGGTCTATAAAAGACCACATCAATTACGTAACGCGCTTTAATCAATACCCGAAGGCTTTTAAGGAAAGTTGCTTAGCTTTTGCCTTCTCAAAAACGTAATCAAGGCAATGATCGTTGTTAAACTGTCAAAATGAATGGAATAGCAATTTTATTATCTTCATTCTCTTGCCCTTATCCCAATTTATTTGGGGTCGGCGCAGCATGTCTTTCTTCTTCCATACTTCTCTATTACTCGTCATCTCATCAGACACCTCCGTTCTTGCAAAGCAATTATCGATAAGTACTTAATTAATACTATAAAGAGGTAACGTTTGTATGTAGGAGATAATCTTCGGAACTACTCTACTTAGATCCTATTCCGAAAAAAAACAGCTGTTTCAAACAAAAGTGCTACACGGTCAAAATGTATGGAACAACTGATTTCTTTTTTAAAAACCGATGAAAAATTTCTAAGTAGGGGGGGGGGGGGTTCAGAATGATGTACTGAATACATGGTAACTGTTTTCGCGTCGGTGTCCCTTCCACCCTGTATTATGCCCTAGTGTTGTAGACAATATTTAAAAGTTACCTGTGGGATAGTTTTTGACCGTAACAGGAGCGAAGACGCGGCAAAATCTAGTTGTGAATATTCTATTCACTTAAAGACTATCAAGTCTTTTAGAACAGCCCATCAATCCAGCCTATAGCAGTCTACAACTGAACATAGGAATCCCCCAAGCTGTGCCACAACACCCTGTTCTCTGACTTCCGTATCCAGCCTGACCCTGCCACCTTTTCAAGGTCGTTGGTCCATCTAGCTGGAGTCACATAGAACAGTACCGAGTGGTAACCCCGAATTGTGATAATTAACAATTGATAAGGAGGGGATGAGCTCGTGGCTAAATAATAACAGCCGCTCGGGTCGATCTTTAGGTTAAGCCGTGCTTGCCTAGGTTAGTCTGTGGATGGGTGACCACCCATTACATACCGAGTTTCCTCCGTGCCTCGGAAAGCACGTTAAGCCGTTGGTCCCGGGTGTCATTTGTAGATCTTTGACAGTCGTTAGTTAGTCAGTGGCCCAAAAAGTCTGACAACCAGTCTTACTAAGGGGTATCGTATTACCCAGTACTAACTGGGTTGTGGAGGTCAGATAGGCAGTCGCTCCATGTAAAATACTGGTATTCAGCTGCATCCGGTTAGACTGGAAGCTGACCCCAACATAGTTGGGAAAAGGCTAGGCAGATGATGAAGGAGGGGATGTTGATTGACTGGTAAATGGAAGGCCACTACTTAAATTCTTCCGAAATATTTTAATTACAATGATAAAGGCCACTTCCTACTTTTATTCCAAATAATCGGAAAATCCTTTAATAGTGCGTCAATGGGAAAGTCCAAGTGGTAACGGTATGTCCTTTATACAGAACGCGAAAATATCCGACAAAGTAGCAATAATAAGTAAATGAATACAGCTATTGTAACGACCTTCAGGCTGTGGTCATACTGTGAGCGGACAATCGCTTCTCAATGTATTAAGTGAGTCGTTGGTGGCAGATCAAGTATCGTATCGCTTCTTGAGAATTGCATGAAACAAGTGATACAAGTCAGCGATTTCGCTACTTCAATCATTGTCTTCGGGAACATGTCATGAATATTGGCGTAATATGTCCAAACCATAACATCACCCCTTTTTTTTTTTTTTTTTTTTTTTTTTTTTTTATTCTGTATGGGCTTACTCTTGACCTCAATCTAGTCCTGAGGACAGAGATGAGGTCGACGATGGAACGAGCTAACCCAAAAGAAGCCTATTAACTCGCGATTTAAATAGATTGGGGTCATATGAACTTGGAAACACCGACGCAGGCAGGGAATTCCACTCCTTGGCTGTGCGCATAATAAATGATGTAGCAAAGCGCTTCGTGCGAATGTGTGGAACATCGACAAGGTATGGGTGATAACCTGCAGTTTTCCTCGAAGAGTTAGGCAGAGGTCTACTATAGCAATAGAGCAGTGGTAGTGCAGAGGGAACTGCTCCGACTTGCGAGTTGTATGTCGTGGGTTCGTACTTAAGCTGGCGCATTATTTTGTGTTATCTATTTTATCACCACAGCTCTCAAAACGGTATGTCCTAGAACTAAAAATTCGAAGACATATGTTATCCACTAACTCGCACTTCGCGGGTTACAGCTCCCTCCCGGTTATCGAAAGGAGGCCTGTGCCCCAGCAGTGGGATCATTATAGCTTGATGGATCACCCTATTGTTTTCAACTTGGCGCTAAACAAGACCTCATAGTCTGACTGACTTGTAACTAGATTGAAGGCATTGTTTACCTTGTTTTTTTTTCTTCTAGTAGAAAATTAAATCTAGAATCTTTCCACTTAAATAAGGAGTGTCGATATGATACAGGAATCAGCTCTATTAGCGCCCCTAAAGGTTTGGTCGAACCGGTACGGACAGATTGCGGACCGGTTGCGGACAGGGACAGATATTTCAGTTCATTAAGTGCCAGTCAGTCTAGCGCGTCTGCAGTTTGTCGGTGCGGTCAAACCGGACCGACACAACACCCTGTTCTCTGACTTCCGTATCCAGCCTGACTCTGCCACCTTTTCAAGGTCGTTGGTCCATCTAGCTGGAGTCACATAGAACAGTACCGAGTGGTAACCCCGAATTGTGATAATTAACAATTGATAAGGAGGGGATGAGCTCGTGGCTAAATAATAACAGCCGCTCGGGTCGATCTTTAGGTTAAGCCGTGCTTGCCTAGGTTAGTCTGTGGATGGGTGACCACCCATTACATACCGAGTTTCCTCCGTGCCTCGGAAAGCACGTTAAGCCGTTGGTCCCGGGTGTCATTTGTAGATCTTTGACAGTCGTTAGTTAGTCAGTGGCCCAAAAAGTCTGACAACCAGTCTTACTAAGGGGTATCGTATTACCCAGTACTAACTGGGTTGTGGAGGTCAGATAGGCAGTCGCTCCATGTAAAATACTGGTATTCAGCTGCATCCGGTTAGACTGGAAGCTGACCCCAACATAGTTGGGAAAAGGCTAGGCAGATGATGAAGGAGGGGATGTTGATTGACTGGTAAATGGAAGGCCACTACTTAAATTCTTCCGAAATATTTTAATTACAATGATAAAGGCCACTTCCTACTTTTATTCCAAATAATCGGAAAATCCTTTAATAGTGCGTCAATGGGAAAGTCCAAGTGGTAACGGTATGTCCTTTATACAGAACGCGAAAATATCCGACAAAGTAGCAATAATAAGTAAATGAATACAGCTATTGTAACGACCTTCAGGCTGTGGTCATACTGTGAGCGGACAATCGCTTCTCAATGTATTAAGTGAGTCGTTGGTGGCAGATCAAGTATCGTATCGCTTCTTGAGAATTGCATGAAACAAGTGATACAAGTCAGCGATTTCGCTACTTCAATCATTGTCTTCGGGAACATGTCATGAATATTGGCGTAATATGTCCAAACCATAACATCACCCCTGTTTTCCTCGAAGAGTTAGGCAGAGGTCTACTATAGCAATAGAGCAGTGGTAGTGCAGAGGGAACTGCTCCGACTTGCGAGTTGTATGTCGTGGGTTCGTACTTAAGCTGGCGCATTATTTTGTGTTATCTATTTTATCACCACAGCTCTCAAAACGGTATGTCCTAGAACTAAAAATTCGAAGACATATGTTATCCACTAACTCGCACTTCGCGGGTTACAGCTCCCTCCCGGTTATCGAAAGGAGGCCTGTGCCCCAGCAGTGGGATCATTATAGCTTGATGGATCACCCTATTGTTTTCAACTTGGCGCTAAACAAGACCTCATAGTCTGACTGACTTGTAACTAGATTGAAGGCATTGTTTACCTTGTTTTTTTTTCTTCTAGTAGAAAATTAAATCTAGAATCTTTCCACTTAAATAAGTAGTGTCGATATGATACAGGAATCAGCTCTATTAGCGCCCCTAAAGGTTTGGTCGAACCGGTACGGACAGATTGCGGACCGGTTGCGGACAGGGACAGATATTTCAGTTCATTAAGTGCCAGTCAGTCTAGCGCGTCTGCAGTTTGTCGGTCCGGTTTGACCGCACCTGTAAATCATCTCTGCTCCCAGCCCAACCAAGCCTTACCCCGCCGTAATCAGGATCGTGCAGAATGTATTATTAATAACCAGCTATAATAACATGCGCCAGGCGTCTGATGACTCGTGACTGGCGCAGCATGACCTGTACTCCTAATTACGTGGAAACATGACTGTGGGCTGCCCATTACGGAATTATCTACATTACGTATGGGTTAGTGGGTACAGTCCTTTTGTATGGAGTTATAAAGTCCTGTCTTGTGGCAGTGACGTCAAGAGGTAGCATATTTAAGTCTCTTACGTCTATGCTCTATAGGAACAAAGATGTGTTAGATAGATCAATCGTTTTTCGTCGAAGAACCAATCTCCGAAATCCGTGGTCCCGCAAAATATCAGAATATATCCTCTATTAGCCTTTTGCTATCCACTGCTGAACAGAGGCCTGTCCCAAATTGCGCCGCCCTGTCCTCCGCCTTCATTCTGACCCTGCCGCCTGTCGGTCTATAGTTTTATGTAGCTGGGGGATCCCAGATCCCAGGACTCTTTTTCTTTTTTGCCATTGACTATCGATTTCTTTTTCAACTCAGGCCATACCATCCAATTATATGCGCAAAACAGTCACATTAACATACAAATATTTGTGAAATACTATCAATATACTACTATATACTACTAAGTACTCTCGATGAGCAATCGGTGCATCTGCATAGTTATATCTAGTCTATGCAACATGACTCAAACGTTATGTCATCTGTGGGCTTCCAGTGGGCAGTGAATGATATTAATTAGAAGACCTACGGGCTTTGTCAAAAACATATTTTGCCCGAAAAATTCTCATTCATCTTACAACATATCTACAACATAATTTTATACGCGCAAAACACACTAACATACAGTCACACAATTGTGTGCAAATTACTCTCACTATACCTACTACAGACAACACTCTTGACAACCTCACAATGGGTGCATCGCTCTATACTCTATGCAACATGACTCAAACGTTATGTCATCTGTGGGCTTCCAGTGGGCGGTGAAATCTGACGTTCGAAACTTCGAAATTTGAATTGGTCGTTATATATCAGCGAGTAAGATATGGTTGTTGTGACAGTTGACTTCAGGGGGCGTAAAGCCTCCTGTTCACAATGCAATTTATTCAATTTTAGTTTTCACTTGCTGACTGGTTTAAGAGCACTCGGTCAAGGCATTTGCAATTGATATCTTAAAAGGAGTGGGTGTGAATAAATACTAACGTTTTCGCGTTTTGAGTTTTTGTTGAAAGATCTTTGCATTATTCTTTTATTTGCAGGCAAAGAGTTACTTGTACTGACACCAACCAGTTAGTTATTGTGTAAGGTCCCCTCTACATATTTATAATCTTTGTTATTATAGACACCTTATATACCATATTATTATTGTAATAAAGTCAGTATATTCTCAGCAGTCATTAGTTTCATTACCTGACTCTGCCTACCGTACATGGCGACCCTGCGCAAAGAATCTGCTACCCGAGCGTCACGTATTTGACACCACCCGGCCAGCGTATATGGACAAGGAATGTGAAACAAATCAGTGGATTCAGTACAAAGTGCACCCAATATGAATAAAATAATTTTATTGGTGATTTATGACAAACGTACTGGTGCAAAACAAACGGAAAATCAAAAAAAATGGGTTCATCACAGT
This sequence comes from Noctua fimbriata, assembly GCA_905163415.1. Classification (NCBI taxonomy): domain Eukaryota; kingdom Metazoa; phylum Arthropoda; class Insecta; order Lepidoptera; family Noctuidae; genus Noctua; species Noctua fimbriata. The sequence continues at coordinate 3,101,234 of LR990941.1, read as the reverse complement.
CTCGTGAAGAAGTAATCTTGGCACAGAACGCAGCTGGAGGCTCGAACCAAGCCACCGTCGAAGAAATTCGTTTCCATCTGAGTACAGCAAATATTATCCTTACAATTATTGCCCTGGTGATTGGTATTGGGCTACTGGTCTTCATATACCGAGCGTATGAGAACTGCCATAAGCGCTGGATGCAGCAGGAGATAAATCGAAACAATCTACGACTCTCCAATTTTCGCCGCCGCACCGCAGATGAGATGAAAACAGCCGGAATTGTTTAAAGCAAAGTGAATATAGAGTGCTACATAAAAATGATAAAAAAAAACATGCGTATAGTGAAATAAATACAGTGCAGTGAAAATAAGAGATAGTGCGGAAAAAGTGCGGAAAATAAATAAGTACCTACGCAATACAGAAAATACAAGGAAATAACAAATAAAAAAAAAAAAAAAAAACAAACTGCGGAGATAGCATACGTTAATACACTCGAGTTGCTTGCGAAATTATTAATGGAACTGAAAAAAAAAGAACTATACGAACATTGTAGTGGACTATACGATAAAATATAGTAAAAAAAAAAAAAAAACAAAAAGTGCATAATTACAATATTAAAGAAAGTAGTAACTAGCATATGCAAAATAGTAACCAGGAGGATGGATATCGTCCATGGTAAGTTATGAGTAGAAGCTTAAAAGATTTGTATCACAGTTTAAAGGCAGTCAGCGAATATTTGATTAAAATTGGACCTAAGAGGCGCCAAGGGAAGATTATCATTAAGAAGTTAAAAGAAGCTAAAGATTTATATGAAAAATATATAATAGTAATAAATGAGTTAACTGAAGATATCACACTAGGAAAATTATCTTCTGTCGACGCAGAATTAGTTAGTAACATATCCTTAGAATTTCAATTACTTTATAGTAGAATAGTGCATCTATGTAAGGGAGAAAGCAAAGAGGAGGAAGGTTCAGATACTAGTGGAGAATTTAAGGACTCGGTCGAGGATAACAGTGGTGTAACCATGGAGTTGTTTAATTTAAAAACTGCCTTATCTTTGCTATCACCCATGACAGATGAGGAATCTCATACCAAACAACTGATTGATAACATTGAATATTATTCTTCCATACTAAAAAATGATGAATGTAAAAATAAATTGATTACATTCGTACTCAAAAGTAGATTGTCTCAAAATGCAAAATTAAAACTAAAAGAAAATTACTCAAGCATTGGAGACCTGATTAAAGATATGCGGACAGACCTTCTACCCCAAAAATCAGCCCCAGCTATCCAAAATAAATTACAACAGATTAGACAAAATGATTTAAGTATTCAAGATTATGGGAAAGAAATAACAGAATTGTTTACAGAACTTACGATTACGCAATCCAATGGCAACTCTGATTGCTACAATGTATTAAAACCGGTAAACGAAAAATTTGCTATTAAAAAATTCGCGGATGGGCTCCGTAATCGTAGGCTCAGTACTGTTATTGCAGCTAGAAATTACACATCCCTAAAGGATGCAATACAAGCTGCCAAGGACGAAGAAACTGAGACGGTCTCTACATCAGGAGACGTTATGGGTATGTATCGTAATAATTTTAATAACTTTAGAGGAAGGCAAAACCACAACCGTGTACCACGAGCTGCCTACGACACCAGGATTTACTCAAACCAAGGAAATCGCAATCCAAACTATCAAGGTCAAACTCCCAATGGTAGTTTGCAGCCGCAGCAGTCCACACGAGGTGTATCTAGTCGGAGACCATGGCAAACCAGAGGTAGGTATAACAATTATAATAGACGCGAAAATCAGTGGGTACGCAACGAACGTATGCGTGTAGCCGACAGTGAACAACCAAATGAAAATTCTGATGGAAAACCAAATGAAAAACAAATGCAAAATGAAAATGAGGAAAATCAGTTTTTTCGTGAATAATAATATTATTTTAGCGACCAATAGTAATTGTTGGATTAAGTTACCAATAAATAACGTGTCATATACTTGGTTACTTGATACGGGCGCTACCATTTCAGCTTTAAAATATAAACATGCGCTCGAGCAAAAACTTACTATCCATAACGAGAAGATTATTATAAACGGAATAGGTGGTAAAGTCCATGCAATCGGATACACATATTTACAGTTACGTAGTCATGACCAAAATTTTAACCACAAGTTCTATGTATTTGATACATTGCCAAGTAAAGCGCACGGTATCATCGGACAGGATTTTTTAGAGAAATACAGCGCGATCATAGATTTTAAAAATAATAATTTAACTTTGTGGACAGACCAGAATACGAAACTAAACTTACCTTTTGTGCGGAATAACAAAAACAATTGGAAAATACCATCTAGAAGTGAATCAATACACTATATCCAAACAGATTTGACAGAAGAATGCGTGATATGTGCAAAAGAACTGGGTGCAGGTATTTTTTTAGCAAGTTCTATAGCTATTCCACGCAATGGTCTTGTGCCGATACGAATATTAAATACTACGGAAACTACAATAACTTTGACAAACATTGAGCCAACTGTTCAAAAATTATGTGAATACACGATATGTTCGTTCAGTAAGACAAACAGGAACGCTGAAAGAGTCAAGCAATTATTTTCCCATTTAAATTTAATGCATTTAAATAAAGAAGAACAGGTGTCTATCGAGAATTTATGCGCCAAATATTCAGATATTTTTTATCTACCGGGAGACAAGTTGTTGACAACTAATATTTACGAACATAGCATTACTTTAAAACCAAACGTTAGTCCGGTATTTACAAAACCTTATCGGCTACCACATTCACAAAAGAACGAAATAAAAAGTCAGGTAAACAAATTATTAGAGGATAGCATTATTGAAAAGTGTAATAGTAGTTGGTCAAGTCCGGTACTATTAGTGCCAAAAAAGACAGACAACAGCGGTCAGAAAAAATTAAGATTAGTCATAGACTACCGTAAACTAAATAATTTGATCGAGGATGATAAATATCCCCTTCCAAATATGACAGAAATATTAGATGCGTTATCAGGAAGTATATATTTCACTCATTTAGATTTATATAATGGATTTTATAACGTAACATTAGAGAAGGAAAGCAGGAAATATACTGCGTTTTGCTCAGGACAGTACCAGATGGTGCGTATGCCAATGGGATTGAAAACTAGCCCAGGATCATTCTCGCGCATGATGAATATGGCCATGGCGGGTCTCACATATGAAAAATGCTTTATCTATATGGATGATCTAATAATTTTTGGAAACTGTTTAAATACTCACAATAAGAACCTACAAGAGGTTTTTGAACGTTTGCGAAACGTAAATCTGAAATTAAATCCGGAAAAATGCGATTTCTTAAAGAAACAAATATTGTATTTAGGCCATGTGGTTTCTGGTGATGGAATATTACCAGATCCATCAAAAATAGATGTAGTGAAAAACTATCCACAGCCAAAAAGCCTCGATGAAGTCAAAAGGTTCATTGCATTTGTTAATTACTATAGAAAATTTATTCCGAATTTTGCAAAGACGGCAAACCCGTTAAATAATTTGTGTAAGAAAAACGTACCCTACATATGGGATAGTAAATGTCAGGAAGCATTTCAAGTATTAAAAGAATGTATTATTTCACCACCTGTATTGCAATACCCGGACTTTACTGAGCAAAATCAGTTTGTTATACAAACCGATGCATCAAATTATGCAATCGGTGCCATTTTGTGTAACAAAGATCTTAAGCCGATAGCTTACGCTAGTAGGAGTCTAAACAAGGCAGAGAAAAACTATCCTACAATAGAAAAGGAACTGCTCGCAATCGTTTGGGCGATAAAGCATTTTCGACCATACCTATATGGCAAACCATTCAAAATTCAAACAGATCACAGGCCTCTAATTTATTTATTTAATATGAAAGACCCTTCAAGCAGGTTAATGAAGTTTAGGCTCTTACTTGAAGAATATAATTTTAGTGTTGAATATGTAAAAGGTATAGATAATGCAGCGGCAGATGCCTTGTCTCGAATCAGTATGACATCTAAAGATTTAAAAGAGATGAGTGAAAACTTAATAAGTGTTATGACAAGAGCGCAAAAACAAAAGCAAGCGCAGAATAGGATAGACTCCGTGACCAATAGCAACGACTGGCCTCACCAACCGAAAGTTGTGGAGGCACACATCAAACCTAAGGATCACGTGGAATTAATATTTATAGAGAAAAAAAAGTTAGACGCCATGCGAAAATTAAAAAATATTAGCTATGAATGTAGAACGTTTTGCTATTTACCTGATATGAAAACCCTTTATATAAAATACAAAAATACTCCATCGCAAATTACGCCAGCCGAATTTGTGAGAGAACTCGATACGTCGTGTCAACAAATAGGTATAAATGAAATATATTTCGTAAAAACTAAAACAAATAATATTTTTACAGAAAAGTTATTAAATGAGATAAAAAAAAGCGGTAGTACAACTATCCCGCGAGTATGTATATTAAAAGACGTAGTAAGAATAGAAAATAAAGATGACCAGAAGGTGATTTTGAACGACTTTCATCTCCTGCCTACCAGTGGTCACGCAGGTATGAGGAGGATGTTGAGCAATATCAAAAAATATTATTTTTGGCCAGGCATAGAAAAAGACGTCAATCAATTTGTGAAGAGATGCGATAAATGTCAAAGGCATAAACATTCAATACCCGTAAAAGAACCAATGGTCATCACGTCTACAGCCAAAAGTGCATTCGAAAAAATATATTCAGATATTGTTGGACCATTAGATCGAGATAACAATAATTATGCGTACATATTAACGATACAATGCGAACTATCTAAATACGTCGAAGCCTATCCACTGATTAATAAGAGTACAACAGAAGTAGCTAGATCGTTTGTTAATAACTTCATTTTGCGCTATGGTATACCACTGGAGATTGCAACGGACAGGGGTACAGAATTTTTATCTTCCACCATGAAGGAGGTATGTGCCCTTCTACACATTAATAAAATAAACTCAACAGCCTATCACCACCAATCTATAGGTGCCTTAGAAAACTCACACAAACATCTTGGTTCATATCTTCGTATCCAATGTGACAGTCACCCAGAAATGTGGAGTCAATGGCTCCCATTTTGGTGCTTTTCGTACAACACCTCGGTACATAGTGAGACCAAATTTACACCATATGAACTAATTTTTGGGAAAAAATGCTCTCTTCCAAGTAACTTAAATTCCAATATAGTAGAACCATTATATAACCACGATAATTATCCGCTGGAGTTAAAGTTTCGGTTGCAGTTGTCACAAAAAGAGGCTAGAGACAATTTGCTTAAGAGTAAAATACAAAGAAAACAAAAGTATGATAAAAACAACAGACCTGTTACGTATAGTCCTAACAATTTAATTTTAGTTAGAAATGAAGTAGGTGGAAAATTAGAAAGTGTATATTCAGGACCATATGTGGTTGTTAGAGATATGTCACCGAATGTGGAAATTATGAAAAATAATAAGCTTGATATAATACATAAAAACCGCACAAAACTGTACCATTCCATGTAGTTTAATGATGTGCTATAATGTGAAAAAAAAAATGTACCTTTTTTCTTTTAAGGGGGGAGGTGTAAGGTCCCCTCTACATATTTATAATCTTTGTTATTATAGACACCTTATTATTATAGACACCTTATATACCATATTATTATTGTAATAAAGTCAGTATATTCTCAGCAGTCATTAGTTTCATTACCTGACTCTGCCTACCGTACAATTGCAAGTAGAGTACGATGTTGTTCACTTAGTTCGGTATTTTAAAGAATATTTAAGTGTACTTAAATATTCTTTAAAATACAGTAAAATAGAGTGACAATTCCATGTATGCACATGGAAGTGTCACTCTATTTTCGACATGTTATCATAAAATTGAAGCTCAAACATAAATATAACCTTCATTTAAGCTTTAACTTTGATATCTCTTCCTTCAAAAGCCACAAAACTTGATTTCATGATTTATTTAAAGAGCGGTAGAACGATTACACAATTTCCTCTATAAACTGCGAGTCTACGTAGTAACCACAAACAGAAACCGTAGTTCATTCATGACTATCGTCTCCTTTCACTAAGACTGTCTGCCGTACGCCTACAAGCGCCTTACGCATAACTTTATCAACACAACTCGTTTAATTTTCACGGTCTCACTAATATTTATTCAGCAAACCGGTTTTTTAAAATACCTTATCGTTTTGGACTTTAAACGTTCATTCATGAAACCTGAATGTGAATTAGGTGATGAAATTGCAAATGTAGTCGGGAAACGGTTTTAAATGGTTAAATATGGGCTGTGTGCTGTTTAAATGTTGTTTTATTGAGGACAACAGACACGGGTGATATAAAATTGGTTCTTGTAGGCATTGTTTGTTGGGGTTACGCTGTTATAAAAGTCTCTTCTACTCTCTCATGGTTCGTATTGTAACACTAGTGTTGTTCTTTTCCAAGCTCTGTCACTTTTGCACCTCAATTACGAAAATCACAATTCAGCAAAATAAATGGTTTGGTTTTTGATACCTTGGATAATTAACAAAAAAAAAACTCAATCTATCATCTTATTATTTATTTCCTTTATTTACTTTTTGTATATTTTAATTTACTTTTTTAAACATTTATTAAAAAAAAAACAGGGAAAAAAAGCTATTCTAAAATTTAAAAATTATTATTATTTAAATTAATATACATTTAAAAAAAACTAGGTACTTAAAATTGAACGAGATCATTATGGACCCTGCCGGGCACAGCAAAAATAGTAAGACATTCTTTGTTGTATGTCCAAATAATTTAGCCCATTATAATTAGCTTTGTTCTCATGGGCATTTCGAAAAGGTCAGAATGATCTACTGCAGATACAAACCCCATAATCTGCTCCAAAATCAAAGGTCTAGCACAAAGTGATATTTCCTAGATTGGCCACGGTTATAAGCACGCCCGGTTTATTCCAGCACTTTATTCGAGTGATGTATTTATACGCGTAATTTTATAATAGTAGTGAACTGCATTTCGCACGACCCATGACCAAATTTGGGCGTTACTGGTGTCTCGAGTTCCGTTTGTTAGGAACCATGAAGGAATGTTGGATATGGCATATCGAATTTTATTGGGGGAAAGTTAAAACTATTTTATACTGGCTTGTTGGTAGAGGTTGTCTAGAAGAACAAGGTGACTAAGAAGCGGCCTTTACAGTTGGAAGTAACGTTTCTATTTTAATTCGCACTTTGTAGTTGGCTGTCATATCAGATTAGCATCAGACCGAAAGAAATCGCGATACAACAAGCCTGTCTCGAAAGTAAGTGGGTGGTATCAAAGAAAACATAATTAAAGCATTCGAATCTACATAAGTTTCTTGTAAAGATAATTATAATGATTCCAACAAAAACAATCAAAAGAAAAAAAATACACAACTAGATAACAGATGTACCACGCACGACTTAAATATGTAGACAGACAGTTGTATATCCAAGTAATTACTACTGCCACTACTAAATATTTCATAATATTAGACAGGCAACTGGCCAGTTTATTGATCTCCAACATTAAGAAAAACTTAAACACACATCGCGCCAAATCGAACAGCGAAACAAGTGGAGCTGTCACATCAAATTATTTATTGAAATATGTTCGTGCATCCGAGTGTGAGATTCGTGCGAATTCGCCGACGCTCGGCCGTGGGCGTCTGACTAACAGAGGCGGAATGTAGCCGAAACATCGCACTGTAGCACGATAGCGCAATGAACTGCACAGGGATAGGGCTGCCCTGGTTTATGGAAGGGTTAAGACGATGACTGTTGAAGGGTTTGGTGACACGGCAATTGCAAATTATATCTCAGAGACGTTAGGGTTTTACCACACTAATCGATCGATCGTTGATCGAGGCCATCGATCGATGGTAGAATGGATAAGTAGACGTCAATCGACAGTTTCTACTACACCAATCGATCGATCGATCGTCGTCATTTCTACCGTCGATCGATTGGTGATCGATGAGCGATCGATTGGTGTGGTAACACCCTTACGGGTTTTTGAATATGAAAGTCGCACACTTTCGGGCCACTGACTAGCTGTAACGATTGTCGAAGATCTACAGATGACACCCGGGACCAACTGCTTAACGTATTTTCCGAGGCACGGACAAAATTGTCTAGAATGCTAAATTTTAATTTTAGACAACCATTGTTCTTAAGCTGTTAGCACAATGAAAAGATTTGATTGCTTGTCAGCAAACTTGCGGTTACAGCAAATATCGATTAAGAAGTGGTTGAACTTCGATTTCAGTATACGAATCGACTTTTTAAAGATTTCGCCGCAATTTGTATGCTGAATTTCGAGCGTAGACGTATAAAGCTGGCAACCCTGTCAATGTTGTGTTTAGTGCATACTAATAGAATAATTAAGTAGTAAGAAAAAACTCTTAACGAGAACATTCAACTCGTGCAGTATCGCGAGCCGTGACCGTGCCTGCGTTCAAGGTTAGACGAGACGTTTCCAAATTTGAGATGGCCTAAGTTCTGAGGCACACATGCATAATGCGATTTTGGGTTAAATAGTGTTGCTATTTCAAAATCGCATCGTATTTCAGTAGAATGACACTTAAGGTCTCCTGAAATACGAGAGGTGAACTGAAGTTATGCTTTTGGTGTGATGCAAAATACTGTTATAAGAATCGTCAAAAGGCAGACTCTCATCTCATCACAATAAATGCCTTGTCTGTCATGTTTTTGTTATTTTCCAATATTTTTATCAGATTCTTTGTGTTTATAAAGTAAGTTAATTGCGGTAATATTCTTATATATCTTTACATCTACAGGTTTCTGTTTAACCAATACTTCGGTCAATATGATTGTGTTTAAAATAATATTTTTTTTACAGCTCAGTGCCAAAATATCCAGCCCCTACTATTAATAAGCAGCTGTGTAATCTATAGTATGTCAATAGACCCATTTATTTTCTTAGGTTCAGTAAGCTGTCAAACAGAAAACGTAAATATAAAAACTAGTTCATCTTCTAAACTACTTGTGAAAATAACAATATAATTAAGAAACAAAATAATATGGATAACGGCCAGTCGAACTAATTCCATAATTCAATCGCGACAAATGAAATCGTTATTATCTGCGAAAGGGCCATTAATGTCGTCGCATAAACTTGTCGCAGTGTGAATGGGTACCTTTATTTCAATATAAGTGTCACTGTGTAAAATAAAAATATTTAATGAAAACGAAATCGGGTTTGAAAGGAAAAATAGTTTTCAGTAAAAATGTAGTAATTAACTCTCGAAGATGTATGTTCTAGGTCATGGGGATAAATATTTTTTTTAAATTGTTTCGTTCTCAATATAAATATTTATTTGAATTTATCTAAGCTATTTTGGCTAAGATTCTTCCTAACAGATATAACTACTTCAAATATATTTGGTCCTAAATTTAGCTAACTTTACGCATTACAAGCCTTTGTTGATTAATTTATGTTTGTTGCACAAACCTATGCGTCTTTGAAAATTCAAGTACTTATTAAATTTAAAAAAAAATCATAGATGACATGCAAAGAATATATGCTCAGCACATTCATTGTATTTAGTACCTAATCTTTCAAGAGGTCATTTCACCAATGCAAAATTAGGGGGACGGATTTTGAAATCTGACTCATGTAACTGTTTCTTTAGGCCGGAATCGGTTTTGATAAAAAATATTAGATAGTGGTTCGGTGTTTATACCCGGATATTTCACCGCAATTTCGCGACGTTTTAGTTCATAAAGCGTACAAAAACCATTTAATGCTATGTTAAACGAGTAATTGAAGGCGTTTATATCACAGATAACATCAAAACTCATGTCTAGAATTTAAATACGAATACCACACATCATTTCTTTGTTCCAAAAATATATCTAATTATCTTAATAACTGGTTAGCTGGCAATTAACGTTGTTTTTGGTGTTTTTTGGTGCTAAGTCATAACATTGCCAGAACGTATGTACACAAGGCGGCACATGAAACTGTACATTTCCAATATAACTTGGCCTCGCTTTGTATAGATTTCCTATACAATGAGGGATCCGCATAAACTGGTTTTGTATGGCTTGATTGGCCGTTGTGCGTACTCGACGTAAATAAATTAAAAAGTTTACTAGGTGCATCGTTTGGATACAAGTCCATACGTTTGAAGTGCTTTTTATCAGCACTCTCAAAAATGAATTTCCTCAGTCACGCCTTATAAATCGACTTAAATATTGAAATAAATTCAAACCAAATGGGCGCTTTTAAAGTTCAAGCGCTACGTAACGTCTGACCTTGGACGGAGCCCAGAATTTTTGGGGATTAATTTGAATTAACTACCTAAGTTACTCCATATCATTATAATATTACGCCGTCTGCTACTATGCTAGAATTAGTTAATTTATGCTTCAACATTTAATTCACAGTGAATACGCTCGCTCGTGTCGATGAATGAAAAATTCCGCTCATTTATTAAAATTTATTACGTGATTCAAGTACTTATGTATTGCCATGTTTGAGAAGTTCAAAAATAGAATTGCGTATGCCATAGGCCCCATAGCTAGGATATTGATCGGTATCTGGACATGCGTAAGACTCAAAGATGTCTACATTTCTAAAGTCCTACCGAAGGCGGGTTTCTGTATAAGGAAATATCGAAAGTGAATTTAATTTGCGTAAATATATGAAAGTTACAACTTTGGGCACGCCTCATGCGTGCTAATCCAAAAGGAGAACGATGTTGACAGAAATATTGATGGCTTCCACGCGTCCTTTGAAATCTAAATGCTTTTGGCGGGAACGTTCTAATTTTAAATTGTTGCCAAAATATTCGATCAATGAACGCGTTTATGTTTCGAATTTTGATTTTATTTTGGCAAAACGATTGAGAAATGTACGACTACGAAGCTTCTGACTTTGCTGATACGTTATACCGCGATTTAAAAGACTGCGTATCAAAATAAATGTCATTTATAGTTATAGAGTGTAAATATTTCACATAAGTCGACTGAAAATACGCCCAAAATAGAGATCACGACTAATTTCTTATCGCTATGCACACTTCAGGTTACTGACATAACTTTGAAGGTCCCTTGCATCACACAGATACACCATATACCTACTATATCCTCCAAAAAAAAAACGATTAGATACACATACGAAAAATTTATAAATAATCAAATTTTTCCACACGAATTCGCCCATAGTTACAAGACTACAATAAAATTCGAGTTGTGACCTCGGGAGCGGTCGTAAACTAGTATAAAGTCGTAGTTTGTGAATCGGCAGCGTGTTAAAATTCACTAGGAAACCAGCTGCCTCGGTGACTGCCCTTGACTTAGTGCGACGCGACGGTACGCGCTAATTGTCGCGCGATAGGGTTGACGACGCCATTGTGAATGGAATTCATGATCGAAGTCGAGATGTGGTAAAGAGAAACATTGTAGATTTATTCGAAAATTATTTGAATTAGGAGTTTTAGAAAAACAGTATTTAGACGCTGAAATTAAATTAAATTGGTATTCGGGGAAACTTATTATTAATAAAAAAAAACTGTAATCACAATATAGGTTGTAATTACCTAATTTAGTTTTTATTTTATTTTTATTTTATTACACCGAAATTCCCGTTTCTTAATCAGTGACAATTAAAATAACTATTTTATTACGGAACTATCCATGTCATATTAAAATCAGACAACCCTGCAACCGCGTCAGCCGGACGTTTCTCCATTTTTTTTACATAATCACGATATTTTTTAATTCCGTGTAAGAGTAAAAGTGTTATTTCACATTGTGCCTATTTGATGCCAGTTATAAAAAAGCATAACAGATGTTAGGCGGTGTTGACACGATACTCATGTTTTACCGCGAAACGCATTAAGTTCAACAAAAGAGGTAGATTGTCGTTGGGGTCGGTCAAAATGAATATTTATTTGCTTTTGTTGCTACTTTGGTGAGAAATAAAATTTATTGCCTTTTTAAAACTTAAATGGTTTGTTGATTTACTTACATGAATATTTTTAATTTATTATGGTAAGTAGTAGGAAATCGAGATAATTTATTTGTTCCTGTTATATTTTAAACTGTTTTAGTAAAGCATTACTTACTACTAAAACTGAACTAAATTCTAAGAAATAATAAGCACATGGTTACCGCTCGAGGATTCAAAAAAATGTGTAAATAATGTAACGGAAGCATGGATCAGTCAGATTACGAATTGGATGTCTGTCAGCTACAGCCCACCAGTGACTTATATTTAGGAATTCTAGGAACAATTTTCTACCGGGTTTTTAAGGCTTGTACTTAGGTTAGATTCAATTACTAAGCTGAGCAAAAGTCATTTTCCACGGCATGAGGAAAAACAGCTTCAAACTATAACAACATTACACTTTCCAACTAGTGGTGACTAAAAATAGATTTCAGTCAGTCACCAACACTGATACCCTAGCCTTAATAAAAGCAGAAAAACTTAATAAATAAGCCTTTGAGAATCAGTGGTCTACATAATGGCGCATCTATGAGTAAATAGCGTGTGTCTATGCATTATTTCTAGCATAACTACGTAGTAGGTACGTCGTTATTTAAATTAAATTAAATTACACATACCTAACGAAGTTGACTGAAATAGTATGTCAAACATGTTTCTTTGTAAATTCCATGTTTACACAACTAAAAAAAAACTTGACAAGCATTTTTTTTTGTTCCGGTATCACACATTCATGTGCACTCGCCTTAACAAAATTAAAATATTCTGTCACGCCATATTTTTAAACATTTATAGGTATGGTAATGGATTCCGCAAATCTAATTGTGCATTTAAAATCGATCATTCGCGTGTTCGGTTTGCGTAATCGTCGAAAAAAGTTGATTCTCCGATGAGTTGGCGAATAGCGATCGACTAATTTAGATCGATTCATTCATACCCGTTTATAATAAATCGGAAATGCTATTCAGTTCCAAATACGGAATACCTTGATCCAATTTAATGACGTGGGAAAAATAAATGTAGTAACTTAGTGAAAAATCATTTATTAGTGTAGATAGATTCATCAGAGATCAGTGTTTTAACCTACAACGGCTACAACACAATTTTAAATGTTTCACTAACACACATAAGTGAAATGACACAAATAATGTGACAATTTCCTAAAACATATTTAAAATAAAAATAAATTAAACTAAACTAGCACAAACAGAAATGATTTAGGTGGGACTTTATCCGTTATCTTTCTCTAAAACAGTAAAACCCCAGTTGTGTACTAAACAAGATTTCTAACTTATAAATAAGGCAACTCGTAAAATTCATAATAATAAATTCGCAACTGCTCCAGAAAGAACAATAAAGCAATAATTTATAATATTCCGCAACTCGACTCTTTCTAAGCGAAACTTTAGTCTTTAAACACGTTTCGAAATTGCAACGCTAATAACAAAACAAAACGTCTTAGCGACAACAATATGGCGGCACAAAAACACACCTCACGTATGCTCATTTCGAAACGATCTACATTTTAGTTTTTATCGATGCCAATGCTTTTTAACGCGTCTTGATGCCATTAAATGGCTATCATTGATGCGAGGTACGGTTTTTTGTGCCTTTGCCTCTAAAAAAGTTTAGAAAAACATATAGACGACCATAGAGACTGATGTTTGACGTTTGGTTCGCGCCAAAACTTGTGCGATTCAAAGAGGTTGTTGTTCATTGCAGCCTACGCTTCGGGGAACCCAGGTCATGCGATGTCACTCCATTTACATCGAGTATTGGAAATTCAGAACCGTGTTATTAGGTTTCTATAAATAGTGCCTCTATTTATTTACTTTTGGTTTTGTTGACGTTCGACTTTGTAGTGGGTTTTAATTTTCTGTTGTTTTGTTATTTTTACATAGTAAGATTATCTTCGTGACAACGTTTATTCCTTTCAGACTTCGAGGAAAATGTGTTGCTTATTTTCATTTCTCACGAGTTTCTACCTTTTAGACGTGAAATAAGGTTAAGTTGACGATCACAGCAGCGAATTACTTACACGCTCTTTTCAGCTACATAGGATTTTTAAAAGTTTTGGTTTTCCTACGCATCCACCGACAAGCATAATCTTGGAAAATACCAAGGTTTTTTGTTTACAACTTTTACACCTTAGATATATCTTACGGTTCACAAAACTCATTAATATAATAGAGATTAACATAATTAGCTAGTTACTCGTACATACCGAATAAATTATAATATTACCACATAAGCCCTCACTTTTTGTTGAATTTCACATAAATCAATTTACGCAAAATTTACGACTATTACAAATGTCTGTTTTTTTATGGTCACGATTTGAGATACATACACACGGCGACATCTAGCTATACATTTCCAGTATAACATGGCCTCGCTTTTAATAGATTTCCCGTACAGTGACAGATCCGTTTATATTGGTTTTGCATAGGTTGATTGGTCGCCGTGCTTACAATTATTAAACTGTTAATTTTGCAGAAAAAAATGGTTTCTATATTGCTTTCCAGCAGATTATCTTTATTAGTGTAAACTTTGTACATTTCCTTAGATAGAACACTAAATAGATTCGAAAAATGATAATAGAATAGTCAATAAACCGCGTTTCCGAGCACGCCAAATTATTAAAAAAGCTCAAATGAAGAACGAATCATTTAATGTTTTTCCCAGAGCAAATAACCGCGAGTCATTGAAATCTGCGCAAAAATTACTTAATCAGTCTGTTAAGACGGTTTTAATTTTTTTTCCACGCGTGCTTACAACAGAACGATCGCTTTTTGTCATTTTATTTTGAGGTCTATGAACTTGGTTTCTCAACCTGTCGGGACCTGTAGATTCGTGGGAGCTTGCTAGACTCTGACAGAAGAGGACAGGGCCGGAGTCAGGTAGCCTATGGTGGGTGCGAAGGGAGTTTCTAGTAGTAGGATGCAAAAGAAGAAATAATTTTTGAAAAGCTTCCTAAACCATACAGCATTTCTTTGAAACAATGAAACCGGATTATGAGAGCTTTCACTGTGGTTCTTAAATGTGCAAGAGTGGATTTAGTCTACCGATTGTGTACTTATTTCTAATGAAAACCTGTAGCAATTAAAATATTGTTTAGACTTGAGAGTATTTTCTTCAGTATTGCAATATAAATTAGTATGTAGTTGTTTTAATAGAATTTCTCTCAGGTGGAACAAGTAGCTAGTTAGAAACATAACTTGCTAAAACGAAGGTGTCGCCGTAGTTTAATTAAACAACTTTCGTGCAGAACCACCGCCGAATGCACCCATGCCCGCCCTAGTCCGCCCCTGTAGTATCAGCCTACATTACAATATCAGTATCTGGTATCGTGGTATCTGTCGGCACTTTGATACCGGCGTGGTATCGACAATTTTGACGTTCACTGATTGAGAGGCGTTGAATGGACGTGAAATCATTTATTACTACGCATTTGTAAAGTGCTAAGGAGGCTGACAGCTTATTTATAAAGTGACGTTACTGACGTCATTGTGGTGGGTAAACTGCATCCTATTATGTTTTTGCCGGTGTGTTGACATCAGTAATATTTACCATCTGCAATATATGCATGCATTTCTAATGCGTGGTTGGTTACCATGTTTATTATGCCTATTGTAATTTGTGAGCGCTGACTCAACGAGTAAACTGTGTATACTTATATTGACTGACACCATTTGCCAAGTGAATTGTTTATGTATAATTATAAATATGTGAAAATTGGCATAACATATAGCCCGGTCGCAATCCAGATGAGCTTACGGAAAAGGAAAACATCTGAATAATAACATAACATAACATCACGCCTTCACAGGCGTGATGTTCCCCGAAGGTTTAGACAGAGGTGTACCTAATAGTACACCTACATTTTGCAAGTTATGTTTAAGTCCCATGTAATAAGGAGCGAGCCTATTGCCATCAACCGGGCACAAATCTAGTCTCCGTACTGCTACTGAGATATTTCTGATGGACAAACCCACTTACACTTTGTCCGACCTGGGAATCGAACCCAGGACCTCATGCTCAGTAGTTACGATTGGGACCACTAGACCAACAAGGCAGTCAGAATATGAAAACATCTTTTATAAACATGAGGAGGACAAAGAAATAAATTAAGCAATTTTACCAACCCTACCATCGCGACCGTTCGAATTTAGAATAATTCCAAGAATGCGAGCGAGTTCCGGTGCAAAAAAAAAACAACAACGCATTAAAAAGGTTAAAATACTGATGTCAAATGACCTACCATAACATAATACATACTGGCTTATTATACTTGCCAAGTCGGGTTAAAGATGGGGAAACAAAGGAAAAAAAGAAAAAGGCGGGAAAACAGCAGGTGCGCCGCGCCAACATACAGGCTGACACAAAAAATTTGAAGTTATTGGGATACTAGCATCAATTTCAGCCATTGGACAATTTTAATTGGTTATTTAATTAATTGATTGGATGCAATTTATTATAGAAGTTTCGATTTTAAAATGTAGATGAAAAATTGCCTAAAGATTAAATTGATACCATGTATTTAATGGACTGCAATTAAACATTGATTCATTGAACTAGCGTAAAAAAGTAATGAGTTGTTTAAATATAGCGCTAAGTAATTGGAGGTCTTCACAATTAAAAACAAGTTCACTTATGCTTGTATTAATCGGATTTACCTTCCAAATACGGATAATGATTATGAGAATTATTAATCATCAATTGAAAATAAAAATAATTATCAACACATTCGTATATGGACTCAAGGTCAGTGCAGCAGATAAAATAACTTGCAAGCAAAGATTTTTGACCGACGACCAGATGAAAAGTTTTGCATTTATTGCTACTGTATGGTTTACTCTGTAATATCTACATTTTCCACTTAGGTTTTGATGGGAGAAAATGGTTTTGAATGGGTTTGTCTGGCTATCTTACGTGACACGACTTTTGCGAGATAAAATAGAAGATGTTGTCGGCCACCAGTCGGTGTTTCATGAGATGAAGAGTAATAGACAAGTATGGAAAAAGAAATGCTGCACCGACCCCAAATAAATTGGGATAAGGGAAGGAGAATGATGATGATGTAGTCAGCCACCAAATCCTTGCATTTGAACACCGGAGAAGAACGATAAAGTTGAGGTTAAACCGGTACGGATAAATTGCGGACCGGAGTCCGGACACCGGATTTTGACGAATTTTTCCCTCGGCCAGTCGGTGTGACTGAACTATAAAAGAAACTATACAACCTCTTCGCTCAACATGTTTCCAATCAACATGTATAAGCACGGAGGGTGCGCAGACACAACAGGTGGCTGACTGCGCCACACGCCGCTCACGTGCCGACAACAGCCGAACATGGCCGAACACACCCGATTTACGACGGACAGGGACACATACATCATCATCGTAACCTTTGCTGTGTTTCAGACAGCTTTCTTGTTAAATAGTTGTTCGTTTGCCGCGTGCCGACTACAGCCGATTTACGCCGAACCGGATCAGAAGTTTGTGGGAATCAACCAACCAAATTCGTTGAAATTCACATAGCTTCTCTCCTCTTTCCTGTGATTGGTCGAATCTTGCGCATTTCTTCCCTCCGCCCGTCCGCACTTTGGTGGAAAATGTACCTTATTCTGGTTTGTAGCTTTCTTGCAACCACCCACGTTCAGTTCGTGTTTGATTTCTGCATAATCTATAACTCGACTTGTCGTGGAAGCTCACCCGATCAACTGCCTCCCAAATCTAACATCCACAACTTGGTTACTGATTAGCCCCTTGGGAATACCTTGTATTGTAATCATAATAAATAAATAAAAATAAATGAAGTTATACTGTCACTTACGGGATATCTTCCGTGATTGTTCATTATTTGGAGCTTATAATAATGAACAATCACGGAAGATATCCCGTAAGTTACAGTTTTAGTTTAGTTGTAAACCGTGAAAGCTTAAAACAGTGAACAAATGAAGGGTTTAACCTCAACAAACCTAGGTTAAATAAAAAATTGCCTAAACTGGCACGTAAACGTTGATCAATTTAGACTTGGACTTAGCAAGCGAATGCACGCACATTTTACCCCCTTTTTTCGCCTAAACAAGAATTGATAGAGCACTCTTTCGTTGGTCTATCGGTACTAAAATATGAAGAATATCAAGAAAAGTTAATATGAAGAAATTCAAAACTTGTATTCTGGTTCTATGTTATGTTCGTTGGGTCTCAAGGGTCACACTGAGAAGACTGGACTCTGGATAGGACTGATACTGAAATACTTGTCCTAGATATCGACTGTCGATCTAGCTGTGGCTGCGGGATTGGATTAAAAAACTTCAAACCATCACGCACCACGGGAAGTCAAAACGATCGTTTTTCGTTTTGTCAACGAGAAAAAAACGGATCACAAACGATTGTAGAGTTCTCCCTAAATGTAACCATTAAAGTGATTTACGCAATCAATTAGAACCCGATCATAAAACCGAATGGTGCCGAAGACGCCCCGAACGCACCTGACTCGTGCGCGCACGCAGCACCTGCTACACTTTGATAGAGAAAAAATAAAATCATCTATTTATTGGGTTAATTAGGGAAGCTGTTGTGCGTGTTTTAGATTGGAAGGGCAAGCATCTAATTATGTTAAATGTTTGGTCGTAGCCTGTAGAAATGTAACCATTTTTTAAGATTTAACGGACAAATATTTATGAGTAATTTAAAAGAATGGGTTGACAACTTATGACAATGTTCAGAGAATTAATTATCTTTTTTTTCTTGCACTAGAGGTCTAAAATAGGGTTATGTTTTTACTAAAGCTTTTGGATACTAGCAATTCAGAGACAGTGTTAAGATTGTTTTTGATGGACAGATGACATTGTTGCCATTGCGGGAATATCCTGGATGAGGCTGGCACAAGAGCGTGGTGCTTGGCACAAACGAAGAGAGGCCTATCCCCAGCAGTGGGTGATGTCCGGCTGTGGATGATGATGATGATGATGATGGTGATGTTCAGTGTGTTTCTTTAATAAGTAATCCATCCTTACTTATATCCTTATCCTTACTATATATAATATTATAAATGTTTAAATAAGTTCGTTTGTTTGTTACTTTTCCAAGCCTAAAACACTGAACCGCTCATCCTGAAATTTTGCACATACGAAATTAACGAGCGAAGGCGTGGGCAAAAGCTAGTCATCTATAAAAATAACAGTTTATGATTAAAAAACTCACATAACCACATTTCATTATCACAGTTTTTCCTACAATTCATTTACGGGAGTACTTATGAACAGCTTTCAATGATTAAAAACTCTTCCTTCTAATGCATTACAATGTCTATTCGCACATTTAGCTAAGTAAAAACTAAATTGTATCCACTGCATTACTATGCAAAATAAAACAAGCATAAAATGTATCTCTACCATTCAAAAATCACCTGTATCAGTTACAAAATAAAGTCTCCAACTCCCGCAAAGGGTTATTGGTAAGAAGTTATTACAGTACTTAGACATAGATAATTATAATTATTGTGGGTAACATGTGTTTAGCATAATTGTTAATAGACAAGATTAAATAGCCCCAAGGTGTTGCCAGTATTAGGAGTTTGGTATTTATAATGTAAAATAAGAAATTTACAACAGGTGTCGGTTGCATAGGTACTTTTTTTTTTTTTTTTTTTGGATGGGAAATCATCAAATGACCCCCCCCGCTCTGGGCGGAGCGGAAGGGAGTGTCAGACTTGTACTGACTAAAACCCATCCATGTTCCTTCCTTGCCCTTTGTGTTCCAGGGCCGCGGTATCTCTTTCGAACAGTCCCGCAGCCCTGGCAGGCATCGGCCCGTGCGGACCCCTACGTGGTTGCTGACATCTCTTTGAGGCGCGCGTGGAACACGAACGCGCCGTCGACACGGCCTGTCGTCATAAAATGGCCGGACGGCGAGCTAGCCCATAACTCGCCGTCCACAGGCCCGGTTGCATAGGTCCTGGTGCTGTAAGGTTTAATGATAGCTTATTACAACCAACCTATAATTCGGCAGGCTGCTTATTTTTTAAGCTGTTGATTGATCATTTACCAGAAGTTATTGTCCTAAGCCAGTTTTTTGTGTTACAATTGTAATAATCCGTTCTGTCTACCTTTTTTGTTTGTCTGTTTTTCGGCCAACATGCGCATCTCTGCTACGCCGTGTTCTCGCCAGCCCCAACACCATTTTTAGAACGTTGGCTGATAGATTGGACTCTCCGATCTTGGGGCGGTGGATGCGGCTGCACGCAGTCAAGTAGACATTCCCCAGGATCGGAGTGCCTCACGCAGCTTAGAGTAAATGTTACAAACACTAGGGTATAAGTTTTAGTAACAAATATGGAAGCGATTCTGAAATAAATGTTTATTTATTTATTTGACTAACAATTTACGCAATACAATTCAAGATTTCCGTAGCGATAAATCCTAACTTCTATTTTAGACTACAATTTCAAGTATGAGATGTTGTTCCACATACAAGTCCTCATAGCTGCATTCGGATTCTCAAAGGATTTTGAAATAAAAGTAATTTAGAAATAGAAGAGATTTTTGTCAGGTCACCGGATTGTGAATAGAAATGTCTCCTTGTGAAAGTGTGGTTCATTTTCTAAAATATATAGCTAAGGTCGCTGTTGCTGCTGTCTTAACCGACTTATAAAAAAAAGGAGGAGGAAACACTAAAAAGTGGAAAATAACTATACTTTCGGAAGTCGGTGGCAAAAACGTCAATCTTTTTTTTGGAAGAGTGCATTTTTTTTTTTTGCAAAAAGTTTTTATTTAAAGTAGAATACAGCACCCACGTTGAAATTCTTCTTTCTGATGTCTATGGCCTTATAGTACCGCGGCTTGTTCGTCTTACGATTGCGCATGAGCACCTTGAGGTTTTAGTGAGATATCTGTCTGGGATTACAGGAATTATAGGCAGCCGACGAATGCTAAACAAATAAAGTCCCTTAGTTATAGTGTTTTTGGTCTCCTTCTTGATATGGAGGTATGTGGACATTATGGTTTTTCCAATCCCTCCGCTGTTCTTTTCGGATTAAATTCGTTGCGGGATGCAAGACAGTTGAATCGTTACTCCGCCACTCCTCATCATCTGCCTAGCCTTTTTCCTAACTATGTTGGGGTCGGCTTCCATTCCTACCGGATACAGATGAATACCAGTATTTTACGTGGAGTGACTACCTATCTGACCTCCACAACCCAGTTAGTACTAAACTCACTCGCTTCTCCGAAACTCATCTAACTTGATTGCTTCGGAGCTTTTTTGGTGGTAGACACTGTTGATTTTAGTATTCAGGAAATGCACGGGTTGGAAATAGTATGGGGCTTATCCCAAACCCCAGACATGGTTCATGTTTAAAAGATAATCATCTGTTGCAGTAGCGAAGGGTCAATTTTGTAAGAGGTCAGCCGAAGAACATATCTTTAATGTGATTATATTATTTGTCTATACAATACTGACTGTGCCATTTTTCAAAGGGAAGTCGGTAGGAATCGAGTTGTATGGAACCTTCGCCACTGATGTGTTGTTACTCTCTTCTTGACCAGCGCTCAAATTGACATTCAGCAATGTTCATTGCGTCGTATGTTTTGTAATCCGTGTCCATGTTAACCAACACAGCGCATTGGTTGTTATTGAACTGTCAAAATGAAAGCGATAGACATTATTATGCCCTTTGTTACAATAAGGTCTTTGCATTTACTTGAAAAAGTGAAAAAGAGTGAGTAACAGGAGATCCTCTGAATAGTTTATCAATGGGGGAATTAATTAGACCGTAACTAGCGCGATTGGGCGAATGAACCTATTAATTATAAATAGTCGAAAAAATAGAAAGGCCATTACAGTGATAAGCTGTTACTAGTTGATCCGAAATCAGGGCAATTATAAATCCGATAATGGTCGTTATGAACGCAGTTGTTTCCTAGATGAATTGTCTTCATATACCCATACAGTGGAGCCAACGAGTCCCAGAGTGGGACCGTGTATCGGCAAGCTCAGTGTGCCTCCCAGTTAGATGGACCGGCGATCTTAAGCAGGTGGCTGGGTAAAATTGGATGTGGAAAACGGAAGTCAACTGAAGTGTTCTGGCGCGGCTTGGGAGAAGCCTATGTAACGCAGTGAAGTGAGGGCTGCAAGAATCTTTTGGGACACACGGGCGCTGGTAAACATTTGTTAAATTATTTTATGAAATCTATTGAAGAACAAGATGGCAGCTCAGTCCCGATTTTTGTTTATGCGTGAAGAGATATATGTACATCCATCCATGAGATGTGTGAATCCAGGATACAGCCTATCGGTGCGGTTTCCATCCAAATCCGAAAAGAAAGCGGTTTTACGCGGTTGTAAGTTTTATGGCTTAAGAATTAAGGGTCTTTTTTTGCTGCTCTTCCTCCTCTTGATATGATTGCCTTTTATCACCCTCACCATACGCAGGGTTAGCAAT
Organism: Noctua fimbriata; assembly: GCA_905163415.1. Lineage (NCBI taxonomy): Eukaryota > Metazoa > Arthropoda > Insecta > Lepidoptera > Noctuidae > Noctua > Noctua fimbriata. The sequence continues at coordinate 3,078,767 of LR990941.1, read as the reverse complement.
TGGCGAAGTTTTTGTGAAAGGTTTAGTCAGTTTGACAAATACTGTCCTGGCCCTCTACACTACACACTACTATCGGACCCAAGGACGGTACATAATCTGTCCAAGTCCGGTGTCCGGAGTCCATTACGCAATCTGTCCGCACCTTTAGAAACAAGCGGCCATTAAAAAGTCTTCGTTACAAAGTTACGAAACAAGACAGTTAAGTTAAAACTCATGGTATCGTAAATATATTCCAAAAAACAAATAAGAATTCATATCCGAAGACACCTGTTGTCCCGTTCTCTACGCGAGCATAAATTAACCCTCCATCTGCTCACTGCTTAGAATACAAGTAAAAAGTAGCCGTGTGTCTATCCGTGTGTCTTGAGTGCCTATATCGGGAATGTCACATGCGGTATGCGTACGATATTAGCTGAAAGATGTGTTTGTTGCCGCAGCAGTTGTAGAAATTATTAAATTGTTGTTGTTCTAGGGGTTAATAGAATGTTTCTATATTACTATTGTATTGTAAATAAATAATACCAGTCTTTTAGTGTCCCATTTCTGAAAAAAGAGCTCTCTTCGATTATAGAAAAGGCATAAGCATTAATCACCATCGATGTCAGTTATCAGTGATGTCCACTTTAAACTTAGAAAGTACGAGTAGATATGAATTGTAAAAGACTTATCATTTGACTTTCACATAATTTTATGCATACTTATATAAAATACGGGTACATAGTGTACTAAACCTACTTTATTTGAGCAGATCGATATTTGCCAACATGATTCTTACTAGATATATAACATTAGTTTTAGTATATGCGAAACCTGATACACGTGTCTAGTATTTTTATGTAAAAGAATCTATGTACAAAATTTCAAAACTGTATCATGAAAAATCACAAAGTTATAAGCTTGTTCTGTTACCTAATTTTCCGCACAAAAACGCGGTCACCATGCAGCGCGCATCTCCAGCGTCGTCTTGAGCTCATTGATAATAATAATTTGGCAGTAGGTACCTAAATTATTGCGATAGGTACTCAAAGTCGGTCGGTATCCAACTTTTAACTTTTTTTAATAGTATTGGAAAAAAATATAACATGGTTTAAAAATTATTGGAATCGATTCAGTTACTTATTCTGTACAAACTACATTCAGGTTTCGCATATACTAAAAATAATGTTGTATAAAACTTAGGTTTTACTAACTACATAAATATCACAGGCTCACCAACACCACCAAGTCCCAGTCCAGGGTACGCTTCACCTTTCAACACCTTTCCCGCCATTCGTGGTGACTGACACTTGTCATTAGTGACAGCTATCACTATCGGAAAACTAACTAGTTGTAGCTATTTATCGGAAATCGCCCAGACAGGCAGCCGCTGTTTTAGCGATGCGTCTATTTTTAATAATTAATTAAAAACCAAGATTAAAAAAAACCAAATCGGGACCTCACCGGTATTGAGCAGGTTAACTGTAACATGAAGTTGTGAGCCCAATGACATTAGCATTTTTAATCTTTAATGGCGATGTCGGCAAAATTTGCAGTACCAAAGAGCCCAGAGGGCACTTAGAGCTAGGGTTAACATACGTCTGAATGAATCCTGAAATGTTCCCAAGTCGAAAATTTCGACATTAAAAAAAAAGTATTTGAGAAAATAAAAAAAAAATTAAAAAATCTGAAATACTGAAAAAGGATCATCAAACACTTTTGTTTTTAAGTAAACCACCATAGGTTTGTTTGAATTCTCAACACTGCTTGAATTACGAAGTCCAAGATGACGCTCCTAGAACTCAGACCCATTGTCGTCGGCAAGACTTAATAAAATCGTAAAATTTCGGTTTTTTTTAAATCAATTTCCGGATTGGTGTCAGGAAATTTATATTTTTTAATTGGTAACCCTATAGATACAGCCAAATGCGAATAAGTTAAGATATGGCGCCGGGACTTCGCGTGATAGGGTACTCTAAATAAAAACGTTTTTAATTAAGCCAGGTGGAGGCACCTTGTTATATTTCTATTTCCACGTAAACACGTTTCAGTTATCTAAAAGAAAAATATTGACAATTAGACTATGTTGGTATCATGTGCAAAGGTAGTATGTCATTCGGCCAATTATTAAATTATTTAGAACTAGCATTTCGCCCGCGACTTCGTCCGCATTGTGATAGCTCGGCTAATTTGCATGACATAAATATAATTTATAGCCCATGTTAGTTACTGATAATTTAGCTTTCTACTGGTGAAAAAATGGTTAACATCGGTCCAGTAGTTTCGGAGCTTATTTGGTACAAACAAACAAACAAAAAAATCTTTCTTCTTTTTTTATATTAGTATAGAAGAATGAAAGAAAATACTTTTAAGCAACCATCTATGTTATTTCTGGGCAATATATTTAAAAAGTAAGGTAACATTAAACTTTCTAGACTAGACTTTCACTTTAGATTAATGTTTGGAGTTAAAAGGTATCATGGTAAAAGGTGAAAATATAAATTACAAAAAACTTTAGAAATTAGTTATGTAATTTTAATTGTTACGAAAGAACACCCGCAATAATAAATCACTTTAAAATAAACTGTCCTTTGAGGTGATACCTACCTTAATAGCGCAAATAAAGCTTTAAGAAAACAAATATCAGGTCTAACTATTCATACACGAAATTTTCAGGGAATCATCTAACGGCTATTACGAAGCCATTTCAAGGGATTATTTTTTTTTATCTGGACATATTTTTATAAAAATAAATAATTTAAAATTATTTGACCCACAAAATAAATACTAGCTCCTTATTTTTGAACATCCATTATGCTAGTATACTACGTCGTATTTACCTAGTGTCATTGTTAGAATATGGGAGTAAAGATTTGTAATTGGCTTTCTGATGACTATGGTTTCCTTTTTTGTTTGTTTTTATTAGCTGTAAGTCCTCCATGTACTAAAATAAATAAATTAATAAATAAATATTACAATAATAATTATTCAATACAGGTTGTCCTTCTTTCCACTCCTAAGCATATACGTATACCTTAAAAGATATAAATAAGGACTGAAAAAATAACTTTTAACAAAGCCGCCATTTTAACACCTTTCACAAATTCTGACATGTCACCGAAGACATCTGTCAAAAATGTCACCAATACCACGTCAGTCAACATCACTACGACTACCAAAAACGTCGAATACTCGATCAACCTAAACTCCCAATTAAACTAAACAAGGCTTCCAACAAAGTAACGTTATTAATCGTTCGTTGGCGGAGGTCGCGGCGCAGGGTTGAAAAAAACGTAAACACCACAGTTTCACCTGCGCGCCGAGATTGGCAGGTGCTGCGCGGGCGCATCTGCGTGGTACTGGGTAGATGGATGCAGAAGTGTAAGTGAAGTGGTGCACCTGCAAGACTGTATTGAGCTTAGGGTATGATGGCCCGAGGATCTAAACAAAAAATTTCAACCGCGTTCATAGATTTTATTTTTGTCTAGTTTGTGTTAGTCTTATACATTTTTGACCTTCTATCGTGATTTAAAAAAAAAAAAAATGTATGTAAATATGTAACTACTGTCCGCGGCTTTGCTCGCGTTATGGTCAGAAATTACCCAGAGGAACGTGTTAAATGCATAGCTTATGACACTAGGAGATTATGTGGGTTCCCGCTTGTGAAATAATTTTCGAAATCGGATCAGTAGTTACTAAGATTACCCACTACATCCAAACGTTACCTCTTTATAATATTAGTACTTAGTACTTACCTAAGTATTGATCGGTCTAGGCCCTTTGATGAAGATACTCTTGAGATTATTCCGCATGGAGATACTTATAAAATAATATTTCTGATTGATTTGGTCTCGTGGTCTAGTGGCCGAAAGCGCGACTGCGACAGGTGAACGAATAAAATACAACAGCATTCTGCGACTAAGATTTATCGCACTAAAAAATTTACCCAATGGCTGTCATGAATGTGACTTCTGTTTATTCTTTCCCTGTGTCAAGAAGGGTAGAGGGGGAGCCACCAACCCTTGCACATGCCGCATTAAAACATCGATGTGTTTAGTTTATAAATAACTTGCTTATTTCAATGCTACGTCTATGGGTATTCTAATTAATGCGTTTAGATAATCACACTTATGGGATGCAGTCATTAGTTGGTGTTCTAAGATCAGGTGCTGAACGACGGGGCTTGACGCGCGCGGTTATAGTTCTTGCTCAGGCGCAGCTTGTCAAGTGCTTTTCAGGGTTTTTTAACGCGTGTTTGGACGTGAGGTTTGTCTTAGGGTCAATTCACACCGAAGTGGCAGCGGTCGGCAGCGCAGTGTCACTGTCAAGCCATTTTATGCTTTATCTCCATTAGGAAATGCATAGTATCGTTTGAAAGACTCGGGTCGCGTAAAGTCTCGCGGAGCCGCGAGCGGCCGCGCGTCTTTCAAAGTGAATTGACCCTTAGAGTTCAAGAGACTTAATATAGGGGATCTAATATTATTTGAATCTAACTTCAATGTGTGAATGAGATGGTGCTTTTATGTCCTGCATATGTATGGATGGAGAGGGAGAGGAAGACCAAAGAAACGATGGATTGTTTGAGGAATGATATGAAATATAAAGGAGTAAATGGTAGCGTGACGGTTGACAGAGGAGAATGGAAGAAAAAAACCTGTTGCGCCGACCCCAAGTAACTTGGGACAAGGGCAGGAAGATGATGATATGTAGGTCTCCTGATTAACTCCTAAAAGCCAGTTAGATGGGCTGGATCAAGGCTGTCAATAATTACGACGAACTGGCTGTTGCCCGCGAACTTCGTCGGCATTAAATTCTTATAAAAATATTTTTTTCCATAGTTAAATCGGATTTTGTTAACAATTTCAAGGGTTTTAATTTTTTTTTGTACGGAACCCTTATACGTTTTCAAAAATAAAAGTGGCCTAAGTTACTCTTATATTTACGCTAATTATAACATCATCTATCTGCCAGTAAAAGTCCCATCAAGATCGGTTCAGCCATTTCGGAGATTACCCGGAACAAACAGACAGACACACAAAAATATATAAGAAGCATGAATCATTAGCTTATAAATCGTCTTAAAAGTCCACCATGACGTAAAGTAAGTAGAGAGCGATGGTATTACTCACCCTCTCGTATATATTAAAGAGACATGCTTTTATATTACTTAAAGGATTTTTACGATGAGACGGCAAAGTCTATTTATCAATGACGCAGGTGCAACTTGATGGATAATTCAGTAAATATCAGAAAAAAAAAAATACGTGATGTAGTTTTGATTAAACAAATGGGGCATAAACACTGTATGATTGACATGATTATTACAAAAGAATGTCCGCTACACATGCAAACATAATAAACTGTATAGTGTGTAGTTCGCAGGATGTGCAGCATTTCGTATTATTTTTAATAGTGTGTACTACAGCGACACCTGTCGATGGTCGGTGAAACTTTTAAATATACATACTTAAAATTAAAAAGTTAGTGAACTTAAACACTAAGGATTTCGAAGTAGATAAATAAACAATTAATAATTTCTCAAAACGGCGAAGGAAAACGTCGTGAGGAAACCGGCATGTCCTGGTCATCAAACATTCGAAGACTTGTGACGGCCACAGATCCAGGGTACACTATATGCCAGATATGCTACATTGTAAACCCACACGAATACCGGCTTGCCCGCTTCTACCAGCGATCTTACTAGCTTCATAAGCAGCTGGCACAACACCATAAATATCCCAATCAACGAATACTTTAAACATAGCTTAGCTTAAATGACAGCTACATAGATACAGGATTTTCTTAACTGCATATCCTATTAATAGTCCATTATAACCATTGTGATGTAGCCCGCCTATTTTAATAAGAGGGTACAGCTGCTTTTTAAATATGTACAAGCGACTTTTAAAAACAAACTAGAATTGTCGAAGATTATCTTCATAGTGTTTATCGAGCTATACAATGCTATACCTGTAGGATGATATTAGTCATTTCAAATTGAACTAAAAAGTCGAGTTCAGGTACACCGACTTTAATCAATTATTTTAGAGTTTTGTAGTCAAATGGCAAGCAAAATTGGTAAAAAGATCCTATTCTGAACACCGCTTAAAAACGTGAAATGAAATTATGAAGAAAATAATTAGTAATAATTATTAGTAGCACTAAAAGTTTATTTTTGCGAATAGCTTTTATACAACATTATTTTTAGTATATGCGAAACCTGAATATTGTTTGTTCAGAATAAGTAACTGAATCGATTCCAATAATGTTTAAACTATGTTATATTTTTTCCCAAAAATATTTAAAAAGTTAAAAGTTGGATACCGAGCGACTTTGAGTACCAATTGCAATAATTTAGGTACCTACTGCCAAATTTTTATTATCAATGAGCTCAATACGAAGCTGGAGGCGCGCGCTGCGTGGTGACTACGATTTTGTGCGGACAACTAGATTACAGAACAAGCTTAAACTTTGTGATTTTTCATGATACAGTTTTGAAAATTTGTATATAGATTCTTTACATAAAAATACTAGACACGTGTATCAGGTTTCGCATATACTAAAACTAATGTTGTATATTTTTAAACTTGGTTTATCAAAGTCTTGGTTCAAGTAAGTAGTTAAGTCAATCAAATAAAAATGTGGGTACATTACTAATCCTGCGAGTGTTTGTAATCCTTAATCTAGGATCACGGAGCTTACCCTGAAGGTTTTAGGAGGGAGGCCTCTGGTATTAAACTGGCTCATTAGAGAAGTCAATCCATGAGTTTTGATATACTTTTCAGTGACGAGCGCAATCGTTTTCAGAGCGATTCATGTTTCTCTACCGACTTTCAACAGGATCGACACAATTTTTTTAATATCTTATCAATCTTATCGCACTACTATTAGGTTCAGAATGCAGTTTATTTCACACTCGTGATTTTTCCGTATTTCTACTAGTGTTTTATCTCCACAGACCAACCTGGTTCAATTTCAATAGTCAGCTTTAAGGCCTAAATATTTTTTGAATATTTAAATGGTGTTTATAAATAGAATATCATAAATAAACATGATTATTCATACCATCATTTGCTTTTAGGAACAAATTAACATATATTTGTGTTCTAAATTCAAATATGAAATTTTAAAATTCAAATATTTAAATATTTCATATTAGGCTGTTTTGCGGCTGCATACCTTTGCTTTTCCTTCAATTTGCGAAAGCAAAGCGCGGGAAAAAAAGCAAATTAAATCATAGTTTCATAATCATCATCATCATCATCATTTCAGCCGAAAGACGTCCACTGCTGGACATAGGCCTCCCCAAGGGGGGTTTTGCCATAATCGCCACGCTTGGCAGGCGGGTTGGCGATCGCAGTATGTTTGTTATAAAAAATCACAGAGAACGCTGCTGCCCATTCACTGGTAAGTCCCTTAGTCGCCTCTTACGACACCCACGGGAAGATATGGGATGGTGCTATTCTTTACGTCCGGACACCATACAGAACCGTTTCATAATAATTAATGACAAATATACTTTTCGTTTTATTATATCATTTCTTCGTAAGTGTATTGAAAAACGTCGTGAATTCCGATTCGGCTGCAATAACAAAGATTCCCCAATTGTTTCAATATGTACTATTTCGCTAGCTTATGTCAATCCCAAATATTCCCAGGCAGGCACTACGTTGTGTTATTCCTGTCACCACTAACTGCTCTCAAAACTGTGAAAGAAAGTGGTGGACTTTGTTCCACTCCCTCTTGATAGAGAGGAGGCCTGGGCTGTCCCAGCAGTGGGAACGTTAAAGGCTGAAGATGTAAACAGTTCAAAACTGCATTCTTCGTAAAATGCCTTTAAAGCAGGTAATCAATGTCTTACCTTATCACATTTCAGCCAGAATATGACAGTCGCTCCTGGTCTCCGTAGCTGTCCCTCGCTTAACTTCTGCTCCGCCAGGATCTCGCTGTGACGGCGGCCTGTCTTCAGAAAAACCTCGATGGACCTGGAAACAAACAATACATGAACTTGATACCGTGATTTCTAGCATTAACAGGGTAGACCAATACGCACTGAACCCAGAATCCCACATGGAGGATTACTGCCCAAGTGCCCATTTTATGGAGGCAGGCCAGCGTCCCAGCAATACAGCCTGAATGCTTGAGGCACTAATTAAAGTTCTAGATAGCCTAAAATAATTTTCAGAACGAATTATTTTTTATGTCTTGTATTGTCTATTCATTCTTTATTCAAATTTTTTTTAGTAAACGTGGTTTAAACTTAAATTCCTATCTTCAAAATAAACACCAAAGCGACATTAAATGATGGTCTCAGTAGTTATTGTAATGACTCAAATTATGCACAAGTGACATTCTATTTTAAGGAAGGGTAGAAAAACATTAGTGTTATTAGAACTTCTGAAACGTAGGCGTGAAAAATTGAGTAGCCGCGCTACTCATTGACAAGCAACAAAATACATTGTTCATTTATCATATTGAACTTCATTTTGTGTTTTGTACCCCTGACCCTTGGTTACGCCCATGACTTAAAAAAGGAGTTCGTCTTAGTTCACGGACTACTTGCTACCGTTTGAAGACAATGGAAAAAAAACATGAAATTATGGAAAGTTTCGATCTTCAACCTAATCAGTCAGTGGGACATGAGAATTGTTTTCTAAAGAAGCTGGTACTGTTTCAATTGAAACCATGTAACAATTTTGTCAACCCTCCCAAAACTTTAAAAAACACTTAGAAAGCAAGCCAACATAATGCAAAAATGATGATTCTACTTAAACTTGTGAAATCAAAAAATATTACATGGCAAAGAGGTCAATTGAGAACCAGGCAATCCGCTGTCATGCTTACAAACAATCAGACAGGTTAACGAGCAAATTGTCGTATCCAAGTGTCAAATGTGCATTTAGAAAGATTCTCACGAAACTTACAATACGGTAAGCAGTTATCTTATGACAGTAACTATCGGGTTACCTAACAATTTCAAGTCATCAACGACGTGGAAGAGTAAAAAAATAAAAATAATACAGTGTCACCACATCCTGCGAGAAATTTCATACTTTAAACTTGTTTAGGGCGCATTTGTATCAGTCGAGTAACTCGCTCAAGTAAACAGAGGAACTATTAGTCATCGGGAACTAATTGGAATCAATAAAGAGAAAAGCAGGGGCTCAAACGGACAGGTACTTTTTCTTAGTGATAAATGACTACAAATGCGTGCACGTTATTGATGTAATTTTTTATTTTGTGACGTGTCCGTGGAATACGGGTCCTTGCTGCGTCTTTGAAGCAATATTATTTAAACTAACTCATTTTGTAACTGTAGTAACAAGTAAAAGTATAGTAGAAGACAAAAAACTGAAGTTGTTTTCAGGCTCTCAAAAGTATTTGCGCCTTGTTCGCACTAAGTACAATTTCAAAGTGAATGGAATTGTATTCTTTGTAATTTTTCCAAATTAAAAGTTGAACCCAGCGGCTAGGACACAAACAGGAATATTATCTTTATAGTCATCTCATTGATTTCCCTTATAAACCAGTAAGAAAATTATCTCCTTAGTTTCTTTGTCTAAAAATAAACCTCGCTAGACTAGGAAACCACCAGATCTAAACGCAGCATAAGAAAATTTCCGTGCACGAATCCGTGCACCGTGGTCTCAACATAGAGACATTAAGTTCGGCCTTCTATCGCCATAATGGCCACTTAAAAACTCATAAAAGTGAACTCAGACGAGCCCCCGAAAGCGTCGATGTAAGGAGATCATACAGATTGGACGTGGTTAAGAACTAACTCGTGGAGGAGGGGTTTTATGACGTTGTGCAGCTTATCGGAATGTTTTGTGGCGCGTGATAAAACAGCTTTATTTGGCTTAAAAAGGACAGTGGCAGATGAGTTCTTACTTTCTTGTGGGGCGGGAATGGTCTGTTGTGCTATGATTATGGCGATTTGAACAGAGACACGTAATTGATCTAAGTGAATGATGTTCAAAGTTTAGCAATAAAAGTAAAGATTTTTAGATCTATGAGGGCGAATTTCATCAATGAAACTGAACGCGATTAGCTCATCTTAACAGCGTTCAAGACTTCCACAAAAATGATGACAATGACAGCTCGACAACGGTTTAGTGTAAAGCTAAGATCAGTTAAAACTGCCATCTATGATTAAATAAACTTGCTTTAAACAACCCTGTACCCCAGAGATTGAACACTGAAGTAGTAAAAAAGTTTGACTGATACAAAAATAAAAGTCTGCGTGAGTCCAAGGATGCGTCCACAGGATGTTATGAAAGACGATATGAGCCAACAACCTGACCACGGACACAAGAGTTCACAACACTGAACACAGAGTACAACAAAAAGTTTTTTATATTAACAACTTTTTTTTTTTGGTGTTGCGATATAATTGAATGATTAGTTAGATATTATTTGAAAGATTGCCCCATTGTCATTCAAGTGAAAACAAGTAAGAATAATTGATTGACAAATGCTGCTGTAACAATATGTAAGTATCGTAAATGAGTATGGTTGTGGAAAGCTATCAAAGTTGAGGAAGATCAAGGAGACAATGGAACCTGGAAAGATGATATAGCCAAATCAATCAAGATTAGGGTCCGACAGGGCCGGAGGGTATTTAATGAAGAGAAGATGAGGTCTTTGTATTTATCGTCTCCAATAACAATAATTAGCTAATAATGCTCGCTCCCTGTGCGAAGGAATGGGCCATAATCCACCTTCCGGCCCAGTCCGGGTTGGTTGACGTCAAATCTCTTCAAATCTTCGTTTCTAGGGGAAATTTTCTCTCTTCACCGCCTTGTAACGTTTTCCATTTTGTTGTGTATCGTATCACTACATAGTATAAAACAAAGTCGCTTTCTCTGTCCCTATGTCCCTTTGTATACTTAAATCTTTGAAACTACGCAACGGATTTTGATGCGGTTTTTTTTAATAGATAGAGTGATTCAAGAGGAAGGTTTATATGTATATATTGCACCCGTGCGAAGCCGGGGCGGGTCGCTAGTACAATATACTTGACGAAACAAACTAAAGTTTATATTTTTCGTATAGTTTTGTTATTTTGCCTCCTGCAAATAAAACCATGCAGATCAAAAGTTCGATCAAAAGTTGCTTTATATTGACGCCACACTCCAAAGTTTGGATACAGCTCAAAAGGTGAATCTACGCTTCGAGAAACTTCCAAATCCCTTTTCATGGGGATAGGGATCGATTCCCGGTTACAAAACCCGCGTTTATCTCTCTAAAGCCTTGAACTTTTCTTTCAAATACAGCATTTGAGACGCTCACAACTTTAGTTTGTCTTTCAAAAAACGAACTGGAATCTCTTTCGTGTTTTTGTTAGTAAACATTTATAAAATATTCTACAAGTCCGATCTAAAGTTTCATCGTTTACATTTCTAATTTTTTACCACGTTAAGTTCTGTTTTTTTAGTCTGACCCTCGTTACTGTGCCATCTGCGACCACCAACTGGGGAAACTACAACGCAATACGTTACCCTGACCACAAATCAATAATCACCTAAGAGGTTATAATAAAAACTAAGTGCTTAATACTTAATAGACCAGTGCCCAACGCAGACATGATTAAAAAAAAAACATAAGCAACAGGTGTTGGGTCGTCGACCTCGCTTACATCATGGCGGGAAAAAATGGCGGCAAAAATTGTGTTAAGATTCGGTCGTTGAGTTTGAACTAACAGTTTTTTGGGTGCTCATTGAGTTTTTAGTCGGTGTAATATGATAAAAAAAATTGTCTGCACTACTAAAATTAGACATTTCGTTTGTATATTACCTTGTTCGGAGTATGTCATCATCATTATCATTAGTCTGTCTGGGACTAAAACACTTCCTTCAAGGCTTCTCCCATGGTGTAATTACCCACTTATAATTTCTTAAAACAAATAGCGTGAGTCAAAGACGGAAGCTGCGACTTAATTTTCAATTTTAAGGAGTCATTGGACTTTTATTTAACCTGAGCCTGAAGCGTGAATATTGTCATATTGAAAGCCTTTAATCTGGAGTATGATGATTCTTATCAAGGCCTATAACGTTCCCATTGCTGAGACACAGGCCACGTTTCTTCGAATTTACGGTTTCCTAGACATTACGGTTTCCTCACAATGTTTTCCTTCACCGTTTTGAGAGCAGTGGTGATGAAATAATTTACACTAAGTGCTTCCTTAGGTAAACCAAGTTATTTACAACTCAGAACCTATTTGTAAGGTTCATTCTCAAGGTCCAAAAGATCCGTATTTCGCAACCGCCTGAGAAATAACAGCGAACTAGAACGTTCAACTAAAGGCCAAATATAAGAAATATGTAATGCTAGAACATCCAAGTTTATTGTACAACTTTCATGGACAAGTTTTTTGGCAATCGAAAATATCTTGGTGGAATTATTTGTATGAAAGTTATATGGATTTATTATTATTAATTATGTAGATAACCAGCAAGATAACCAGCCTTCACCTAATGTAACTACGTCTTGCGTAGACGGAGTAATGATTTACAACCTAGTTTTGCATCTGTTGCCTTCAGCCCCCGTAGCATAACCACCAACCACGGAGGAATGACAGATAGTGCAAAGAAATCTGTCATTGTGTCGACACAATCTGTCATTTTGTCGATTCTTCCGTCAAAGAAATCCTTGTCTACGGTGGTCATGCTACGGGGGCAGGACGAGAAGGCTCCACTTTCTAAGTAGTACTTTATATTTGCCTATAGTATAAACAGTAGTTTCCAGCTAGATCTGGATGATTTTTGTCATTTATATCGGTGTGTGGTGTGCTCCACATAGTAAAACAAAGACTAGGATTAATTCGGTTGTTGAAATAGTTTTGTAATTCGTCTCGGGACCTGTCTAGATTATCTCAGTTCGATCATTGCACTGACTACAAGGCAAGTTATTTATCACCAATTTTACACAAACAAACTAAAACGTCGTGAGAAATAAATTGCAAACGTGTATGTGTTTTGACTCCACAACCTGGAAAGTTGTGTCACCTGTCAATGTACATGACTTCAAATGTAATAGTAATATTTTGCATAGACAATTTAAAGGCTTCTTTTGGTGGGAATCTTTTGGCACGAAAAGCCTTCACCAGTTGGTGCTTCTCATAAAGATCCATACATTTCTATTAACTGTCATCTTAAGGTGAAAGAGCCAGGGCAGCTTATTAACATAATAACATAACATCACGCCTGTAATCCCCGAAGGGTTAGGCAGAGGTGTACCTAATTATACACCCTCATTTCGCCAGTTATGTTTAAATCCCATAGGGCGAGTCTATTGTCATCAACCAAACACAAATCCAGACTCCGTGGCTGCTACTGAAAAAATCCTTAATGGAAAACCCAATAACACTGCCCTACCTGGGAATCTAAACCAAAAATAACTTTTCCCGTCTATATTATTTTACTTTTTAATTGCATGTTGTTGATCTGCATCCAAATTCTCCAATCAATCAAGCCAAGCCACCAATGTTTTTGCTTACGTCCCACTAATTCTGACATAACCAAGCTTATCACCAGCAGTTCATTGTCACCAGTCCCACATTAATTAGTAATCCCCTGTGCCCTTCACAAGTTACTGCATTATCGCACAACGAATGTCAGTCCTCTGATTAAGGCAGGAAGTTCTTCATTACTTCGATGCAAGACAACCGATGATGTCAGGGTTTATTTGGAATATTTTATGAATTGTCCTTATAGGGCTTTTTATGCATGAATGAAGAATTTTGGTGTAGTATCGATACAGTTTCTGTTTCTGGTGAAGAATCTTTTTCAACACAATTAATTATATTTCATGTCTGTTAAACAATAATTTCTAGATAATTTTGTATAATAATGTTAAAATACCCTCAACGAAGCCTAAAGGCAGTGTTCTCCCCGTCATTGCGATAATTTTTTTATTGTACTGGACCATACCTGAGAACTTTCTAGGTACGGAGATATTGGAGGTCAAAATTCCAAATTTTTCACAAGCTTTTTTTATATACTACTTTTTAAGTTAGTAACTTTGCTTTAGTTTCCTTCTTGCCTTCATGTCACTCTAATTCATTTTTGACTAGTCCGCCATCGATAATTAAATGTCACTTTGTCAAGTCCCTGTGTTTTTTAAAGAGCCATTTGCCATACAACTATCATTAAAGGCCTGAATTAAGTTTTTTGTTATACTTTTAAACAAGTATAAAGAAAATTGGAATTCAGATTTGTAACGGATGATTTTAGCTTTGCCTAGTCATAATAAACTGCTTACTACAGACTTAGCTGGAACCCTCAAAGATCAAATTTAAAAGCTCCCATTATAAAAATTAACCATTTACTACTAAACATTAAATCCATTGATTTGAAAATTATAGCGTAGTATAATATCGTAGCTCAAAGTGTCAAACCGCAGAGTGATGTATTGTGTGGTATTTTAAAAGATTTAACGACACCCCACTTCAATGGGGTTTGAGATATAAATCTCTTTATATTCCGTCAATAAAGGGGGATACAATAGTATTTTGCATCTTGTATTACATAGGATGCATTTACTGAGATACATGATTGAGAACGTACATGTTTTGATCTCGGATTATGTTTAAATGCGAAAAAATTGCACGGCACCAGCGTCATCAGCTTCTTCATCGTTGGGATCGGTTTCTAATGTTGACTGTATGTAGCTGATTACCAGTAGCGACTGTCTATCTGATCTGCACAACCTAGTCACTAGATACCTCAATGATAAGGTTGGTTGTCCTGTCAGATTTGCCTTTGGGCTGCTTACTATCCGTAACGACTATCAAAACCCGCGATTCACATATTACCGTAGGGGAAGACCAAAGAAACGATGGATGGACTGCGTTAACGGTGATGTGGCTGGACAGGGGGTAACTACAGGCATGAGGAGCAATAGAGAAGTATATATAATAGTAAAGAGATAAGGGCAGAACAATGATAATAATCTTTAGGGTTATTACTAGCAAAATGGGCCACCATAACTAATTGATACAAATCTAAACAGGCGCAAAACAGTTACATGCCTACATAAATCTCCATCGAAACGCATTAATATAGTTATACTAATGTATGTTCAGCGTCAAAGCGTCCGTCGGCTCCCATAGCGGCGCACGCACAGGAATGCGTAGGCGCAAGCTTGGAGGTTTTATTTGTTTCGTGCTCTTCTGTGCGACGAATTCCTTGGCTTTTGATGTTTTTTGTTGATATGTTGGTACTGTGTTTGTTTGGACAGGCGTGATTCAATTTTCTTCTTGTGTCGTTTCGTTGACAGAATTTGAGAGAAAAAGATTTTTTTTTGTTTCGTTTTGACTTTTTTTTATCCGCTGTTAATAGAGTCTTCTTTATTGCGGAATTTTTGAAGTAAGATATCCCATTATAGGCCGAGTTGTTAATATAAAAAAAAAACTCTATACACATAAATGCGAAAGTATTTCATTCGACTATTAGACAGAAATAAATCCCTTATTTTACAATACTAACCCACAACTGAAGCACTATTGTTACTAACATTAAAACACTAACAAAATTATGGACCATGTATTCGAAATAAAGTTTATTTTATTTTAGTCTTGTCATTTACGGGCTTCAAATGATGTCGATGGCAAAGCATGGTAACAAAAGTGCCAACTTTCTTTTGAAGTTTGCCATAGTATCAATTGTGGATAATCTTCGAGAGAGTCTCTACTACAACAAGACACTTATGATTGCCTCTTCAAGATTTGTCATTTTTATTGACATTTGCGCTCCGTTTTTGATGTAGGCCCTTTCACAGACTGTGTTTTGGTTTGTTCAATGAATGGATCAAAAACAAAAGACAATCATGGCCCTGCTGCCAGTCCTGACGATACATGCCAAAACCGTTAGGTAATTTGGCGATACACCGAATCGCAAAGCCGTTCGCCTCCGGTATGTGGCCGCGAATGTTAATGTTTAATTAAACATAAGTATATAAAGTGAAAGGCTTCCATTGAATGAGCGGCGACATCGACATTATTCCAAGAATGTGGAATGCACATTCACTCGCGAACTGCATGTGTCAGATTTCTCGTGAACTACAAAATCCGGGAGACGGATTTGTTTATGTAATTGTTTTACTTATTTTCTTTAAGGAAAGTCTCCGTAGTCTGTATATACGTATTTAAGTTTGTAAATATTCGCCAAGGAATGGCAGTGCGCTTGATACATGCAAAAAGTTATCTTCAGGGGAATGAACTTTGCGACAGTTTTTTAACAGTCAGTTAGTCTGATCTACCAAATAGTCTTATATCTTTGTTAATGCAAAAAGAAGACAATGATAACGGTTCTCTATCAACGGACTAGCCTCTTCCCAACAATGTTGGGGTCGGTTTCCAGTCTAGCCGGATGCAGCTGAATACCAGCATTTTTTCATGGTGCTACTGCCTATCTGACCTGATAAGACTGGTTGTCAGACTTCCTAAAATCCGAAAAGTTTTTTGCAAAAAAAGTAATCGACTTCGGCTTCCTCTACCCAATGAAAAAAGAGTCACGTAAATTGGACCAGTAATCACGGACTTATGAGCATTCAAAAAAACGACTGAATTGACAACCTCCTCCTTTTTAGAAGTCGGTTAACAATGTCTGATTGAAAAGGATTAGGTTAATCAGAATTAACAAGCATTTTATTGCTAGCTCCTTCTAGCTAGATCGTTCGGTCGACATCAAAGGACATTTGCTCGACCAATGCGGCGATTATTGCTGTAATAATGACTATTGTAATTACCCTGAACTTAAGGCGTGTTCTCTCTTAATTAGTCTAACATAATTAATGTAAACAATACTCAATGATTCTTGGAAATAGACAAAAAGCGCGGTCAATGGCATCTAGCTTACCAAGTTAGGTAAAAAATGGTCTTATTAATAGCTGATATGTTATACCCTTATTACAATGACATAAGGTTGATTGTCGTATGTTTTTTTGTTAAGAATTGTCACTTTGACACACACAGAGTGTCAAGCCGGGAGATAATTGATGAGCTGTCGCTCTGTCAACCACCTGACGGTTGTGTCGTGATGATAGAAATGTTACTCGTTGTCTTGTATCAAGCTTATATTAGAATTTATATTTTTTGCTCTATGAAGTCATAAGGATCAGAATAATAAATAAATTAACGATTTTTTCTTGAGAGACAAGCTTATCCCCCTTAACATCAGTTTAAGACGTTCTAGAATCAAATTCAGACGCAAAAGATATCATCATCATCGTCATCAGTTGTCATAAGTTCATTGCTGAATCTTTTTCAGACTTTTGTGTTCAGTGTTCCCATTACGGAAAAGGCTAGGCTAATGAAAAAATAAAAATAAAAAAAAATTAAAAATGTTTTATTCGAAACTAATTCTGTTATCGAACAATTTTTTTATTTTTTTTTCATTAGCCTAGCCTTTTCCCAAATATTTTTGAGCCGGCTTTCAGTCTAACTGGATGTAGCTGTACACCAGCATTTTGCATGGGACGGCTGCGTATCTGGACTTCGACCCAGTTACTGGTCAACACATATTATAGGTTTTCTTATTAATAAACCCTGGAATAAATGTTGCTTAAGCCTGTTGCTATCATAGGTTACATTAAAGAAATGATACTGCTGGTCAATATCATCAGTATAAAGGGTGTAACAAGACCCTTAACGAAGCCGAAAGGCACTTGTTCTCCCCGTCATTACGATCATTGTTTTGTTCTAGACTTTACCTGGGAACCTCATAGTTACGGAGATATTGGGGGTCAAAGTTCCTACTTTTTCACATTTTTTTTTTTAAATACATGTTTTGAATGAAAGATGTTCCCTTCAAACACCTCCATGACCTCCGTAGTTTTCAATCCATCCATCAGTTCACAATGTTTTGAGTGCGTTACATTGAGTCATACCGTAAAACGTCATTTTTGACCCCATAAAAAAAGTTGTTTCCCAGCAATAATTTTTGCGTAGAGTTACTTAGTTTGATGTACAGAATGCTTGGTTGATGGCTTCGTGAAGGGTCCGTTTACACCCTGTCTTTTAAAAACAACCAAGCCCAATTCCACCTAGGTTCAACCTCACCTCTATAACCTTTGGCTTGTTCTTCCTTCTAGATTTTTTCTAGCCTATCTCTGCCTTCCTTTCTAAAGTCTACAAGATTGAGGGCACGTCATCATTAACTATCGAATAGGCCGTAGATGAGTGCATCGTGGTGAGCGAACTGATTCAATTAATGATAAATTAGATACAGTTAGATATGAGTGAAAGGATCTAAGAGGATGTGACTAATACTAACTAATAGTGCTTGGCATATTTTTTGTGCCGCAGTTGTTTATTTATCATGACTGATCGAGGTCCTGTGTTCGATACCCATGCCGGGAAAAATGTTGTTGGGTTTTTCCATCAGGAATGTGCCCGCAGCTTCGATTTGTGCCCGGTTGATGGCTAATAGGTCGCCTTTATTACAAACATAACTGGCGAAATGTGAGAGTAACTAATAGGTATACCTCTGCCTAACCCTTAGGAGATTACAGGCGTGATGTTAGGTATGATGATATATGAAAGTACACGTACAGTTAGAATCAAAGAGGATGTGACTAATACACTAACTGGTCTAGTGTAGTGCTAAATAAGTATTAGTTTTTTTGGCCGATTTTGATTCATCACAAGTCTATGGAGTCTCCTCATTACGTTGAAGACTATACTGACTCACCGGTACAGCGGTTCTGAATCATCATAATAACCTGGCTCTACTATGTTGAAGTCGGCTTTCAGACGTGCCGGATGCAGCTGAACACCAGTATTTTTCATGGAGCGATGAATTTTAGTACGAATTCTTACAACCGAAGTCTGGTTGGTCTAGCATATCATAAGTGGTTGTTTACTTTAGTGCCGTTGTATGTTAAGTTCAGGGGGCCTACCATAATCTCTTAAAGCAGGAGTCATTCCAGTGTGGGATAGAGACAGAGCTATGCAGGTCGTCTAGCGCCATCTCTTTCCCACACTGGAATTATGCTAGGCCACCAGCACGCGTAGCATGTCCACCGGCAGCATGTAAAAACGGATTTTGTCGATGGAAGAACCTACAAAATGACAGATCAACAAAAGAAATCTGTTATTTTGTCGATTCTTCCGTCGACAAAACCCGTTTTTACGGTCTCCACTTCCGATCTTGATCCATCCTTTGTGCTTATAACTTCTTAGATTTCCCACAGTCCTGAATTCCTGATTATAGAATCATAAAAAATTGGTACTAATAGTAAAGAAGATCTTATCCACAATGTTACAGCAATAGTATCGAAACCACATGAATTTTTTTATTCACCAAACAATTAAAATTCATAGATCTGATCGCCTAACAAGACATTTGAGAATACTAACTTGTTAAGCCTTTCGGCCATACATCTATTTTTTGTCTAGATTTTTTGTCGAAAGATCTAGAACTTTATCCGTGTATAACAGGCTATATTGATCGAATGTTTAGACGTGAGGCTATGCGAATGATTTTTTAATTGGTCATGACATGTACAATTTTCGTGGAAGCAAAAAATCTTTTTTGTCCGATGAAATTCTAAGAGAGGTATTTAATGGCATAATAATGATATGATAACTGTTCTGTTTTTGTGGAGCATGGTTGCTACTAGTTGGTGGTTTGGTCGAGACTAGTACTTGTAAAACTACAGTGGATGGTACAATGATGGTTTCCTAGAACAAGGTGTCATTGAACATGGGAAATGGTGCCTTAATCATCGCGATATCGCAAAAACCAGGTTAATTTAAGGCAAAAAAAAACGTTTGATCCTTCTCACTGATGGAGAGTACTGGCTCTTGGAACTTGTCTTTTTTTTCGGATCGGAAATCATCAAATGACCCCCCCCCCCCCCGCTCTAGGCGGAGCGGAAGGGAGTGTCAGAGTTGTACTGACTAAAACGCATCCATGTTCCTTCTTTGCCCTTTGTGTTCCAGGGCCGCGGTATGTCTTTCGAACAGTCCCGCAGCCCCGTTGAAACTTGTCTTAGTTGAAGATATTTTAGTTCATAAGATGAAGGAATTGTGTTGAATGTTTAATATCAATTGATATTAAATTGAATGAAATGTAATCATCACAGACCGAGTTAAAGTTGATTTGAACAAGAAATTGCAAAGACAAAGACATTTATTCGTAGGATACGGTAGGCTCAAAGTTCTTACGTACGCACGGCGGCCAATCAAGCTATGCAAAACCAAATTAAACTGATCTCTCATCGTACGGGAAGTTCATACAAAGCGAAGTCAGGTTATACTGGTTATTTAGAGCTTGATGTGCCGCTGTGTGTACAATATTATCTTACTAATCTTACTAATATTATAAATGCGAAAGTTTGTGAGGACGGATAGATGGATGGATGTTTGTTACTCTTTCACGCGAAAATTACTGAACGGATTTCGATGAAATTTGGCACATAGATAGTCTATTACCTCGATTAACATATATGATACTTTTTATCCCGGTAGTATGATCACGTGGGACAGTTACCGAACTTCACGCGACAGAAGCCGCGGACATAAGCTAGTAGAGCAAATCTCAGACATGTCACAATTAAGTTTAGAATGTAATAGAAACAAAATTAAATAGAATAATACTTTCCACAACTTTCATAAAACTTTTCTTCTTAAACGAAAAGAAAAATAAGAAATTGTAGTAAGATTAATTTTCCAGGCACAGAATTTAATATGGAGACAAAACTTGTTCATTTTCATCATTATTTAAATCTAGATTTCAAAGCATGTGCTATAACAATGGTGTATTAATAATAGTCTACATTAATAGTACTATTAATAACGTTGTAATCTCAGTTATTAATGAACTCAGCGGGGTAATGACTACCCACTCATTGAACAGTACTGTTGCCACCCAAAACTATGTTACTTAGCGCTAATTTTGGCCATTCCATAGAAATTAATGTATGAATCTGATAGCAATAAATAGCTATGATATAGAGAGCGACCCATTCAGAGTGTTAATTGTAATAAACGTTAATTAATCGACATTACCACTGTCCGTGTGGCCGTTACAATGATATTAAAAGATTTGTCAAAGAATCGTGAGTGTGTTTCCATTGTGCATTTGGATACGTCACAATTTCAGGGGTCGTTTGTAGGTTATACATTTTGACCAATGACAATTCTAATTTTAATTCCAATTAATTCAAATTAGAATTGTTCAATTAACCCAGCCTAACGTAGCCCACTGTTGGGCTTCTGTCTTCCGCATCCAGTCTGACAAAGTGCCAAAAGACGGGCATTGTCGCCGAGGGAGGCCTAGAAAACGCTGGTGTGACGACTTAGATGCGTTTATGAGAGATTGGCTGGAGAAAAACGAACGGAGAGAAGACTGGAATGTTATGGGGGAGACCTTTGCCTAGCAGTGGGGCAACATATGTCAAATGAAAATACTCACACGTGACTTCTAGTAGCGGTACTTTCATACAAGCCTACTAGCTTGGCTTGCCCTTATAACCTACTTCTCTTCATGATGTTAGTTTTTATGAACAGACTGCATGTTTTATGGCTTGCCGTATTGTTGCTCCTAGGCACGCCTCAGGTCACGTGACAAGAAAAACCTAAACTTATCTTGACGTCTATAAATTCTCGTATCGTCCGCAACAGTGGAGCCGCGTCAATTGGCGGAAGCAAGCACATGCTGCCGCAACATGTGACAATGTAGCAGGTGGCGGCCATACTTGTTCTATAACTGCCTAATCAACCAGTGGGTCTACAGCCTAAAATAATACTAGGCAAAGAATCTTCCTAGATGTTCACTGGTGACCTAGTTTCTTTTGTTTTTTGAACGAGAGATGATTACTCGCTGTTCATTTTGTTACAAATTACCTTTTTTACGAATGTGAGGCAGCTTTTCTGTGGCAAAATAATTTTGTTTTATTAATTTTCTCAATGTGCGAAATAAAGAAATGGAGGAAGGTAATGCGTTGCTCAAGCTCTGTATAGGAAAAACCATCGCGTTTTTACAAATTTATTTAATAATTGCGTGCAAACACTGGTAAATAAAAGTACCCTAAGTTACTCCTTATAACATCAGCTATATAAAAAAATGTGTTTTTGTTGGAAGTGCCGCTATGTATTTTCATATGCATTCAGTAATAAAAAAATAAATTTAAAAAACCCCCATCGCAACGAAGACAAGCGAACAAACATTTGAAAAGTCAATAAAATGGCTGAGTCGGTTTTGATAAAACATGTCTAGGTATATACCACATCATGCCCTTTCATTTGATACCCCACTTCGGTATATTTGAAAATATACGATTTTTCATCCCCCAAATCTAGTAAATGGCTACACCGATTTTGATAAAACGTATCTGAGAACCATCGCCAAGAAACTAGCTTTCAAATAAAAAAAAACGTCATCCAAATCGGTTCACTCGTTTAAGAGCTACGGTGCCAGATACAGAGACACACACACACATTGCTGTCAAACTTATAACACTCCTCTTTTTGCGTTGGGGGTTAAAAATAGAATTGATCGATGATTTAATAGAGTAGGGACATCTTTATGACCTTATAAAATACATCTGTTTTAATCAGTGACTTATTAAAATTCAAATGAATAGTAGGTTGACAACAATATGACTTACTACTTAATAACCTAACCGTCGTCGGTGCTTTGAACGTGAAGCTTAGAGTTATTTATTTACCAGTTTACTCAACATGTTTTTTGCATGAATGAATTCCCCACAGCTAATTTAAATTCATCCTTATCACCTTGATTTGCATAAAAATGCACTTAATTTTGACATAAGTAATGTTTTAGGATTAAATAGAAACAAAACTGCAGCTTAATTGAACTTCGATAAGTAGCTTTATACATATACTTTTTGCCTACATTAAAAATGTTTGTGTCGTCAGCCAAAGATATTGTGGCCACAACGTTATTTTGTTATTTATTTACTTCATTTAATTAAATTAGCCTGTAATTGGTTTGCCTGCTGGCCGCCGAGAAAAAAAAGAAGTTTGCAAAACATTTTTTGAATTACGAAGCTTTGTAATTTATGGGTTCTTAAATTAAAATAATTCGTTTTTCTTGCTAATCATAAACAGCCAGTGAGTTTGAACGTTTGAATAAAGAACGCCGCCGGCCTACCTCTACTACACTATGGTCACAGTTTATGATTCTACTGTAAACATCCCTAGGCTATGCAAATATACCTAATTAAGTTTATTAAATCAGTCATGGAAGGAAATGGAGATAGCTATAGAACAGGATCTTGTCAGCGGTCCTTAATTATGAGGAGAAAAAAAACCGGTCAAGTTCGTGTCGGACTCGCGCATGAATCGTTCTGTACCATAGTAGTAGGGGAAGCCCCCTTTAATTTTAAATTTATTATTTGTTGTTACAGCGGCAACAAATAATAAATTACTGTTTACATATTACGGATCATGAGATACAGCCCGTTGACAGACAAACGGACGGACGGACTAACGGACAGCGGAGGCTTAGTAATAGAGTCCCATTGGTTACCCTTCGGATACGGAACCCTATAAAAGTTTAATAAATCTGAGCCTCATTCGAAAATTCATCCTTCTTCTTCACCCGTTGGTCCCGGCTAACATTTCTTTTTCTCATTCTTTCTCTTATTTATTTATTTTTTTCTTTTTCTCATTTCTCTTTTTTTTTCTTTCTCTTTTTTTTTTAATTTATTAATTTTTTTTTTTTTTTTTAATTTTTTTTTTTTTTAGATCTTTCTTAAGGTATTCGAATCTCGAAAGTCTGACAACCATTGTTACCAAGGGGTACCAGTCGTGTTACCTAGTTCGTTTGTGAGGGTCAGACAGGCAGTCGCTCCGTGGAAAATAATGATATTCAGCTGAATCTGGTTAGACTGGGAGCCAACCCCGCCATAGTTGGGAAAAGGCTAGGCAGATGATGATAATTTATTCTTCAACTAAACGCCAAAGCCTAACAATGATCAGTGAGACAATACATAACCCCTAAGAGACCATAGACCATAGAGTATTAACATACCGTACGCTTATTACCGATGCCATGAGCCGACACACGTGAAATCGATGTATCGGACGTAAAGATTTTATTGCGGGCACTAGTTATGGTGCCTGGTGTGGCTTGTTTGAATTTGGAACATAAAATGTACGGACATTTTACAATAAGGATGAATACTGAAGTCATCATGAAACATCAACAAACGACGATATGTCAAGAAACTGGCCGTATTAAGAAGATGTGACGACGTAGCTCGGGCCGATTCTAGATTGATCGATTGTTTGTCCACCTAGTCTTCTTCTTCTTTCGTGTGGTTAGTGCTTAACCTGGTGTCAGAGTTATTATACCGCCCATACGCCTCAGACTTGGCTTTACATGCCGTTGACAAATATCTCTCAGGCATGCTGATTTCTTCATGATGTGTTCCTTCACCGAAGCAAGTGATAATTATACAATCCGATTTTTCGGATTCATGTGGAATCCGAAAAATCGGAGGTGCGTGTATCCTCTTGGTCATCTAGAAGTACATCTAGAAGCTGGGCTGGATTCGAAAGGTAAGTTTTAAAGTAAGTTCTTTACTGATTTTGGCTAGCTTCTTTGTGTGAACGTCATATTTTCTAAGGCAGCAAAAGTGGACGAGGTCACTGGGAAATATGATTGCACTTCCATACCGAACTACAATGGAAATAAAATTCCTATGGAGAAATACTGCATTTACGAAAATACAAACACACTCACCCAAAATCAATGTATCAAAAAAATTATGATATAACATATGAAATATCGGTCGTAATCGATTAATTGACGTAAACTCGACTCGGCTCGTCACGCCATCGATTTAATAGTTACCGACGGTTTCTCGATAGTCCACTACCGTAGCGCATCAGCTATCAGGTACTTGGTGCGAGGAGCAGGAACTGGTTTTTAGGAAAACAAAAGACTATTGTCTGTACGAAAATGTGTGATTTTTCTGCACTATTAGAATTCCGAATGTCGGCACTAAGCTTAGCGTTGAAAATTCAACAATGTGTATAATTGGCAACGCATTTACGAATAAAATGCAGGAGAAATTCTTTGCCATGGGCAATAGATATAGACATAACATAACATCACGCCTGTAATCCCCGAAGGGTTAGGCAGAGGTGTACCTAATAATACACCCACATTTCGCCAGTTATGTTTAAGTTTCATGTAATAGGGTCGCAAGCGCGACTGCTGAGCATGAGGTCCTTGGGTTCAATTCCCAGGTCGGGCAAAGAGTTATTGGGTTTTTCCATCAGGAATTTCTCAGTAGCAGCCACGGAGTCTGGACATGCGCCTGGTTGATGGCAATAGGCTCGCCCCCTATTACATGGGACCTAAACGTAACTGGCGAAACGTGAGTATACTATTAGGTACACCTCTGCCTAACCTTTCAGGGATTAAAGGCATGATGTTATGTTGATGTTATGAAACGCCTTAAAGCGATTACCACGATTACGTCAAAAATTGAAAAAACCTAACTCCTGTCTCCATTTACAAGCGTTTAGAACTAAAGTTCACCATCTTTTACAGCTAATTACCATATTCCCTTGCTATTTTATAAAAAAAAACACATGCAAAACTGTTGCCCGAGCATACAACTAAGACACATACTAGTTGGTCATTACCAAGGAACTCCTTACCACCAGATCCTATGGGCAGATTGTAAGACTGGTGTTTGTGACCTATCACGTCACCCAGCTGTGGGGCTCATTATCATACACCTACGAGTACATGGTTATTGTACCAATTACTATTGGATATTGAATTGTAGTTACTAATTCTATTTCTACCGAGCCTCGACCGGCGATGCTCAAAAGTACAGGTAACACATCAATGATAACACTTCTATTACGAAAATCATCCTTACTGTAACGACATAAAAGCGCTGTCATTCTCCTCATGGTCTGTCAGTACCGCTACCACCTTGCTGACTGGATATTTATGTACTAGCATGAGCTATTCTAAAATTGCTCTACACCATTTGGACCTAATTGGATAGAAAACTAGGGATTCTGCAGTAGCGAAGGGTCAATTTTTGTAAGAGGTAATCCGGAGTACATTTCTTTAATGTGATTTTATTATTTGTCTATAAAATGCTGACTGTGCAAGTTTTCAAAGGGAAGCCGGTAGGAATCGAGTTGTATGGAACCTTCGGATATTATGTTAAAAAATGTTCAGTTGATTGGTCTGTACCACAGCCGTGGAGGAGCTCGTGGCTGAATAATAACAGCCGCTCGGGTCGATCTCCAGATTAAGTAACAGAAATATTTTGGATTGCATAAAAATCCATGAATGATGATAAGTTAAATTCAATTCGTAAAAACATTGAATACAGTTTCGACGCTGAAAGTCAAGCAGCATAATTATTTGTTCAATCCATCGTTGATTGACTGGTAAATAACTGATTATGCCATCTGCTACTTAGTACAATAGCCCTCATACACACAGAAGAAACATCTCCTTTAAAACGATCATCATCTGCCTAGCCTTTGCTGGGGTCAGCTTGCAGTCTAACCGGATGCAGCTGAATACCAGTATTTTAAATGGGGCGACTGCCTATCTGACCTCCACAACCCAGTTAGTACTCGGTGATACGATACCCCTTGGTAAGACTGGTTGTCAGACTTTTGGGGCCACTGACTATTCGTAACGACTGTCAAAGATTTACAAATGACAGCCGGGACCAACGGCTTTACAAGGCACGGAGTAAACTAGGTATGTAATGGGTGGTCACCCATCCACGGAACAACCTTGGCAAGCGCGGTTTAACCTGAAAATCGATCCGAGCGGCTGTTATTACCCCTTAGTGTGGGAAAAGCAGGCACAAAAACGGCTTGAGTGGAGACGTCGTGTGCATCAGCAGGTCAACGTCTTCGAAGAGAGAAGAAGGTCGCAGCTAGGTTTAAAGCGTGATAACCTTAAAACTAGGCCACCTGCAGCTATACCCTACAATTTCGTCAATGGTGTTCTGACATGTCCGCTTTGTGCTCGGAGTTTTTCGGCCAAAGTTGGGTATGCTAGCCACTTGAGAGCACATGATAGAGCAGCATACCAAAGCTCTCGACAACCTCCCTAGAAAACCAGCGAATGCAGTCGCTGTGGCCGAAATCGGCTAGATGGCATCATCATTATCTAGACACGAGCTCCTCTAAAACAATATATTAAAAGAATCAGCTGTTTAATTGACCGTTAATCAACAACTTCACAAAAATATCAAGTGACCACAGATACGCACCGTACCGAAAAGAAAAATGAATCGATGTTGTTTTTTGTCCTTAAAAGGACCGACAATATAATTATGTATCGATTAAATTTAACTGCGGTTAAATTGATGAACTTGTCTATAAATCTCCCGGTTAAGTTTAACCTGCCTTTAAGTGCCTGACACGACACAGGTGGGGTCCTAGTATGATAGGTCAATGTTCCCATGGTTTGCGGAAAAAAGTACAAAGAGTAGAAGAGTTGTCAAACCATTTCATTGTGCCTAAACGCTAGCAGCTTTTCTGAGGAAAATACATGTCGATAGAACTGTGTTGTTAGTTGCTAACAAATGATTAATTTAAATACATTATACACAATCTTTAGACTAGCGGTGGCCCAGTGGTGGCGGCCCCGACTTACGAACAGTAAGTCGTGGGTTCGAACCCAGGCAGGCGCATTACTTTGTGTAATTTATTTCATCACCACTGCTCTCAAAAACGGTGAAGGAAAACATCGTAAGGAAACCGGCATGTCCTAGAACCAAAAATTCGAAGACATCTGCCAACCCGCACTGGGCCCGCGTGGTGGATTATAGCCTATTCCCTCTCATAGAGAGGAGGCCGTGTGTCCCAGCAGTGGGAATATTACAGGCTGTTTATGCATACACAATCTTTATACCCTTACTGAGTAGCAACAATAGGTACTGAAACTATTGTTTAATCGATTAAACAATGCTTGGTATGGCATTTAATTAGCCTCATTAACTGTTTCTCATATTAACGCATTACAATACCATCTAGTTAGTTTTAAATCAAAGTACGGAACAATTAATGTACCATCTCTTAAAAGCTCAAAGAACAAGATATATTACTTCATTAAAGTAATTAAGTATCAATTAAATGGACATAATTATCTTTATTGCCCTGTGCTGTGAGTGCATGTTTCATTATTCATTACTGATCTAGTATTGATATAGATTTATGTATATTGAGGCAGAAAACAGTTCAAATTCAAATTGGTGAAACATAGGTACAATATAATAAATCTAATTCGAATGTCAGGATCGCTATGTTTAACCTAATAGGCATATAAATTTCGGATCATCATCATCATTTCAGCCGAAAAGTCCACTGCTGGACATAGGCCTCCCCCAAGAAGGGGGGTTTTGCCATAATCGCCACGCTTGGCAGGCGGGTTGGCGATCGCAGTATGGTTGTTGTAGAATCAGAGAACGCTGCTGCCCATTCTCTGGTAAGTCCCTTAGTCGCCTTTTACGACACCCACGGGAAGATATGGGATGGTGCTATTCTTTTCGTCCGGACACCATACAGAACAAATACAAAAAAAAAAAAAATTCGGATACTTATAAATATAAAAAAAAAAATTCAATTCAAATTATTATTCAAATTAAATAAAATACTATTAATCATTCAAATAAAATTATATAATCACCCTTAGATAGAATTTAGCTTAAATAAATCGGACACTTGACTCACACAACGACATACCTGATTATTATTTATTTAAATTCTCTGTTAAGAATTTGCCAATGAAATAGTACGCTTTTTTAACCATAAAGTCTGTTAGCATTCTTTTGAATTTGTTAACATCATTCTCAACGCTTATAGTCGTGGGTATCATATTGTAGATTTTTGGAGCCTTTCCCAGAACGCTTTTTGCGTATAATGCTGTCTTAAGAGGCATAGCGTGAATTTTGTCCCGGTGACGTTTACTAGTTAAGATTTCAAATAAATTTAAGTGTTTTTTAACGAACATTGCTACTTCAGCTAGTTATTTGTTACTAAGGGTATTATGCAACTTGAAGTTGCTTATTGCAAACGATGGACTATGATAAGACCAGTGACCAGATGTAGTTACTAAAGATGACTGATTAGTGTGTGTTAGCTCACTATTTTCCTGTTAGATGAGGAAAGAAACATCATATTATTCTAATGAAAACCTACTACCTAATGAGTCTAAGGAAATAGGTACTGAGACTGTTAGCCTGCGTCATCCCACTGCTGGGCAAAGGTCTCTCCCCACGACTTCCAGGATTGATGTGGACCACTGGTCGTAGGTTTTGTCCAGCTCGTCCCGACATCTTCTACGAGGTCTGCCGCGACGCCTTCTGGCTGTGTCAGGGCTCCAAAAAGTATAAGCGAAATAGGTAGAAAATACAAACAAAAAATCACATCTCTCCCTAATCTATGTCAAGACATGTCCTTTCGCTTAACCCGCATGCAGTGTTCGATTTCAATTACCCCCTCACCTTGAAGGAAAACCGTGTGCAAGCGAGACAGACATTACACCAACCTCTAAGAGTGAAAGAGACGCAATATAAACAAATCGTAGGCCCGTAAAAACGCCATATGTCGAGGCATGACAGATGGCCCCACCGCACCGCAAAGTATTCTCGAGTTCATTTGCTTGACTTCTGGTTATTTTAGTACTGTTGCTGTCACTTGACTTCGATCAGGTAAACGAACCCTTACGGCAGATTGGTTGTTTATATTTATTTTTAATATTTCAGGTTTTGTTGGCGGGAATTTAAGATGAATATAGAGCAGGTCAGTGTTGTTTGTTTGTCTGCCGACAAGGAGCTAACTTTTTTTTGGTCTTCTTTATAGTGTGGTTATTGCCTAACTTAGTGTCAGAGCTTTTATGCCTCCCATGGGCGTCTGACTTGGCTTTAAATGCTGTCGAGAAATATCTCTAAGGCATGCTGGTTTCCTGATATTTCACGATGTTTTTCATCACCGAAGCAGTGATAATTATGCAATACGCACATGAATCCGAAAAATCAGAGGTATCTTGGGTTCGAACTCATTTTTTTTGGTGATTAAATAATTATAATGACAGTTTTTATCTGATTCGTAATTTGACAAGCTGACTATACTTCTAGATATTCAAATAGATATCAATAACGGATACCAGTCTTTCCAAGAGATATCGTGTTATCCACGTAGTAGCTGGGTTGAGGTGGTCAGATAGGAAGTAGCTCCATGTAAAATACTGGTATTCAGCTGCATCCGGTTAGACTAGAAGCCGACCACAACATAGTTGGAAAAAGGCTAAGCAGATGATGAGATATGATGGTGGAGATAGTAAAAGAAACGTTAGTGGACTTTTACCGTGGTCGTGAGTGTTGGGTAATAGTTTTCAACAGCACTATTGAGCAAGACGGATCGTCCTGCCCAACTTCTCGACATTAAACGTACTGGTTGACAGACAGACTACTCCTATGATTATCAAGTAAAAGATTATTAGGTAACGTAAGTAATCTAACGATGGTCAGTTATGGGGGCGCCAGGCCAGTCTGTGAAGTTTAAATTTTCATACTTTTATATTAAATAGTAATTATTAGGATTAAATGAACTAAGACGGTTGTATTGATGATTTTAATGATTATAACTTTGTAAAGCCATATATGTTACGCTCGCGAATCATATTTTAATCAACATACAACCTGACACTGACCTGCAAATAGCAAAAAACTTAAGAATTTCGCGGCCTACCTTGGCGTTTCCACCTTTTTTTTTTCAAATGACACCCCCCCCCCGCTCTGGGCGGAGCGGAAGGGAGTGTCAGACTTGTACTGACTAAAACCCATCCATGTTCCTTCTTTGCCCTTTGTGTTCCACGGCCGCGGTATCTCTTTCGAACAGTCCCGCAGCCCTGGCAGGCATCGGCCCGTGCGAACCCTTACATGGTTGCTGACATCTTATGCGTTTCCCCCTTAAGAATCTCGATTAAAAATTGACCGTTTTCATACTGTTCTCGCCTCAGATGTAGTTTTAATTCGAGTCGCATCCATCTTTCTAAAATACAGAAAACACTGATGTAGAACTTGGACACATTCCAAAGAGATAAAGGCTATATCAGGGAACATTGGACGAATCTGGAAGAGATATCAGTTTCGCTTAAGGAAGTAATTGAAAAAAAGTAGATTTTTCAGAAAAGTCACGTGTGTA
The DNA here is from genome assembly GCA_905163415.1 of Noctua fimbriata. Taxonomy (NCBI): domain Eukaryota; kingdom Metazoa; phylum Arthropoda; class Insecta; order Lepidoptera; family Noctuidae; genus Noctua; species Noctua fimbriata. Next base: position 3,047,617 of record LR990941.1, on the reverse strand, counting down.
ATTCTTGCAGCTCGTGTATGACCAGGAAGGAGGACGAAGCAAAAAGAGAATGTAAGGATCGTATACTGCCGTCGTAAGAAAAAAGGGCACAACTAACATTTTCAGAAAAAAAAGTCACATCTACTCAATTTTTTATAGAATTTTATCTTCAAGGAATTCGGAGATACAGTAGGCTCAAAAGGCACAAATGAGACTAATATTCATGTTTTATAGAATGAAAAGGCACATTTATTTACCATTATATTGAAAAGGCACAAATACGTAGATGTGACTATTACTTCATACAGATTTTTACTAAAAACTACTTTGAAAAGGCACACTTACAACGTAACAACATAAAGAAAAGTCATAAACTTTAAAGTCGATTTTCTCCATATTTATAAAATGTTAGTTGTGCCTTTTTTCATTATGACGGCAGTATAGCAGGTGGCGTTCTGTAGTTTGTGCTGACCCCAATGGAAAAGAGGCGTGAGTTTACGTATGTTTGTATGACACTTACAACTCAAGCGAATACATGTGCATAATCATTGATTAATTAGCAACTGAGGATAATAAACGGGACAGGCAGGAGTGCCTTTCGCTGATACTTCATCTGTAGAGCGTGGTCATTATTGCAATACCCCTCTGGTTTCTCCTATTCCGATGAGGGAAACCAGATGATAATACTCTTTGTTCTTGCCATCATCATCAGGTCTACAGAAATACAGCCAAAACGACGTGATGTTTCTGGGCTATAGATATTCGTTGTGAACGTTGAATTACACGTTGTAAGATCAGTCAGTGGATATTTTTTTATTAATCCGTCATTTTTATAAAAGTATTCATTTTACCTTCGTTGTTAATTGTTCAATGATAGATGATTTTAGGGAAATAATACACATACGGCCATAAAAATCGACCACCCACTTAAAATGAGAAATGTCTCGCTCGTGTAACGAAGCTTAAATAAAAGCTTTTACCTTATGTACAAGTAATCTTTCCACCTTGCCGGATCGTTACGTTTCCTCATTTATGAGCATTAAATATTAATTAATTAATGTTTTATTTGAACTTTGAAAGTGTTATATAACGTCATGAGTTTCAACAATTAAGACAATTATGGTGGTAATTAAATATTATGGTTCTTGTATCTCTGGGTAAGTAAAAAACGGAGCTACGCACACAAACTTTTACGATTATCATAAAAATCGTTACAAAATTATTTAAAAGCCATAATAAGTTACTAAATGAGAAGTGTTTAGATATTAATCTGTAGTTCAAGACAATTGAATAAGTTTGTGTGGGGGTCGTTAACCTGACGAAGTACACTTGTGGCCATGAAAACCGTATCAGTTTACGTTTGTTGTTGAGAGATTGTTTCTTTTAATTATGGTCTACTTTATAGCTTGTAACAGATTATAATCTGTGAAAATTAAAAGAAAAACTTCATTGTGTTTGAATAACGACTGCGTGACAGATCCATTGATATAAACATACAACCACAACAACACACGCAGGGAAAATGTTTAGAAAAAGAAAAAAATATTATAACTCAAAGAATTTCCCACTAGTTGTTAACTGGTATCAAAAGATCTTTTGCTTTCTAAGTAGGTAATTTCTTGCGAAAAGGGAATCAGTTCCAACGTTTTTGTTATAATAATCTTTATTTTTATTCCTCAGAAAACAAGATATTGTGCAAATAGATACACCGAAACACAAAACACAAACACATCCGACTTTTGATCTGATCAAATTATAACTTATTCAGTTATTACCCAAACCTAGTACTAAACCAAATTATTTTAAGGGGCGTTTCTACGAGTCAAAATATTTTACTACATGACACATACTAAAATCGCCCTTAAAAAAACTTAAAGTGCAATAAAAAAGTACTTTCATTAAACGCACAAAATTTGTATTCGTCTATACAAACACTATGAATATTAAATGTTTAGTTACTTTTATAATCATTAATATTATAAAACACATCAGTTTTTATTGTTATGAAAAATTTAATGACGTATAAGAAATAAAAATAAACTGCTTACCAAGTTTATATGGTAGGAAGTGTATGGAGTTATAACAATAAAATAAAAACTTAAAAAATAATGGGTAAGTGGGACGTGTGATAATTAACTTAGTTTTATTTGACTGGGGGTTGAGTACACTAAAAAAAAAAAGGAATTATGAGCAATAAATTAAGTAAGCTTTTGTTTCTTTACTGACACCATTTTTCAATCTTTAGTTATGGTTATAGTGATGTTTCTAAACGAATAAATCCATATTTCCATGCTTAATTCGATAATAACTTTATCTGAATGTCTGTTACTTTTTCAAACCTGTTTAATTTAGCGTACAAGTAGATTATGGCTGAGTAACTTTTTAACTTACTTTACTTTTTAACACGTTTTCATTAGTTTCACCTGTAACTATGTAAAAAAATCTTTGAAGTTATATTTGACCCACTTCCCGGTTGAGCTGAAATTTTGCAGACATGTTTAGTTTGATGACTTAATGCATGGTTAGCTAAGCCAAAAAAAAAAATATGACGAACTCCCAAAGATGGCGGACTAGTTATTTTTTATGCATTTCTATGATATAGGTATCAAATGAAAGGGTTTGCTAAGATGAATACGAGAAATAAAATAACGTCCTCGTCGTCACTCTAAAGCGTGTTTTTTAGTTTTTTTTTTTTAACAGAATTTTATTCGCAGATACCAGTACTTTAGCTATTTTAGTTACCTTGGCTAGTTTAGTTAACTCGTGGCTAAAGAATAACAGTCGCTCGGATCGATCTTCCGGTTAAGCTGTGCTTGCCTAGGTTGGTCTGTGGATGGGTAACCACCCATTACATACTGAGTTTCCTCCGAGCCTCGGAAAGCACGTTAAGCCGTTGGTCCCGGCTGTCATTTGTAGATCTTTGACAGTCGTTACAGGTAGTCAGTGGCCCAAAAAGTCTGACAACCAGTCTTACCAAGGGGTATCGTATTACCCAGTACTAACTCGACTGTGTAGGTCAGATAGGCAGTCGCTCCATGTAAAATACTAGTATTCAGCTTCCTCCGGTTAGACGGGAAGCCGACACCAACATAGTTGGGAAAAGGCTTGGCAGATGATGATTATTATATTACCGGTACCACGTTCCAGTGGAATAATTATCGACCTAAAGGCGCTGCTATTAATATAGTCAGGTCTAAAATCTTAATTAGGAAAAGTAGCCAACCTTTATTTCGTTCCCAAACTTATATTTGAATTCCATTCAAAACATTCCATAATGTGATAATGACACATGTATGTTTGACGTACGCCTTTATGTAAACAACAACATTTCAATTTCCCATCACAAACATGTCAAAGTAACTTTACGCAGACAGGTGAGAGTTGGGAAACAAACTTCTTGATTGAAATGTTTCCTGCTCTTTTGAGTGAAAAGGGCAAAAGGCGTAATGAATGAATGACTTATGGTGTTAAGAGCTGGTGGTAGTGTTTTCCAAGAATGAAATATACATGATATTAATAGCATTTCCTAATTACCCGCGAAAATCAAATTATCTTACGTTTTTTACAATTTGCAGGTCAGTGTCAGGTTGTATATTGATTAAAATATGATTGGCTTTCATCATCATCATTTCAGCTGAAAGACGTCCACTGCTGGACATAGGCCTCCCCCAAGTGTCGCCACATTGACCGGTCCCGTGCGACTCGCATCCAGCGGCTTAGATTGACGGCTTGGCGGCTTGGATTGGCTTTTCTGAGTTATAATTAATAAAATCGTCAGTAAAACTGTCTAAGGAGGGGTTAAAATAATTGTTATATTCAGCATTGAGCATATTACAGACCCACCATTAAAACATATATCTAAAACCGCAATCTGAACGCCTGTACTCATCACTTAGTTCACAATCACCTACTAATAATTAGAATAGTCACAAAGATAAGCTCATTTGGAATGACAATAAGGTTATGCAGCATGGCGCCAATATTCTAAATATAGCATAATAGCATAGATATCGTAACAATGCGGCCGACTCGGCGCATGCTAAACGGTTTCTCGAAATCCTGAAACACACTGAGAGATTGCATTTGAATGCAACATGTTTTCATTCAAAAATATTGAAAACGGTGTATGCAGGATTCAATTAATACTTTAATGCATAGGACAGCCGATGTAATTTTGACCCGTGGAGTATATCAAAATCAAAGCATTTATTTCAAATAGGCCAGTTACAGGCACTTTTGAATTGTCGAAACAAAGACAACAATGAAAAGTAGCTACAGTCCCAGTCACAAGGCATAAAAACTGTGAAAGTACTGTAGTTGCCCATTCCCTAACGTAGATTTCTATGGAGAAGAACGGGCAAGAATCTCCATGGACACTCTTTTAAATCAGAATATTTATACAGGGTGGAAGGGGCAGTAAGTGGAACTACATTAAAAGATTTTTTTCAATTTCCGACTTTTTCAGTACTCCGGCCAGTCAGAATCAGAAAGAAACAAGATCAGATCAAGATCAGTATTAGAAACAAGATCGAATGGCATCAATAAAAGGTTTTGTGTAAAATGATACAATTAACTTATAAATAGAAGTGCTACAATCAACTTCCAGGATTCTAACATCAAAACTGGCCAACCTCCTTACAATCTGTCATCTCCAATATATCTCTTTTTGAGAATGAATATTCAAAAATCCTTCCTTAGAGCTCATTTTGGTTATTAAAGTAACTTTTGTGCAAAATTTTCAGTTTCTACATGGCTTTGGTATTTCGTTGTCTGTCAGTTAATTCAATGTTTCTTTAAAGTAAGATCTTAGGTTACCTTAGATATGATTAACAAGAACAAAACACTAGCTAAAGAACTGATTAAGATCAAAGGCACAAAACAAAATTAAAAACTGTGCGAGTGCGAGTGCGAGTCGAACTAGCCCTTTAATTTTTAATTTATTTTATTATTTGTTGTTATAGCGGCAGCAGAAATATACATTCTGTGAAAATTTCAACTGTCTACCTATTACGGATCATGAGATACAGACCGCTGACTGACAGACGGACGGACGGATAGCGGAGGCTTAATAATAGGGTCCCGTTGGTTACCCTACAAACGAACTAAGAATTTCTAAAAGAAAATCTCTTTTTGGTCTCAAGCGCGAACCTCACACGCGCCAACTCTCGTTAGCAACCAACACCCAACACAATTTCCACTTTCACTAACAATCTATGTATTTCCATTTAGAATCCCAGTGCACCATGGGGGAACCCCCATGCCACCACATTTGCATAGGCATCCAGCTAATTAGAGGTATACGTTACGTGCAAACACGGGGTCTATGCGACAGTTATGTGCCTACATTTTTGCGTGATATTGCCCAATAAATATGTCCCTATTTGTACTTAAAATGCTTTAGCTGATAGAGGGAAAGTGGTGGTGTGTAATGATTCAGGAGTTATGTGTTTTATGACCGCTTTCATGCAGTTAGTTGCTCAATTGTGATATTGTTTTTTTACGGTGCAAATACGTCAATTGGTTAGATTGCAATGTGGTCTACCCTTTTAAATTGTGACTTCCTCGCTAATCTAGCGATCAGAAGCACTACTGGTGAGTATGAGGTTCGGGGTTCTATTGTCAGGCCGGGAAAAGTGTTATTGAGTTTTTCAATCAGGATTGTCACAGCCCAGTCAGTGGGGCTAGTTGGCTTCTTACATGGAACTTGAAACAAACTGGAAAAATGTGGCTGTATTAAAGGTACTACTGCTTTAACCCGTCGGGGATTACAAGCGTTATATTATGTTTAAAATGTCCTTAATGACAAAGATATTAAATGTTTAGCAGACAAATACTTCACTAAATGAAACCATAATAGCTGAAGAATGGGATACCACAACTTTCACTCTGCCCCTAAAGTCAGTAACGCATCGGTAACATTTTGACGTTACAGGTGTCTACAGATACAGTAGCCACATCCATCTGGCTGGTTCCTGACCCGCCCAACCTACATAAAAAACATTGTCCTTTGCCCCGTTTAAAAAAAAAAAAATGGTTAGACACAAAAAAGAGGTGTCTCCAAAAAAGCCCCGTTACTTTTCACCTGTAATCAGTTTTTTTTTGTCTAAAACTTTACAATAGACTGGTCACACTATAAAGTGTCATCTGTCTACCTGTCTATTGTTACCCGACGGCTGCCGACAAAGAGGTATTGTGTTTCACCGGCTACAAGTATTAATTACCGTTTTTGTCATTATAATTGTGGGTATCGATTGCAATTTTAGTTGTTTGTAAAATTGCGAAATTTTTGATGAGTTGGATATTGAATGGGATTCTTTGGGTTGGTGGCGTTATTTGTAATTTTTATGAGTACGTAACATCACTATTATCGGTTGATTTATGCAAATGAAATGCCTGTGACATGAAATTTATGAATTTTCTAGTCTGGCTTCTATTGTCATACTCGTAAACCAACTTATCTGAGCAGCCGGGAATACTCAGAACTCAAATAAATATACCTACCAAGTTTGACACATCGATGCATTTTTCTTGACAAGTAGCGCCACCTTGAAATGCAAACTTAAAGTGGTCGTACTGTACAACGTTTTTTGGCACTCGAATGCCATTGACCGGGGGCGCTGTTGGCAAACTTTTGTGTTTTTTTTATTGTCCCTGAATGGTCCACTTTTGGGAAAAGACCTCCCCATATCCTTCCAGGTACGCACGACGGCCAATCAAGCTATACAAAACCAGTTTATGCAAATCTCTCATTGTATAAGATCTATACAAAGCGAGGCCAAGTTATACTGCAAATGTATAGCTTCACGTGCCGCCGTGTGTACCTAATTTTCTAATGGGTCACCTCGAACCAGCACTAATGGTGCGCGTCCAGGTCATCTCGTCACCTCTTCCTAGGCCTAGGAATTAACATGGAAAAATACTGCTAAGTGCCAAATGATCATTGTATAGCTAGATGCCGACTTCAACTACTTAAGTCTCAACGGGCAGTTTTTTTTCAAGGAAAACAAGGCTAAACTTAGGTGCGGTTAGATCTTCTGCTTAGCGTGTCGATGACAATTCAAATTGAGTCAGCCCAAAATTTGGTAACGAGTTTGGCACTTTCAGTGCGTCCATCATCTCCTGTGAGGTACAAGCAACAAGTCAGGCAAGACACGATATCAAGTGTCCCATTGTTTGTGGGGCAACACCACATTTACTCTCCAGGGCAGAGTCATCTATGAATCTTGACCTGAACAGATTTTCCTTGCTTCGGCCAACCTGTGCTAAAGCAAGCTTCGGTTGTCAATAAGTTATAAATTACTATCTTAAATTCAGCGATTCCGTACTTGATATTCCTCTCACCGGTTCATTTGTTATTTCAAGCGAATTCTCGAAATAATCTCCATCGAAAACTTCCTCTCGCTGTCACAATGTATCTGTGTAGAGCCTAATAGTTTGACCCGAATTCTTGCCCAGCAAGCGACAGACATAGCTTTAAATATAGACAAACCATAGCTTCGGCTCGCTACTCCGCCCGCATCGAAATAGACGCGCCGGATAGCGATGGCTACTGAAATTGTCATTACTGCCCATATTTTATCTTGAATTACAATTTGTATATAAAATATTTTTTGTAGTAAATTATTCGTTGCCAGGTGAGTTACTGAAATAGGTAGAGGGAGATGGATGGATGTTAGAAGAGGGCTTCCGAATGCCATTGAGCTCATTAGATGAGTATGCTTCCTCATTCACAGTTTTAGCACAATCGCGCCAGTATTGAAGACGAGTGTGGGTGACAGAACAAGTTGCAATTGTTCTGTAGTCAAGGAAAATATTCATAGACTAAAAGCTGATTCATGGTGACGCCTGATAGATGAGTACTGAAGTATGGAATTAGGAGACATGCTGCGCCGACCCTACATTGGGATAAGGTCAGGAGAGTGACAATAATGCTTACTTGATAAAGAAGGACATCTATATGAGTTATCAAGAAGGCATATGAAAATACGTTGCGAAATGTTAGTCCAGTTTCTCATCCTACAATGACAGCGACATGAGTTGCCAGGAAAAATGAAAGACGTCTTTTGCGAAAATGCTAATGCCTGGACGAAAAATAGTCCCCGTAAGAAAGTTGTTGTTGATATCGGGTTAGAACCCTAGAACAAGACTTTAGGGACTAACCACACGTATACAGCTCTGATCAGCTTGTGATGCTTAGGCATCTGAATAGACGCGGGAAGCTGAACGGATGCGTACGCATCTCCATACAAAATCGTTGTTTTCTATGCACAAAAGCTGAACAGAGCTGAATAAGTGTGGTTAGTCTCGTAGAGTTTCCCCAAAAACATCGGACAGACAGACTTCAGTTATTTATAAATAAAGCTTGGGAATCGGACTACGTGACTGCGACTCATGATAATATATCATTTTTAACGCGAACACGTTGAGAGATACGAATTCTTTTCTGCTATTTAAGAGGTGGAAAATCACAGATTAAAAGAGCTGTGATATAGTGATGTTGCCCTGGTATTTCAGCTTTGTTATTGCGCCCTTTATGTTGACAGTTGGATTAATATGCTTTAAGATTCCGACGGTTCTGTGTGGTCGTGGATGTGGTCACGTAGTTTTCACACTTATTTTAAGGACGGGAAAATCTATATGTGTGCTTGGTTTAAAATTCAAAAGTTAAAAAGAAGAAAGGCTGCCTCGTTGGTCTAGAGGTCACAAGCGCGACTGAGCCCGAGGTCCTGGGTTCGACTTCGGGCAAAGCGTTAGGTTTTTCCAACAGGAATTTCTCAGTAGCAGCCACGGAGTCTGGATTTGTGCCCGATTGATGGCAATGGCTCGCCCCCTATTACATGGGACATAAAAACATGACTGGCGAAATGTGGGTGTACTAGCGTTAGGCAGAGAGTACCTAAGTACTCTCTGCCTAACGCTTCGGGGTTTACAAGCTTGATGTTATGTTATGTAAAAAAATAAAGAAGTTTAGTGTTTGAAAAAAAGCCTTAGGATACCTTTCATTGGAAATCTTGTAAGTACAGTCAGTATTAGGTACGTCATAATTTTTAACAAGTTATACCTTTTCATACTTTTTGATGAGTTGAAAGTCATGGACAATGCCGTAGGTATATTTTCAACAAGTTTTTAATTTAAGCCAATCATCTAAATGTAAAAAACTTTTTTAGAAAATCGCAATCGTACTCTAAATACGTAAGTACCTATTGTTCATATCTGGACCATAAACCTGAACAGACTCTTCGCATAATCACCATTTGAACCGTTTACCTAAATGAGTACTTATTAGGATTTTTATGAGTGATATTACCGTAGGATATGGTTCCTACACTGCTATTTATTTCAGTATCAAGAGTGACCGTTTTATACCTTTCAAATACCCGCTCGCTGAGGATCTCGTGGCTAAATAAGAACAGCCGCTCGGTTCGATCTTTAGGTTAAGTCGTGCTTGACTAAGTTGGTCCGTGGATGGGTGACTACCCAATACATACGGAGTTTCCTACGTGCCTCGGAAAGCACGTTAAGCCGTTGGTCCCGGCTGTCATTTGCGGATCTTTCACAGTCGTTACAGGTAGTCAGTGAACTGAAAGTCTGACAACCAGTGTTATCAAGGGGTATCGTATTACCTAGTCTAACTGGGTTGTGGAGGTCAGATAGACAGTCGCTCCATGTAAAACACTGGTATTCAGCTGCATCCGGTTAGACTGAAAGCCGACCTTAACATAGTTGGAAAAAGGCTAGGCAGATGATGAAATACCCGCTCGCGTGCAAAACTAAACATAAAGAATTAGTATACAGAATATACCAATCTAATATTAGAATCTCCATAAAAGAAGTACTTCGCATTTATTTAGCCATAAAACTGTTTATTATAAGTACATATTTTATAGTGAACAGCCTCTATAAGTTGACCTATCAGATTTACAAGCCTATCAAATTTGACCTACACTTGTTATAGCGGGTAATGGCTGGTTTATGACAAAGACCTTTTTGATGAGGATTTTTTTTTTTAACCCTCTTCCAAATAAGTTTTTGAAAACAATATAATCGACTTCAAAAACACAAAAAAGTGAAAAATTACTTTAGCTTCAGAAGTCGGTGACAAAAAAAAATTAATCAAACAAGCAAAAGTCACCGACTTCTGAAGCTTTTGTTTTATTTTTTGCAAAAATAGTTTTTTTTTTCGAAATGCCCTCTCGCAGCCAACCTAAGGAGGTTGTCGTCTGCTCAACTGTACTATTCTGTGGCTGCCTTGAGTGTAAGGCCTCCAGCCAGGGCAAAAAACTTACAACATAAGCGACTACACGCTAAGGGTACCCCCTGTGGGGTACGAGCCTCGGCTTAGGGCGTCGCTGGGGGCGGACAGCAAAGGGACAGGCTGAATCTGAGTGGTGTCATTATTTGGGGACTGTTTTTGGACTACAGGCTCAGCCTCGCGGGCTGGCAAGGGTCGGGGAGGATGAGGATTAAAAATTAAGCTGTGTATTTACAGCAGTTTTGTAGGAAACAGCTTTTTTTTTTAAATATCATCATCATGTCTGTTTATATTTAGGAAGGATAATTTTCCGAGCAGAGTTTCTGTTGTGGCGGCAAATCTCAGTGGAGACTAGCCGCTGATGCCAGAAATTTTATAGTGCACAAAAGTCATCATCTGCCTAGCCTTTTCCCAACTACCTTGGTGTCGGCTTCCAGTCTAACCAGATGCAGCTGAACCACCAGTAATTTACATGGAGCGACAGCAAAAAAAATAATCGATAAAAATATTCTGGGTACAGAATGATGTACTGAATACATGGTAACCGTTTAAGCGTCGTTGTCCCTTCACCCTGTATGCTTAATTAAATTTAGACATAATAAATTGTTAATTACTTATAGGAACTGCTCGAGCATTTCAGAGCAAGAACATTCAAAGAACTACACAAAGAGTGTATCTTTCAGTTAATTGCTGATAAATTCCCAGAATTAATTATAAGAAGAAGCTGGTGTCTCTGTAAGACATACGTAGGTACATAAACTCACGCTCTTTTACATGAGGGTGAGCAGAAACTACAGAACGCCTACTACTAATATCCTTACTTGCGATGCAACTACCTTAGATATTAGCGATTATACAAGTGTGAAACTCACTCCGTAAGATATAAGAATTGGTGATGACCAAATAAATAACAAGTTTTTTTTTTCTTTAGCCTAAAATTATTGTACCGCTGCTAGGCAAAGACCTCCCCCTTCTCTCAATCTCTCACAAACTCCTTTATGTCGTCACGCCAGCGTTTTCTAGGCCTCCCTTGGCGTCGACCGACGCCCATCTGCTGGCCCCCACTGCGTGACAACTCTGGCCCATTGGCCATCAAAAATGAACATCAAATATTTATTTTATCACGAAGGTATATATGTTACAGTCAAAACTATTAATCGGTCAAAACCACTTTTGACAGGTGTCAGTCAAAATCCTTATTATGTTAAAATGCGTTTTCTCCATTTAAAATATGTTGTTTCAGCACGTTGTAATTACCTAGTTCTATAATTACTACAAAATAATGTTTTGCAAAGGGTCACAAAAAAAAACCTAACAAACCTAATAAGTTTCTAAGTAAATGTTAGTTATTGCTAAAATAGTTTTCACCGGTCAAAAGTAGTTTTGTCTGATTAACAGTTTTGACTGTGACATTTACAGTAAATAAAGATTCTAATAACTTACAGCCTTATTGTTATATTCCTACAAAAGCCTACCAAAATCCTAGCAACAATGACAAGCCAGGATCCTTGCGAAGGACTAGACAAGATCTTCCAAAGCTCGGTACATGTGTACCTAAGCGGCGGGAAAGACTCAGAAAAAAATTTGGAAGCTTATGTATTTTACTTGACCGCCAAACTAATTTTTTAAGGCTTTTTATTCGGTTAATATATGTTTGAAATGTCCACTAAAATTGAAACTGCCTCGTTGATCAATGGTCGAAAGTGTGACTGCTGAGCTTGAGGACCTGGGTTCAATTCGCAGATCGGGATCAAAGTGTTATTAGTTTTTTCCATCAGGTTTTTTTCAGTAACAGCCACGGAGTCTGGATTTATGCACGGTTGGTGGTATCAGGCTGGCCACCTATTATATGGGACATATACAAAACCTCTGCATATCCCTTCAGGGATTACAGCCGTTGTTTACTAAAATTGAACAGTCCAGTGCATGGGGCTTAGACATTTATGTAGCTATACGGGGGTTTTGCTGAAATAATGCCATAATCACCACATTTTACAAGTAGACTGGTGATTGCATTTTTAAAAGAAATCATGATACAGGCCCTCTTTGGCACATTCGCAAAGCAACCTTTATTTATGCCCACAAAAGGTGGAACATTTCACAAAAACTGTTTGTTTGGTAATCAATGTAATCAACACCACCAATCACAATTGATATGATCTGTTCTCTCCGCGAAAAAGAATTCCGTCCGAATTGAGAAGTATCCTTAACCTTTTAATTTGTGTTCCATGTTCCTAGCTAGAAAATACTGGCTTCTAGTTTTAAAACAGCAATAACTGTAAGATTAAACAACCAACTAAACAAACATCATTTAACATTCAAGAACATTGTAACGCCAGGTCCTTTCGGTCACACTTGCTATTCCTCAGGCACCTCTCAACTCTCCCCAGGGATCTGTTGTCGGGAACACTCAGCCAAATATTCTGCTCTAAGGACACGATAAGGACGAGCAACGATCTCGGTACACCCGCACTTGTGGTAACAAGACAGCCAGGACGAAAGGACCAAGAGTATTTGGGAGTTTGGTCCTTCAAGACAGACGCTGAAGAAATCTGTGCAAAACAAAAACTGTGTACGCACTCTACGTGTAAGTTAATATTCTTGTTGTTCTTTAATAAATGAGAAGCGATTATGTTCTATGAAGGAGACGTCTTTGTTTGTAGAGGCAGGGTAAGGACGAAGGGAAGCTTCGGTACACCCGTACTTACAACCAGCGAGACCAATGAAGTAAAACAGTCGATTTTCTCCGAAAAATCAGCGTTAAACCGCTCACACGGCAAGAAAAGCGATTTCTTTGAATACTATTTAGCTAATCTACCTCAAAGTAACTTAGAACATCAATAGACGTCCAAATCAGCGGATCCGGGTGTAAGGACAAATAAAGGGCGCCGGGGAAACTGGGTACATTCGTACCCAACCAGACATTACAAAGAAAAATCACCTCCAATCCGTTACAAAATTAAAATTAATTACTTTGATATAGAAAACGAGTTTAGTAGACTTTGAACATAGTGAGTGGATCCCTTTATAGCTATTAAAAATACTAAAGTGAGGTGAAATTTGTATATTGCGTCGTATCCTGTTTTAAGGGCAGGGTAAGGGCGCCAGGCCCGCTCGGTGCGGGTGTACCGGCCCGGCGAGACGCTCGCCCCAGACTAATGGCACGAATTTACAGAAGCGACGGCGGCGGTGATTTTTTTACCTATTCGGGTATTAGCGGTGAGTGATGACGGGAATTAACGTGGACTAAATTAAAGCTTTGTTGTTTGAACTAGATTTCGCTTGCGGTATTGCCGACGGCAATGCACTAGTGGTACAATTTTTATGTTTGGGTTTAATTCTCGAATATTTCTTGTATTCGTTATTGTTCAATTGACTACTTTTACAAATTAACAATAAACACATTTTCCTAGAAATGTTGAGCCAAATAATTTTAACAGAAAATATAGATTTATTTCAACACGAATTTCGTTAAACATTCAATATCTGAAAATTAATCCGAACTTGCCAGAAAATCATACCAATTAGCGTTAAGCTCAAGAATTTCATGGAAACGTTTTACTCGTATATCGACTATTGAATTGAAAAACATTTATGTAATTCATATATTTTTGTTGTAATCTCAGGTAGTATTTTGCTACCTGTCGGTCTTCTTTTCTTCATCGACTGGTTAGTACCTTACCTGGCGTCAGGGCCTTTATGCCGCCCATGGGCTACTCTGGTACACACAGCGGCACATGAAGCTGTACATTTCCAGTATAACTTGGCCTCGGTTTGTATAGATGTCCTACACAATGAGAGATCCGCATAAACTGGTTTTGTAAAGTTTGATCGGCCGTCGTGCGTAGATGGTACTTGTCGGTGGACCAATTTATATCAATAAAATAAATCTGATGTGATAAGTATACAAAGTCCAGATGTGCTTAAAAAACTTCTCTCGTGCTGAAAAACGTTCCATATCAAGTCGGAATCTAAAGGCAGCGACATCAATTTAAAACTTGTCAACCATTTAGGTAAATTTGCAAATTTTTTGACATATTGAGACTGAAACTAGAATGAGAATGTTCTTTAGAATACTGGAATCGGATTAAGTGATCACTAGCCTAGCCTTTTCCCAACTATATTGGATTCGGCTGCCAGTCTACCAGGATGCAGCTGAATACCAGTACTTTACAAGGTCTGCGTATCTGACCTCCACAACCCAGTTAGTACCGGGCAATACGATACCCGTTGGGAGGACTGGTGGTCAAACTTTCAGGATTCTGACTACTTGAAATGACTGTCAAAGATCTACAATTGACAACTGGGTCGGCGTGAGCAATGGATGGTCACCCATCCGCGGACATACCTCGGCAAGCGTTGCTTAACACTGCAGATCGACGCGTACGGCTGTTGTTATTTAGCCCTCAGATAAAGTAGGTAAAAATGTTTTCCCGCCGAAATTGATCCGCATCTGCACCATTAATCAAAGTTGATCTCTGGGAAAGGGCAAAGGGCGTCGGGCCTAGGGCGCAGACAGGGGGGCGTCTGCCCCCCACAGAGGCGTTTACTATTCTAATCGAATGTCGAACTGCGTACTTACTGTACGTAGCGAAACTTGGCGCGGATTAAAACTTTAAACTTTTCTATGCGAATATTTTCGGTGTTTATGAGGATTTTTTGTGTGTTATTCTTTAGGGATAATATTTTTGTTTTTATGTGGGTGGTTGTGGGTGGTAAATTAACCTTCATTTTTCGTTCATAGGTACACACCAGTCAAATAAATGATTAATGGTAGAATTGGGGCACGAAAATTAATCTTAGTTAGGTAAATGTTTTTGCGGGCTGTTATAATTACAACTATAATTTACGAAAAGTTAGTAGACTTATAACAGTGTATTGTAATAAAATACAGTACTTATTCTTCAAGTATATCAACGAAAATAATGTCCTACTTTGTCTTGTAAATGTAGTTAAACAACAATGTTTGTCCCAACAGATTACCAGCTCGTCAC
Organism: Noctua fimbriata; assembly: GCA_905163415.1. Lineage (NCBI taxonomy): Eukaryota > Metazoa > Arthropoda > Insecta > Lepidoptera > Noctuidae > Noctua > Noctua fimbriata. Next base: position 3,032,392 of record LR990941.1, on the reverse strand, counting down.
ATCAACTTCGACCTTCAAAGTTAGACAGACTTTGAACAGCTTATGTTGTTAAAGATTTTACTTAATCTCGAAGATTTAACTTCTTGGCGTCAATGTCGTTTATGTAAACAAAACATAAACACAACATATCAGTTGCTTTTCGCGCGCAAATTCCCGTCTGCGAGGGAAAACTGTTGTCAACGATTTGCGCGCCAAATTAATGTTTACGTTTCGCTTTTAAGGCGACATTAAGTGCCAGCGACCTTGAGCGAGTATTCGAGCCATCGCCCGCAAGGGCACCCGCTTCAACGCGCACCAAGTTTTTTCGAAAAAACAACCCTCCTTGATTTATCAAACACAATACAAATAAAAGTCGTATACTAAAATATGGCTCATTAATTGTCTTTTAGATGGTCAAATTTTCATGCAAATACGCCCGATAGTTTTTGCGTGATTATCGTTTTTTTGCCCGCGTTAGACATTACTTTACAAATTAATTACACTATGTTATAAAAATATAATTTCACATTTTCACATATCAAATTATGAAGAAAATTGTCTAGTATAACATATATTTTTTTCAAAGAAATAAGACTACAAGTTTAGACGTGATGTTCAATTTAAAAACGTTAAAAGTCGTATATCTGCGCCTTAAAGATGGCGGCTACGTGGTATAATACGAAGCATTATTGTTTTTTTGACTGAATAAGTGAAGTTTAACCTATTTATTGAACCAAAATATGTGGTTTGGAAGATCGTGAGTAATACATAATAAATAAAATGGAACTTTAACGTTGTGATTACTAAACAGTTTTGCAAGAAATGAAAACATATCTAAAACAATTTCACCAACTCACGGACGATAACCGAAACCGTTCGACAGAATTCTCGAAACAAAAACTTCAATTTGAATAATAAATTACATATCAAACAAAACTTTGGGAAAAATATAATTTTACCGCGACATTTGATCTGATAAAGCGGTAAGAATTTGTAACTTTTTTTACGATTTTCCTATTATGACTTTGGGAGGGTCAAAATGTCCGGACTTTGTACCCAATGTGGAAAGTTTGAGGGATATTATCCTTGTGCAGAGGGTCGCATAATGTGGTGTAGTAGTTAGTATGCGAATTATGGCTCCGGGATGTTTTACACTCTATGACGGGGGTGAAATGAGCTTTGAGTAGAAGGTAATTTTATTACTTTTAGTCAGTTTTGTATGGCGATTTTTCGTTATTTCTGAATATGTGGAATTTTATTTCTAGATCTACGTGAGTGTATGATTGGATGTATGAATGAGGACGAAGCCATAGGAGTAGAGAAGGTTGCGGTGGTGTTCTGCAGTTTCTACTAGGAAAAAAACGGGGGCTTTATATATATATATTATCTGTATGTATCGCATCGCAAATGAGAATGTGCTAGTCAAAGAAAATTGCTTTTCTGTTTAAATGATAATGAAATAGCAAAAGCGACTGTACTCCAAAATATACTCAGAAAAAGAATTTCTAAATATTCAAACCAAGAAAATTCAAATAACAGAAAACCTGCAGCAGACATCTCCATAGAATAAATACGTGCTAAATTATGAACAAACATAGCGTCGAATCGAAGACCAAGTTTAATATTTAAAAAGAAAAATAATTTACATACTACCGCCAAATGAAAATTCCTTACCATTGTTTTGTGTTTATGGAAATTCTTCTGTTTTTCATTTCGACAGTTTTTTGCTCGACCACATCTGTATGCGTCCTTTTGGGCGAGGGGAGAATTTAGTCAACAGTACTTTAAATGGTTTGAAATACAAGAACTTTGAAAACTTTTGACTTGATGGATCATGAGAGGTTCTTCCGAAACTATTGAAGCGAGTGGATCTCAATGTTTGTTTATATTTGTCACACCATTTATTTGCTCGTGAATTACTTATAGGTACTTAAATTTCCACATCAAAGAAGTCTTGAAATGTTAGGTCTAAGCGAGCCTGTTGGGCCACTTAATATACTTTGAAAAGGCATAGCACACACGGTTACCACGTATTCAGTACATCATTCTGCACCAACCCACACTGAAATTTTTCAGTAGTAATTAAAAAAGAAATAAATAGCAAACCTTTAAAACCTCATTATTTTGATGAGCTGCTACCATACTTTACGCAACAATTCCAAGACAAACCACGATCCACTATACCGCCCTGTTACAATAACACTCGAAATCGACTTCGAGTCGCGTTCCACCGCTTCGAAGGTCCGTGGTAACACCAATCTGACCCCAGACAACAAAGAGTGATGCAGTATCATATCTCGCAGTGTACTGTTGCGACCATTTGTAGCTACAGGTTGGGGGTCACTGACCGACTTCAGCGATGGATGCTGTGGATGCTGCTGATGATGTGGTAATTTCAGAGAGATTTTGGCAGTGGACACATTTTTGAAAGGACGAGCTAATATCGAAGAAACTAGCATCCAGCTGTCGCTTTATAGCTAATTTTACCAATGTCTTTGAACCCGATCAGCACATAAAAACGGAGTTTAAGTGCTGTCATAGTGACCATTTCGTAACAATAATGACACTGACAGTTCTTGAACGCAGTTTAGATGTACTGATTTCGAGGTTTGTTGGTGTAATTGGCCTTTAGACTACAAAGAAACTAACAGGTGGAACGTTCGAGGTCATACCTAAGAACATGGTGAAGAGGACACAGTTCATGGGTCAAAATTAAGGAACAAAGGAATACATACAGCAGAATGGACACTGAACCAATCCGACCATTCTGATTCAAGGATGTTGAGTTTTGGAGACTTTTTCGAAAATTGACAGTTCAGAGTAAAAAATATAACGCAGAAGGAAAACAAATTATTATAAGATGATGGTACTTGGTCAGCAACCAAATAGTAAATCTACTCCATTTTCTGTAAAGGGTGTGTCAAGCCTACCGAGATCTTTGACAGTCGTTACAGGTAGTCGGTGGCCCGAAAGTCTGACAACCAGTCTTACCAAAGCCGTGTTACCCAGTACTTACTGGGTTGTGGAAGTCAGATAGGCAGTCGCTCCATGTAAAATACTGGTCCTTAGCTGTATTCGGTTAGACTGGAAGCCGACCCCAAAATAGTTGGGAAAAGGCTAGGCAGATAATGATGGCATGGCAAGTTTAAGCAATTGGCATTCGACTCAGAGACAAGATTTCTGCCTGTAAAAGCATCCATAATAAAGAAGAAATCCTATACATACTAGTAGTGATTTAAATGTATTCTGCGAGCGTTCTCTTCGGTGTAAAAATGTCTCTTGATGGGTGAAAGTTCGACGACTTTTGGTCGTGAAATGCGTCCTCTGGGAGTTGAAGAGCATGGGGTGTGACATCTGGCTATCCATAAGTAATGAAAGGAAGACGTGCTGTATTCTTAAAGTAAAGGGGTTGTATTCCGTTACTGTATAGGAAGTAGATAAAGATTTTTATTTTCTTCTTTGTCCAGGTTTAAGGCAGTTCAATTCAGATCGTTCCTTATGTGTTTCGTTCAAAGTCAAGTGTATCCATTAATTTGCAATTTGGCCATTATAAGGCACTTTTGAATGTCAAACTTAACAAGTATACAGAGTGTAAACAGACCCTTCACGAAGCCGTTAACCAAGCATTCTGTACATCAAACTAAGTAACTTTAAGCAAAAAATTATTGCTGGGAAACGACTTTCTTTTTTGGGGTGAAAAATCACGTTTTACGGTAAAACTCAATGTAACGCACTCAAAACTTGGTTCTGATGGAAGCTTTGAACAACGGGTAAACGGGTCATGGAGGTAATTCAAGTAAAGTTCAAACCTTAAAAAGTAGTATTTAAAAAAAAACCTGTGAAAAAATTTGAACTTTGACCCCCAATATCTCCGTAACTAGAAGGTTCCCAGTTATGGTCTAGAAAAAGAAAATGATCGCAAAGACGGGAAGAACAAGTGCCTTTCGGCTTCGGTAAGGGTCTATTTACACCCTTTAGTTTGGTAGAAAATAAAATTTAAAGTTTAGTAGCTCTTGTTACTCTTGTAAGCCAGGACTAAAAGGAGGAGGTGAAGCTAGCAGGAGGAAAAGCTAATGCCTGTTTCGTTAAGATTAGGCGATACCTAAGTGAATGCCTAAATGTTATTGCTCTGTTAGGCGCCACACCGAGTGAAAATACAACAGAGAACTTTGCAGTGGAAATAAGCATTCATTCAGCCCCCGTAGCATGACCACCGTAGACAAGGATTTCTTAGTGCAAAGAAATCTGTCATTGTGTCGACACAATCTGTCATTTTGTCGATTCTTCCGTCAAAGAAATCCTTGTCTACGGTGGCCATGTTACGGGGGCTGGTGTCTATAGACAAATCGCTTCAACTTCAACGGCAAAACAAGTGAATGTGAACTTGTACCAAAAACTCGCAATTGTCCCAAACTCGATAGATATCGCTATCCGTACTAACTGTCGATAAATAACATATCGCACGCGTATCACAATACACAGGTCCTGTATTATGATACAATTAGTACGAGTAGCGATATATATCGTTTATAATTGCGAGTTTTTGGTACTAGATCACATTCAATTGTTTTGGCAGTTTCCAACGATTCTACTACAGTGTCTGAAAAGTCTCTGAAAACGTAGAAGATTTATAAGGGCCATTTTAAATCATTTGCGAGCTTTGACCTCTACGAATTGCCGTAGTTTGCACATTTTAGTTTCGTCTTTGTTTGTAGAAGTTTCAGCTAACAAAAGCATCGACCAAAAAAAAATCTTTTGAAGAAAATTTTAATAATTATCTAATACTATATTTTTATAAAAAATTTAAATCATAATTTATATAATTATAAAATTTTATTTTATTAAAAAGGTAATAGATTTTGTTTAGTTTGTAACTTTGTAGCCATCTTCACTTTGTCGTCGGTATTAGACTAAGTAAAAAATTAAGTTAAGATTTGATCAATTTGGTAGACAGCCTTTTTCGTCTAGACCTTAATATTATCCTAGACTTGGATATTTCGTTACTGGGCTTTGGTAAGACTTCATCTTCAGTAAATGTGGTACAGACCAAGCCCACCAAGCTACTACAATCTGACAAATTTCTTTAACAGATTTTCAACTTTATTGCTGAAGCATTAGGTTCAAAGTTGATTGGGAAAATTTGACAGTTTCGGGTAGCCTTGATGTGCTGGCGTCTGTGCAAAAGATGGTAAAAATAATATGTAGTGCATTGACACATTTTGCTATGAAATTGGCATGCAAACATTAAGGAATAAGATGCCAATTTTAAAACACAATACCTAAGTGAAACAATTCAAGAAAAAATATAGGAGATTATAGAGCCAACGTTTTATATATTCTGGATTTGGGGATAACATAATTTTCTATTTAAGAAATAGTACCTAAATTTATTTTCGTAGATAGAGGTTTATCTGAACTTTTAAGCTAACAGACATGAAACCCGGAAAAGCTGTTCTTTCAGACACCCCGTGCGTGATAGTGGTTAAATAACGCAATTTTTTTGTTCAGCAAACAATATAATTTATTTCAATGATTTCTAACTGTATACATTATTACAAAAGAAAACGCGTTGAGGAGTTTTTGACGGCATTTTTTAGTTTATTGTTAGTTTAGTTACTTTAATTTATTATAACGAAACTCAATGTCTTTGTTTATTTAGCATGTTGGTCCTTTAACTCTCTTCAGGAAATTCCAACTAGACCTAACATAACATCACGCCTGTAATCCGCGATGTGTTAGGCTAGCCCAACTCCCATGTAAAAAGGAGCGAGCCTATTGCCATCAAGGCACACATCCAGATTCCAGGTTGCTACGGAAAGAATCCTCATTGAATAACCCAGTAACATATTGCCCGATCTGGGAATCGAACCCCAAACCTGAAACTCAGCAGTCGCGCTTGCAACCACTAGACCAACGAGACATATTAATAGACAATTAAGTGGCGAAGGTTCCATATAACTCGATTCCTACCGGCTTCCCTTTAAAAAATAGCACAGTCAGTATTCTATAGACAAATAATATAACCACATTAAAGATATGTACTCCGGCTTACCTTTTACAAAAATTGACGCTTCGTTACTGATAGACATCCAAGTTAACTTAAATCAACCCCTATTTCTGCCGTTCTGCTACCCATCCATAAAACATGCAAATAACTATTAGAAACCGACTCCAACCAAATATCTTCCCCTTGACATCTAGGTGTTATAAATTAAGAAATAAAAAAGTCCCACACACCATATTTCGCAGTCCCAGCGGTGGGCTAATCCTCAATAAATACGAGTTATAATAATATTCATGTCATGTCGTCGTGGCCGCCGATTTATGGCTGAATCGATTCCTTGTTTAAGTATGGCTGCGAAGTTAGCGGGGCGATGAGCTGAAGATGAAGGTAAGTTACAAGAAAAATTCAAAAATATGCTTGATTAACGTCATCCTGACAAAATTGTTGAAAAATTTATTGGTAATCTTCGGAACAACCTACTGTTTCGATTCCGCAAATTCTTTATTTAATGGGAAGCTAAATTATCCCCTAATATCATAATAAGCTACATTAAATTATTATTAAAACGTTCCCGAGATTTTTCCGACCAGAACCACATAAATAGACAAAATTGACGAAAATATTGTAGGTTTTCATTGAATCTGACTATTAACTTTTTAAATGTAGTTTTGGGTTTTTCTCATCACGCCCTACTTACTCAGCTATAAAGTTTTCATGCTGAATATGCTTGCTCAAAATCCCTCTCGGCTGTATCACAAGTATTATAAACCAGCAATCAAATAGTAATTTCCTCGCCCTCCATTCTAGTGGCCACACTGAACGTCGCGAAAATATCTTCACGGCACGCGGATTAGGGGCCCGCTACGTGAGCGAAACGGAGAAACCTTGGGGTTGTAATATCGAATAGAGATATTGCGTAACGCATGAATGGAATTTAAAAGAGCTAGAATTAATCGCGAATAGCTGCGTCTGCGGGAACAGACTTGTAACACAACATCGACGGGCAGTTGTATATTTGTATAGGTATATTATGCAGTGCATTTTGGCAAGTTATGTTTTCTAACCGGACCGCACGTACGCTCATAATACCATTGCTAAAAGGTGGATATTCCACCAATACACACAATACTAGTTCTGTAAGAGTACACCCACTTGTCAGAATTTGAGTGTACTACCTGCTGTAGTGCGAGTGGCGTCGAAGGACTGGAAAGAGAAGTGTTGGTCGTCTGGCGGCATGACAGGCTGTTGACATTGTTGCCATTGCGGGAATATCCTGGATGAGGCTGGCACAAGACAGTGGAGCTTGACATAAGCAAAGAGTGGCCAATACCTAGTAGTGGGCGAAGTCGCGCTGTGGATGATGATGATGATGACCTGCTGTTGTTATCATATCATGTGTACACTTAAGCTGACCTGGGTGGGAATCTTCAAGAACTATGCCACAAATAGACAATTTTATCGCCCAGATCATCATTTACGAGGCCAGTTAAACTAACGCTTTCCAAAGCTTACTGTCAGTCCTTCGACAAATCCTGTCGAAGGTCTGACAGTCAGTCCTGTGGGTCAAATTCACTCAGCGGACATACAGCGACCTACGCGTTCAATATAATAATGCACTGAGAGTACTGCTACGGCTGCCGTGGCGTTGTAGTGCGTCGGGGATGTTTGCAGATAATAATATTGATGGTTTTGCCGCCATTTTTAGAAATAGATGTGCATCCCTGATGACTCGCGTTCGCGGCGGCACCAACAGTATTCTCAGTGTATTTGCAGATCGATAGGATTCCCCGATGCTGCGGAGGTGGATGCGGCTCTCGTGTCTGTAACCTACTAACGCTAGAAGTTAAATAAAATTGTTACTAACCCAATATACTCCGGTCTGAAATAAAAAAAATCTATTCTATTTAACATGAGGTAAGATACTGGTAAATCACTACCAATAAAAGGCGCATTTGGCTCCATTTTATCAAGCGACCAATTCTTCCCGCGTCAGCCGTGACAAATGAATCCCCGTCCTTATCGAGAAGCGCATATGTCGAGTCATTATAGATCAAGCTTAGTGGTGTATTGTCGTTATGAGTTTAAAGTAATTAAGTTTTCCCCTACCCGAGTTACGTACATTTTAATGGACTTCCAGATTTGTTCACAACATCCTCGAGTTTTAAGTGGATGTGACTTAAGGGTGTGTAGGAGGTGGGAAGAAAATTCATCATCATCATTACGTCTACTGATTTGCTTAAAAGCAGGTCTATGATTACAGCCTGTGTTGAGCTTTACAGTTCTGTTTTTAGACATAATTACTACGAGTCAACAGTTATGGAGAGCTAGATTTTCTTGTCATGTTTTAGTTTTATACAAAGCAGCTCTCGACTTCGCCCGCGTGGATTGTGAGAAAAGATTTGCTACCGGGATAAAAAGAATCCTATGCCCTACTAACCTAATCTAGATCATGTGTAATAAATTACATTTTTATCAGTTCCGCCGTTAAAACGTGAAAAGGTATAAAAAGATAGAGTTACTTTCACATTTATAACATTAAGTTTAGAGATATTGATTTATATTTTGTCTTATACTTACTGAAAGTGCCTTGCAAAAAGTTACTGCGTCGTTGGTCTAAGGTCGCAAGCGCGGCTGCTGAGCATGTGGTCCTGGGTTCGATTCCCAGGTCTGGCAAAGTGCTATTCGGTTTTTCCATCAGGAATTTCGCAGTAGCAGCCACGGAGTCTGGACTTGTGCCCGGTTGATGGCAATACGCTCGCCCCCTATTACATGAGACTTAAAAACATATCAGGCGTAATGTGGGTGTACTATTAGGTACATCTCTGCCTAATCCTTCGGGGATTACAGTTGTGATGTTATGTTGTGCTACTGAAAGTATTCATCATCATCATCATCATTTCAGCCGAAAGACGTCCACTGCTGGACATAGGCCTCCCCCAAAGGGGGGTTTTTGCCATAATCGCCACGCTTGGCAGGCGGGTTGGCGATCGCAGTACGGTTATTAAAAAAAAAAAAAAAAAAAAAAAAAAAAAAAAAAAAAAAAAAAAAAAAAAAAAAAGTAAAGTATTGTGAACACATAAATTCAGTTGCAAGAAGCTCTTCCGTAGTTTTATTTCTTCACTTCCGAGCCGACACGACACCGTGGTCTCGAATACTAAAGTGATTGCCAATACTCTAAAGTACGTGTACGATATTTGTATTTGGGACATAAGAGATAGAGCTGAACTTCTTGCTTCCTGTAGGTCACTACAATAATTCTATTCTATCATAGACGCACTTTCACTAATAGTTATACACCTGGAGGCGACTGAATGGACATGTGATGCGAAGGAATGAGGAAAGCGTAGTGAGGAAAATGTTGAGGATGAATGTAGAGGAAGATCAAAGAAACGATGGATGGACTGTGTGACGGATTATATGGCTAGAAAGGAGCTGACTGCTGAGATGAAAGTAATAGAGAAGTATGAAAGAAGAAGACATGGTGCGCCGACTTAAATAAATTGGGATAAGGGCAGGAGAATGACGATGGAGGACAGTTTATCCGTTTGTTAGATATAGCTTTTTTCGCAAGGAAGAGCAAAATTCTGCCGAAGGAACTGGACGCGATCAGCATATCTAAACCTTGTTCAAGAGATGACAGTGTCAATATTTCATAGAAATCATGACAATGTCGATTAATACAACCACGTTAGACCTGCTGTCTTGTATGGATCAGAATGTTAGGCCACAAAACGAATGAATGAAAGGCCATTGCATATGGCTGAGATGAGAATGCTAAGGGGGATGTATGGTGTAATACGTGTGAATAAAATAAGGAATAAGTACATAAGAGGAAGTCTAAAAGTGGTGCCGGTGACTGAAAAGTTGTGTGGTAATCGGTTATCGTGGTATGGACGTGAGATGCGGAGGAATGAGGAAAATGTTGAGTATGAATGTAGATGGTTGTAAGAGTAGAGGAACACCAAAGAAACGATGGATGGAGTGTGTGAAGGTGGCTAGTAATGAGATGACTGCTGAGATGACGAGTAATAGAGAAGTATCGAAGAAGAAGACATGCTGCGCCGGCCCCATAATCAATTGGGATAAAGGCAGGAGAATGATGAATCACGACAATGACATTAAACGCCGTTCAGATAGGAATGCTATGCAAGTTTCATTGATGGTATTCAACTATTCGGCCCAAATCTCTGAACAGAGAACTGTTTTTGATGAAGTTTGTGCAGTTACAATCATACAATCTTAAACAGATTTTTACAGCGAAGTCTTGAACGCTAGTTTTTTTAATTTTATTAAAAATACCATGACCTTTACCCACGACCCTGACCTTCAAAGGGTATACATAGGTATAATAAAAACAACCTTGCCTAATGTGAATGTCGATGACTGTACCAACTCCCAAGTGGGGACCTTACACCACATAATTTTCATTTCAAAAGTGTATTTAAGCATTATAAAACAATTTGTAGCTAAATATATTGTTATTTTAGGTTGTAGTGGTCAACACAGTTGTTAATGTTGTCTAGGGAATATGATAGAACAATTTGCGAAGTTGAAAGTTCGTAAGGCTGAACTCCGCTCACGCATGGCGGTCGTTTTTGAAGGGCATCGGTGTTGGACATCTAATTTTAGGGTTGCAAGTTATTTTCGTTTGTTGATAAATATTTCGGTAAGGGTTTATGATGCGTACGTGTCTTAGGGTATGTTTAAGAGTGCTTGTATAATTATGGGCATTATCTAAAAGATTAATTAATAAGATATGGCACAAAGCACTGCCACTGCTTGCCACTATGGCACTCGTTGGTCGAGTTCTCGTAAGCATGAGGCCCTGGGTTCAATTCCTGGGTCGGGCAAAGTGCCATTGGTTTTTTTCATCAGGAAATTCTCACAAGCAGCCGCGGATTCTGGATTCGTGCCTGATTTATGGCAATAGGTTCGCCCCCTATTACATTAAACTTAAACATAACTGGCGAAATGTGGGTGTACTATAAGATACATCTCTGCCTAACCCTTCGGAGATTACAGGAGTGATAGTTTATGTTGGCACAAAGTTTGCGTGTAATTAGAGATATAGATAAGTTAACTGGGATTCACCTGAAAGTAGCCTTATATATAACCCTAACCCCCCCTACCCCCCCAACCTCCCCCCCTCCCTAACCCCCCCAACCCTCCCTCTACCTGTTATTTTTTAGACCTTGCACATATTATTTGATGTATACTCATGTTTTACAATAAAATATATTCTATTCTATTCTATTCTATTCTAACCGTAATTAATGTAATAATGATATGGGGGAGTAAAAAAATAGACATTAAAATCTCCATCTTTATGTAAAACTGTAGGTACCTATGTTAAAAACAAAAGACGTGATCTGTATTACTTTTAAAAACCGAATCTCTTTTGTTTAGAATCTCCTCCTTACCCCACACTAATATTATAGATCCTTCGTATCAATACTCCAATTTGTTTTTCTATGTCCATTTCTCGAAAATAGCCGAAATGGATTTGATGAAAAGGGGCCAACGAAGCATTTACAGACCCTACAGAGCTATTTAGATGTATTTCGTTATTGGCAAACCTCATCTTGAAGGGATCAAATATGTTTTTCAGAATATTGCATTACTGCATGAGGGATGCGTAGATGAAAATGAAAAACAAAATGGCGGTAAGTAAGGTCAAGCGGGTTTCGTGAACTCTTTTTTATTTTTTTGGTGTTAGAGTTGATTTAATCCTGTGGCTTTTTGAGTTTACAGTCTGTTTTATATTAAAATATGTAAATATGTGAGCAACGTGTGTTACTGAGGATTTTGGCTTCTTAAATATCATGAAGATTTGTGAAAGACATATAAATACAAGGTGGAAGGGATACCGACGCGAAAACGGTTACCAATTTTTAATCGGTTATTAAAAAAACCAGCTGTATCCTACAAAAGTGCACGATCAAAATGTATGGAACAGCCGGTTTTTTTTTAATAACCCATTAAAAATTTCTACGTGGCGGGGCACAGAATGATGTACTGAATACGTGGTAATCGTTTTCGCGTCGGTGACACTTCCACCTTGTATTTATATGTCTTTCACAAATCTTTCCCGTATACTTATTACAATACACGGGACATAGCGAACAACATCGTGATTTATTTAAAACAAATACCCACCAACTGGTTCATCATCATCATCATCATCATCGTCATCATCATATCAGCCCGGAATCACCCACTGCTGGGTATAGGCCTCCCCTTTTCTTTGTGTCTGGTACTTCCCGGTTCTGTGTGTCCCTTATCCTGGGCGTTTCCCAAGACTTTACCGATATCTTTGACCCACCTGGGCCACTAGGACCGTCCTAAAGCTCGTTGCTTTAGGACGGCCCTGGTTTCTTTGGCCTAGCCTTGGCCACCACTCGTACAAAGCCTTGCTCCGTCGGCCCTGTCCGCGTCTAGCCAGATGTCCTGCCCAGGTCCACTTGAGGCGCAGCGCACCGCCCGGTCCCCGACATCGTACTTTCGTCCGACGGCGGATTTTGGTATTACGCACTTATAAGGGATCACAGATTCTCCATGTCATTTCTTCTAAAATCCTCATTAAAGTATCTTAAATCTCTGGCGTCAGTTTAAGAAAATAAACTTAGCTATTGTCATATATGAACTGGGGGGTTAATATGACGTCTTATAGCACGAGTAATTCCGGTGTGGGAAAGAGACAGCTATACAGGTCGTGTAGCGCCATCTCTTTCCCACACTGGAATTACTCCTGCTTGCAGACGTCATGGTAGGCCCCCGGAAAGTAGGATTATATAAATTAAAAAATGCTGCTTCAATCTAAGACTTCTATAGTTTCTATCACAACATGGTGCTTATTACCTAAGTACTGTGTTTGACCATATCAATATGAAATCCCAAAACAATCGCGTATTTGATTTCATAGCTACATATCAAGCTATACATGTCCAGTATAACATGGCCTCGCTATGTATAGATTTCCCGTACAATGAGAGATCCGAATAAAAAAGTTTGGTATAGCTTGATTGGCCGTCGTACGTACCTCACACTTTACTATCGCCTCAAGGCAAATCGTGAATTGAGATGTCAAGCCTCAACATTACGTCGGTCTGGTAGACTCCGCCTTCAGCGATCATCGCCATAACTAGTGATGCGACCAGGCGTTCACTTCCTCATGTCTTTAAATGGGTTTTATCGATGTTCCCACATACACGCCCACTATAATGCGTCAGACATTGTCGATATCGCTAAATACGGACGGACAGACAACGTAACGTGCCAAAATAATAAAATTACACGTAAATAATGGAATTCGTTTTCGAACGGAGCGTTGTAGTGAAAACGAAACTGTTTCAGCGTGTATGTAGCAGGTTTATGTCATAAATTGGGTTTTCTTAAGAATTTCCAAATCGTCATTTTTTGTAACAATAACATTTTGATATAGTTTCTATGTAGACCGTTAAATAAAGGAAATATAATTTCGTTTTTAGTAAAAGTTGTAAAATTTTGAATTACAAAAATACACAAAAGCGCCATTCTATTTGTCCAATTATGACAAGTCAGATATTTTGCTACGATGAGCCACGAATGAGTCGATAAATTCATTTTAAACGAACTCCCAACTTGATTTATGAACAAAATATATTATGAAAAGTGCGCAAACGCCACGATTTACAAATAAATTAGATTCTAACAACGACGGATCAATAAATAAATCCCGAGATAGTTACGTAGACAATTTCTTCATCAGATACGCTTGGCCTCATTCCGAGGCAATTTCAATTAGTAGAACGATAATAAAAGTGATCTTTTTAAGAAAAACGACGGAAGCTGAATCTTACCTCGGTCCAGTATCGTGCGTGTTATAAAACAAGCTAGGCAGATCAAACGCCGCCAGTGGGAGGTGCGCACGCGCAGCGATTTATGCGAATTTAAGACACATTAAGTTACAATTATTATGAAAAATGGCCCGAATATTTATAAAGGTACCATATCTTTGAGAATATAAATATTTATATTAGTTTTGAGTGTATAGAAATAATTTATTGGACAGTAATTATGTACGAACTAATGGGGAAGACACATAAAATATAATATATGGAAATGAGAAAAAAAACACTAACTTTTTTAGTATGTGCGTAATTTAATTATAGACTAGTGTTTTTATGGATTTAAACAAATAGTAGGAATAAGCAAAGGTACCTATTTGTATTCATACTAGCACTTCGCCCGTGACTTCGTCCGTAAAAATTGTGATAGTTCGGCTAATATGCATGATATAAATATAAGTAATAGCCCATAGCAACCACGAAAAAAGTACCTTTCTACCAGTGTAAAAAAAAATGAATCGGATCATTAGTTCCAAAGATTATCACCTACAAACAAACTTAACAACAAGTTTTACTTATTTGTAATAATATAATATTATTACTATAGATGTAATGATACATAATCAGATGGCTCGTCCCTTATTACATTAGGAGAAGGGAACTTTTGCCAAAGGGATGGATAAGCTTACACAGAGAAGCCGTTGCCATGGCAACGGACACTAGTCCAATAAGGAAGTGAAGACGATACGAGACTCAAATATTTTCTCAAGTACCTACCTCCGAAGTGCGGAAATATTTCATTGAGCCTAAATGTACATATGTATAGTACATTATATATAGTTGGACGTGACCCACATGCTTATTTATTGTTTATAACAAAGTATATAAACATTAACAAACGTGCCAGGTCGTAAAACTAATATTTATAATCGAATGTCGACGACTTTTATGTATTTTTGATGTATTTAGGAATAATGTAACATCATTGCCTGTAAACTTGTACTGTCACTTACGGGATATCTTCCGTGACTGTTCATTGTTTTGAGCTCCCGATGTTTCGACGCTGTTGCAAGCGCCATGGTCGCGGGATGGCTGGAGAATGCGGGTGGATGGAGAATAAATTGTTAGGTGCAGACAAATCTGTCTACCCTCTTTCTAAGTCTGAAGACTTAGAAAGAGGGTAGACAGATTTGTCTGTTTCTAAGTCTTCAACACTGAACAACAATCAATGAAGATATCCCGTAAGTGACAGTATAAGTTTAGTGGAAGCTTAAAACAGTGGATAGTGCCTGTTATCTAAAAAAAAATGGAGGTGGAGCCTATATTATGTTTAAGCCCCATATAATAGGGGGCCAGCTTATTGCCATCAACTTGGTACTACTGAGAAATCCCTAATGGAGGAACCTATGACCTCATGCTCAACGAGCACTAGACCAACGGGTACCTAGTCTTATTAGTTTAGTAAACACATACATAAACTTACGCCTTTTTACCATGGGGGTGGGCAGAATGTCAACTGTTACGATCCTTACACACTCCCTTTGCCTCGTCCACGTTCATTCATCTGGTCATACACGCACGCCGGTTACGAGTACTACGCACCTGACCTGTTTGAATAACCTCACCAACAAGGTCAGTGTATGTCCTCCTAGGTCGTCCCCTCCCGGCGTTGCCACTCACATCTGCCTTGTACCTTTTGTTAGTCGCCTTTCACTCATCCTCTCCACATGACCAAACTATCTAAGCATCAACATCATCTGTCTAGCCTTTTCCCAACTATGTTGGGGTCGGCTTCCAGTCTAACCGGATGCAGCTGAATACCAGTATTTTACATTGAGCGACTGCCTATCTGACCTCCACAACGCAGTTAGTACTGAGTAATACAATACCCCTTGGTAAGACTGGTTGTCAGACTTTTTGGGCCACTGACTACCTAACGACTGTCAAAGATCTACAAATGACAGAAGGGACCAACGGCTTAACGTGCTTTCCGAGGCACGGAGGAGACTATCTAAGCATACCCTTTTTTAATTTTTGTCACTTCATCTTCTTTAACACCGCAACGTTCTTGTATATCTTATCAGTAGGCACTATTATTATCAATCATATGGCCTCATTACTATGTATATCTTGCTTATCTTAATGCTTTGACCTATTAATTGATGGAAAAATAATAGAAGAGAAAGCAGTATTTATTGGATAGCCTCTTACATGCAAGTTTGTTACACTATGCCGTCATCTTTAGCTAAGAATTAATTACCTCTTCCTATTATCTTATAGTTGTACAATGCGTAAAATGATAATCTATTATATTCTATAAAGAAAAAGTATTTATTTGTATCTCACACATCTTTACATAGTATAAAACGAAGTCGCTCCCGCTGTCTGTACGCTTAGATCTTTTAAACTACGCAACGGATTTGAATGCAGTTTTCAGCAATAGATAGAGTGATTCAAGAGGAACGTTTATATGTATATTGCACCCACTATTACACTTAACAAAAACGACACAATAAAACAAAATTATACAAAAACTAACATAAAAAAACAAACTGAATTCCTCCTGTACGAGGCCAAAAGGAAATAATAATAGGGAAAAAAAATACAGAAATAAATTCTAGTAGACCCCGCAGTTGCTTTTCAGGAGGAGGAACACTATCGACCTTCCGAAAACTACTAGCGGGGGTCTCGCTACAACTATTTTCATTTACTCAAATTTAGATTTATCAAACTAGTGTCAAAGATCAGAGCGACGTGTGATCTTGTGAAGTTGTCAACTATTACGTGTTTAACACGTCAGAGAATAATCTAAACTGACATACACAATCCATAGGTACTCGATATTTTCAATGCGCAAGTACAGATGGCAGCACATCAAAACTGTCAAATTTTCCCAATCAACATTGAACTTAATGCTTTAGCGACAAAGTTGAAAATCTATTAAAGAAATTTGACAGATTGTAGTAGCTTGATGTGCTGGCGTCTGTACATAAACTTCATCTGTCTGTTCCCTTTTCATGTCAAATAAACCACTGAACTAATCCTTATGAAATTTGTCAAGCAGGTGATCTGTGACCTGCAGAAAAACATTTAGGACTTATCATCCTGGATATTTTCAATCATCTCCTTCTTCGCACGACAATTTTTATATTTTGTCAGCCCAGAACTTCACCACTTTCACCTCGTCGTCGGTGTCAGCGCAGAGGTCATGTCGGCTGCATGTTTTTGGGCTAAGAGGGCAGGATAGGAGGTGGAGCATAGCTTTCATTGCTGCCCCATTTACCGAGGTTGAAGTTACATCTTCCCACTTAAGTCCGGAGACGGTTCAAGGACTTCTAGGTGGACCACGGAAGATTAGGCCCAGCAGGAAGATGCTCACTTGGCACAAATACACGCGGACGAGGTCGCGGGCACCAGCTTATTTGAAATAAAATATTATAAAACTAACATTCCCATAGTATGTTCCCATACTGATAAATAATGAAACAGAAAGTAAAATGGTGTTTATGTAGATATCAGTGGTTTCTCATCCGGTACATGATAAAACCTTCTTTTGCTGGGAACACCATATTCGTGTCAACCTCATTGGTTCTGTTATGATGCCTTCCGTTCACACGGGCCTCCAAGAAGTCATCATTCACTATATCGATCAGGAAGTGTGTGATAAAGTAATAAGATACTTGTAATTATTATCTCAGCCGGTAAAAGGAGTTCTTAAATAACCTCCTCTTTTTTTAGAAGTCGGTTAAAAATTACGAAAATCAAACAAAGATTTTTCGAGACGAGTTTAATTTGGTAAATATGAAGAGCTTAGCTTTTGCAAGTGGCATCTCAGGGGAATATAACATAACATCACGCCTGTAATCCCCGGAGAGTTAGGCAGAGGCGTACCTAATAGTACACCCACATTTCGCCAGTTATGTTTAAGTCCCATGTAATCGGCGGTGATCCTATTGCAATCAAGCGGGCACAAATCCAGACTCCGTGGCTGCTACTGAGATATTGCTGATGGAAATACCCAATAGCACTTTGCCCCACCCGGGACTCGAACCCCTCATGCTCAACAGTCGCTCTTGCGACCACTAGACCAACGAGGCATTCCACGGCAGCCCAAGGGAATGTACTACTGAGATAAAAAGAAACCCATGTCCTAACACAAGTTTTGGTCTACCAAACATCGGAAGCCGTTCAGCCGCCAGGCACGAAAAGGCAATAAGACCATTGTCTAAAGAATCCCTGGCAAATAGAAGTGACTACATACAAAACAAAACCTCTTTATAGAAACGTCTTATAACATCACTCAGTCTATTTCAGGCTCTCGGCCTCTCCCGAGTTGCCTACACACTACTAGGAGGTACCCATCTACAATTCTTTTCCTGTCTACTGAAATAATAGACACAGCATGTGAATTACTCAGATCCAACTATACAACATTATTTTTAGTATATGCGAAACCTGAATATAGTTTGTTCAGAATAAGTAACTGAATCGATTCCAATAATTTTTAAACCATGTTATATTTTTTCCCAAAAATATTTAGAAAAGTTACAAGTTGGACACCGAGTGACTTTGAGTACCTATCGCAATAATTTAGGTACCTACTCATCATCATCATTTCAGCCGAAAGACGTCCACTGCTGGACATAGGCCTCCCCAAGGGGGGTTTTGCCATAATCGCCACGCTTGGCAGGCGGGTTGGCGATCGCAGTATATTTGTTATAAAAAAAAATCACAGAGAACGCTGCTGCCCATTCACTGGTAAGTCCCTTAGTCGCCTCTTACGACACCCACGGGAAGATATGGGATGGTGCTATTCTTTACGTCCGGACACCATACAGAACGGGCCAAATTATTATTATCAATGAGCTCAAGACGACGCTGGAGGCGCGCACTGCGTGGTGACAACGTTTTTGTGCGGACAACTAGGTAACAGAACAAGCTAATAACTTTGAGATTTTTGATGATACAGTTTTGAAATTTTGTACATAGATTCTTTACATAAAAATACTAGACACGTGTATCAGGTTTCGCATATACTAAAACTAATGTTGTATATTTCATGGTTTCATGCCTCCCGCAGCATAGCAACGTTCTAACTTTAGAAATATGCAGAATTGTGAACAAAAATACTAAATATTTTGACTTTTAGATATACAGTACGTGTAATTGTGTACACGGGTTTAAAAAATGTTTAGGTATTGAACAGATAATGTCCGTTGAGATAAAAATTAGGTCAGGGACTCATGATTTGTTCTACTACAGTCGTTAATTCAGTGTACTTGAGAATGTTTCATTTAACTTTGTTCCCCGAGGTTTTTAATTATTGTTTCTTATTCTCAATTTAAATGTTTTCATAAGACTTTTCTCTTTCCGTGAAATATGTTTTATGGTTTTTCTGTGTAGAATTTCTTGATACTTTTCAAATATAAAAAAGTTGAAGTAGATTTAATTAAATTCCCAGTTTCTTTGCTACAATGCCTAGGTTCTAGGAAAACTGTATAGTTTGAGATAATGGTTTAATTAGGAAGTTGGCTGGCATTGAATTAAAATAAGTAAAAGTAAAGTAAAAAGATTATAAGGTCGCTTCTCTTTGTGATTTAACCATAAGGTCATAGTGTTTGGGATAAAGATATGTGTAACCTTTTAAACGCCATTGTCACACATATGTGACAGGCAAGCGCGTGCCCTGTACGCCAAACGACACAAATGTGTGACAAAATGGTAGGTGAAATTGTGGCTTGGCGTGGAGGGCACGCGCGTGTTTATGCTCTGTCTGGCGTTCAAAAAGGTAAGGTGACAGACAGATAGGCAATCGCTCCATATAAAATACTGGTATTCTGCTACTTGAAAGCCGAACGCAAAAAAGTTGGGAAAAGGCTAGACAGACGATAATGATTGTACACAAACAATCTGTTTCGAGGCACTTATTATGTCATAGACAATTTGGAAATAGATACATTTAACTGTCAGATACTTTCATAAATTAATATTTATTGCAAATACGATAAAGACTAAAATAAACTAACTATTTTCATTCACGAAAGGTAAATAAAGGAATAATAAAGGGAGGATTCCTTTAAAACCATTTTCCTCATAACATTTTTTTTCGATTTTCTCATTTATAAAGAGACGATAAAGTCAATTTAAAAAGGCTTAAATCTTGGCATAAAAGGCCTGAAACATATTTAAGAAGATATTACAGATAGTTTTAATCAAAACTTCGATTCAGTATCATAACAAAATTTCCACATAACATTGTATGATCTCGTGAAAACTATAAACGAAATGTCATCAAAACTATATTGCTCTGAATTCTAGATTCTACTGCGTCTCGCCCATCAGCCTTGGGACATCGCTTCCTTTATTATAATATCAGACTTTTCGTCCACGCATATAAAGCTAGCTATTCTGGTGTCTCCAAATGAACGATAAATTTCCGCACTCTTCCTCAATTATATTGAATTGGTCGCGGTCATTTACAGGCTCATAATCCCTCCAATATATTGGATTATCACTCAACATTGTAGCGTTGTAGTACGACTCGGTCACGACCTCAAGCGACGCGATTTGCGTAAAGCGACACGCGTCTGTGTCACTTGTTTCCAACGCGCGAGTATCTTTGCGTCGCAGTTGACTCGTGGCAAGCTCTAAGCCAGGGGTTGCCAGACTTTTTCAGTGCGCTGTGCAGTTTCAGGTTTAGTAATTTGCCTCGACGCCCTAGCTAGTCAAAATAGGGCCCACAGTAATCTTTGAGCGATATTTGCTCTTAATTACAGCTACAGCTGAAAATTCGGCTTCACATAAATAAGATTCTTTAAAGCTTGTGAATCTTGTCTTAAGGCCGCTGTCGCAAGAGAGTTAAATAAGACACTTCTCCTTGCGAAGTGAATTCAGGTGGATTTAGTACATCGTGAAATTTTCGACATCGTCTTCGGCAAAGTATTTCGAAAACCATGTAATGAGCTTCGAAGACAACGAGCTCATTAGATTTATAGCCGCGAATACCTCAGTTTAGTTTACAGAGAAAGGTAAGAAGGAGCGCCCTACGGCGCCCTCATGTACTGTGCACCAGGGCGCAGCGGCAGACTTTGGGAACCCCCACTCCAAAGAATTTCTTGTACTTCTTTCCTACGCAGTCACTCTCGCTAGTCGCTTGAGCGCGAAGCTCGTGGCCAAGAGGTTATTGTATCTAACTGTTTTGTTGCCAGATTCATTGTGACAGCATATTCACAAAACAGCAGATGCATTTTCCAATCATTTTTTTTTTCTTTGATGTCGCAAATAGTTTGTATATCAATATATACAATTAATATTTAAAGCCTTTTCTTTACTCTCATAGTAACACCACGTACAATGTTTTCTATTAATTATTCAAATTCATTCAATCATTGTAGTTTTATATAAATAAAAAATTATCTTTACAAAGTTTTTTCTGTTGCATTGCATCGAACTTAGTCATCCACAAAATTTTCACATCACCTAGGCATTATATGAAAAGTCCGGTTTCACAAACACCTACAACATAACACAGGTGCTATTCCTATTACACAATGACGTGATCAGCTGGTATATTTGGGTCACTAGAGGAACACTATGAACAGTTTTAGTGCTGATTCACTTTTATAACATCTTGTATAATATTTTATTTCGAGTTTCCTACGACGTTTAGTAGGCAGTGTCCAGGCATCGTAATGTATGATTTATTGCTGAATAAAATTTTATTGTAAATTCTTCGTCAAGTCGCGGATTTTTAGTGCGTCATGCTAATGACGCGAATCGGTGAATATAAATGGCGATCAACTCAAGGCGTTTTGCTTTTCTTTTTCTGACTGATCAGCCCGCAATGCCCGGCGGTTCCCATCACCAACCAACGATCTCCATGAAGGCACGTTCTCCTCTTTAGTTATTCCTCGTCCGCAGGCCCCAGCGAAGGCTAGCCTGGTTTAAATACCACTACATGATCACCTACCACCATGTAAGTAGATAGCCAAACTAATATTTTAAATGCGAAAGTAAGTATGTGTGTTTATTTGTGCGTCTCCCCTTAACAGCTAAACAGATTTCGATGACATTTCGGCCTGGCTTATGGCATAGGACTTCCATCCCGAAACTTATTAACTTACAGCAGGTTTTCGTGGGATAAAATAATTCCAGACACACGCGCGAATCTGCGTGAATAAAAATAGGGGATCGTCTCAAGGCTAGTCTCTAGATTAAATACCGCGTAGCCACCTTGTGTCTGCAGATAAAATCGTAGATAAAGATAGTAGCAGTCGTATGATCGTATCTATCTAGATATCTATATCTTAGATTTCGCTGAATGCCGCAAAACAACATACAGATTGATCGTTAAGATTATAATTAAACATGCGAAAAATTTAACTGACCTACCCGAAAATCGGATGATTTCAAATCGATGAAATCTAATATTGGTCAATCTATCGATGACTTTTGATTAGGTTATCGTGATTAGTCTTATCTACCATCTGATACATGACTGAGTATCAAGATTCTTTAATTGATAAGCTTCCTTGATTCTGCTCGATTTGATTTCTTCCCAGATCTTCTAATTCGTTTTTTTCTCTTTCAGTAACAATAACGACTCCCCTGTGCTTGCATAAGCATTAGCATTATCAGCATCAGCTCCAGCGAGCTTGACTCCTACCGAAGGCCTACCGAAAGCTTGCACTAGCAAAAGTCAGAATTGAATGGAAACTTGAGGGGAAGATCTTTGCCGTGCAGTGGGACCATACAAGCTTGGTTAGTAAGTATTCGGACGAACACAAATTCTGCCAATAACATTTCCGAATCATTTTATCGAACAGAATGAGTGATAACTTACTTCATCTTGAAGTCAGTACAGTATAAAACTATTAGCAAGCACTGCAGTGACGCTGCAGACTGCAGAAGCCCTTGATTAAGTGGCGGCCATCACGGTGAGAGCTTAACACTGCATCTACGCCGCATCTGTGTTTTACGAGTTGCTCTGTGGCCGGTCGAGATAGATCTATGTGTAGTGCGGCAGCGCAGGAGCACGGTTTTTGAAGTTAGAGGAGTCAACAACAAACATCTGGCTTCTTTAGTTCTTTGTGTCTTTCTGGTTTGATACAATTAAGGTTCGATATACAACATTAGTTTTAGTATATGCGAAACCTGATACACGTGTCTAGTATTTTTATGTAAAGAATCTATGTACAAATTTTCAAAACTGTATCATGAAAAATCTCAAAGTTATAAGCTTGTTCTGTTACCTAGTTGTCCGCACAAAAATGTTGTCACCACGCAGCGCGCAACTTTAAGTTTTTTAAATATTTTTGGGAAAAAATATAACATGGTTTAGAAATTATTGGAATCGATTCAGTTACTTATTCTGAACAAACTATATTCAGGTTTCGCATATACTAAAAATAATGTTGTATATGGTGTGGACAAGTTGCGGGCTGGCTGTCGACACAGGATAGTCGGGACACTGACAGTAATTTCAGTACATTATACACCAGTGTCTGGATTTCGCAATGTTGGAAAAATTTTAAAGAATGAAGTGGAAAAGAACGATCAAATCTTTCAATAGTTTTCAGCACAATTTTGAAAGTTATTGAAAACTCGATTGAGCAGTCTTTTGTCCGCACTCCCGAGATGTCGTGTGCTTTACTTGTGTATACAAAGTGTTATTCAAAATACGGGCGCCGTACATCGGTCAGTCAAAAGATCTCTTAAGATTAGGTACCAGACATTGGTAACTTAATTATCTAGGAAATGTTAGAAAACAAGCTCTTCACGAACTAAGTCGCAGTATGCATGGATGAAATATTAATAGCTATCTTTTGGTAGGTCGCGGGAAATATACGGGAACATCTACCGGAATAAAAGGAGTTACTTTCGCATGTATAGTAGTGAAATTTTGACGGCACGGCTGGCGCAGTGGTTGAGCGACTGACTGCTGCGCTGCGTGTCGCGGGTTCGATTCCCAGACAGAACAATTATTTGTATCGCCTACAGGTAGTTGTTCCGGTTGTTTGTGTATGTGAGTTACAATGTTTGTAAACGCGCCCACTACACAGGAGAAATTACTAGTGTGGGCCAACGTATTGAAAAAAAAAATGGGATTTTTGTAGATACCTACTGTTCCACTTCAAAACCTATGCTAGTACAGACAAATCATTATGCAAAGTGGTGTTTTTCTTCCATCGGAATATTCCGCAACAATTTGAAACGATTTATTAAAAAAAAATCTTTTGGCAATATTCCCGTAGGTCAGTTCACTTAAGAATAAATCAATTCTGCGGTTCTTTAACGGCCCTAATCAAGGTTGCCAGTTACAAAATGTCTGTAGACACATGTTAACAGATATAGACAAGGTGACGTATGTATGTACACATTAATATCCATAGGTACTTATGTATCCAGTGGAGGTGGAGCTTCTATTACACCGAATATATCCGGGGTAATATATCTCGCGTTAATGGCTGAATTTGTTTCAAATTTATTTTTATTATGGTGTGAATGATGGTCTTGTTTATTGATAGCCAAGAACAGGGTTGTGGTATAGAAACGTTATTGTTTACTTTTTTTTGTTGGTTATTGAGGTTGGTCAAGATTGGGTTTCATATTAAAGTGTTTTATGGTTTATTTAGTTTAGTTTATTTATTCACCAAGGTCATATTTAAATTTTATATTTATAAATGTTTTTTTTAGATTGTATTTTAAAGGAAAATTTAAAAATGCATTAAATATGTATGAAAATAAATTAAGTAGTAATTATAATTACAGCAGCAACAACAGCACTGGATAGGGATAATTGGAAGGAGGGAAGGGAGGCCTTTGCCCTGCAGTGGGACACAAATGGCTGATAATAATAATAATATAATTACAGCCCAGTCAATAGAATTTAAGATTAAAGCAACGTTCGTTTCAATATATGTATGTACGTACAAACCTAATTAGCATAAGGTAAGATTTCAAAATTGTCTCAATTTCCAGGAAAAATACGAATATCCAAGTACCAGGAGGCCAGCCAGTCAGAGAGTCAGTATCTTGTAAGGCTGAGGAGTCAATTCAAAGCACATATCCCAAATATATTCCCAATTCAATGGCATACCCGTAAAACAGTAAAATAACTACTCTGTCAGATAAAATAGAAGTGTTGCCAATTTCCCGCGCTCCAGCGAAAAAAGTCATAAAGAAATATGGAAAGAGTAACATCGTGAAATTTCATAAATCACATAACCTTCGCGTACTTCAGGAAGTTTCACTAGGTAATTTATATGACTTGACGCAAACCCAACAGAATCTGTACTAATATTATAAATGAGAAAGTTATGCTGTCTGTAGAGTTAGCTTTTTGACGCCTTAAGAGGTGATCGAATTTCGATGTAGGGTAAATTGGCAAGGAGCTGTGCCGCTAATTAGTTTTTCTTGCAGTGATCTATCGAATAGTATACAATATCTAAAAGTTATTTGTCGTTGGTGTAGATTTGTCCATTTTCCTTTGGAATTTTAGGGAGACCATATTCTCAATTAGGACATAGGGCTTTTAATTCCGGTAGTTACGTTCCCGTGGAATAAATTTCCGACGAGAGCAAAGCCGTGGACAAAAACTAGACTAAAGAATTACTTCAAATACGACGAAACAGCAGCAGTTGACAGGTTATCTTTAATAACGTCTGCGAATGTAAAGAATTAAAGAAATGTTGAAGTAATTTAACAATGTTACCGGTATTTATATAATTTACCGGTATTTTAGGGAGCTCCGATATCTAGGGACGATAATTATGAGATCACGATTTTTATTTCTATTTCGATTGAGAAAATGTCTTGATGATTTTTATTACGATTTTCTTAAAATGCTGCCAAAGCATTGAAGCTGATTCCAATTATTTCAGATTTATTTCGATAATTATGGATTAGTGTGAGTTTATATCGTTTTTCTTTAAACTAGGAAGATATGTGATGTATCAGTATTTGTTTATACTGTAGGAATCTTATCATTTCCGGTTCCCCACACAATACCTACACCAAATATTTTGGTAACAATGAGTAATGCTTTTAATACAGTGACCATTTTAAATTCCATAAAAGAAATCCTTTTTAAGTCACTGGAACCATTTCACAATAAGTCAGGAAATTTATTCTGAAGTTTTTTTTATATCCCACTGTCTCCTACTTTAGCCATTTATGTCTCACTGCTGGGCAAAGGCCACCTCCATATCTTCACTCAGAAGGTTTATTAAATTAAACTCATAATGACATCTACATGTTTTTACCCGACTGATTCAAGAAGTAAAAACCGGCCAAGTGCGAGTCAGACTCGAGCATGAAGGGATCCGTACCATCATAGTAGGGAAGCCCCTTTAATTTTTATTTTATCTTTATTGTTGTTGTTATAGCGGCAACAGAAATACACATTCTGTCCAAATTTCAACTGTCTACGTATTACGCATCATGAGATACAGCCCGCTGACAGACAGACGGAGGGACGGACAGCGGAGGCTTAGTAATAAGGTCCCGTTGGTTACCCTTCGGGTGCGGAACCCTCAAATCCGTGTATATCGGTACTCACAAAATGCTCATTGTAGGAAACAGAGTTTAGCACATCAATGGACATTTCCAACATAATTTACGTCATAAACACACGCCCAAATCGTCCCATAGCAACAGCCGATAAAAGTTTTTATATTTCTAGGTCAGCATACCATAGTGCCGCAACCGCAGATCTAACTTTATTTGTCCGATGGCACAACGGATCGTTGTCAGTTAACCTGACGTACTAGGATATGTTAAGCCGGTAACCTTGTGTCCATTCTTGCCTTGATCAAGAAAGAAAATGCATTTGTAAAAATAGATACCTACAAAACGTTATCCCAGCATAATGTCAGATGGCACTACTACTAACTGCCGCTGATTTTCAGCTCACGGGAGCCATACATTAAATTACGTTTACTTAGGCATACACAAAGCTCTTCATAAGAGGCAGAACTTAGAATATCTAACCACACATTTCCGACATTACACAGCCCATTGCAAGAGCCGATAAAACTTTTTATATTTCTAGGTCAGCATACCACAGTGCCGTAACCGTAGATCTAACTTTATTCGTCCGATGGCACAACAGATCGTTGTCAGTTAACCTGACGTACTACGATTCTTTAACCCGGTAACCTTGCGTCCCTTCCTGTCTTGATCATTCGTGGGGCGCACTCCGTAGTAACCGCCCATTATTTGCATATAACGATACCGCTTTGTTTAGTTATTAGTTTCGAGTTAGGATTAACTGGCGGGTTTGCTTGTTAAGTTTTAACTACTGGTTTATCAGAGTATTATTTTAGTGCCAACTTTCAGAGCAGGATGTACCTTGCTAAAACGAAGATGAGACGTGTAATGTGTTGTATTTGAATTTCAGTTTTGTTTTCTATTTGTACCTACCACAGTGGAATGCCATGAGGAAAATGTAGTGAGGAATTGTTGAGTTTAAATGTAGATGGCTATAAGAGTAGAGGAAGACCAAAGAAACGATGGATAGACTGTGTGAAGGATGATATGGCTAGAAAGGAGGTGAGATGACGAGAAATAGAGAAGTATGGAGCGGGAGGACATGCTGCGCCGACCCCCAATAAATTGGGATAAGGGCAAGAGAATGATGACAGTGGAATACCATGAATGTTTTATAAGATTACAAAAACCTGTTCTATCTGTTTTTAATTGTTTAAAAATCTATCAATTACTTTAAAACATAGTTTTTGATTTTCTGAAAGTTGCAGATTCAGACTTTATTAAAGACCAACAAATAAACGAACACATAATCCGTATATTTGAATATATCTAAAATTTGCCCATTTGTACAACTAATATATTCTAGAGGACTCCTTGCAAAAGCGAATCTAAGGTCGATTCCAAACTTTGCATACACGAGGCTACAGAATAGTGATATCAATGTTATGCGCCTAGCAACACGGCCAGTCTCCAAGGCACGTTTTAGGCCTACGCCATCATAAAAGAGGGTGATGGCAAGTGCTTGACAAGCGGAATAGTTAAGGGATATTGAGAAACTATGTGGAAGGACGTGAATACTAAGTTTTTTGGCCATTGTTGTCAATCGAGTGGGATCGTGATTTCCTGGCGATGACCCATTTTTTTTTGGATTTGCATGAATGAGTGATGACAGCTGGTTATGTATGAGCTGGCGTCGTAAAAGATTGGGTGTTAAAAACTTGACCTACACTTCGCCAGGGGCCTTACGATGGGAGTATGAAAGCCATAATTCAAGAACACTTGAAAGTGAATTGTCTTGGTATGGACATGTGATGAGGAGGGACGAATCGCATATGACTAAAAGAATGATGAATATAAATGTTGATGGACGGAGAGGAAGAGGAAGACCAAGGAAACGATGGATGGATTGTGTGAGGAATAAAATGGAAGCTAAAGGAGTAAATGATAGCGTGACGGTTGACATAGGAGAATGGAAGAAAAAAACGTAATGCGCCGACCCCAAGTAATATAGGACAAGGGAAGGAAGATGATGATGAATTGTTCTGTTGCGTAAATGATATGGTGCTTTTCGTCTGTCCTAATCCCATCTGTCTCTTGCAGTGGAACAAATGGCATAAGACACTTTTAAGAATAAATTGTTATGTTTGGAGCTCAAGGAGACTTAATACTGATAGGTATTCCGGAATGATTTTCATTTGCAATTTCGTGAAGAGACTCATTGGCAGGCATTACGTGTAGCCTGAAAATCTAGCAATAAAAAATCTAGTACAATTGGGTTGGGGAGGTCAGATAGGCAGTCGCTCCATGTAAAACGCTGGTATTCAGCTGCTTCTGGTTAGACTGGAAGCTGACCCCAATATACTTGGGAAAAGGCTAGGCAGATGATGAGGACGACAGGACGACTCAATTTGAAGTAAGGTCCTAAATGGGCTAATATTGGAGACATTCCATCATCATCAGCAGTTAATTTAGTATTGGCATCGATTACCGTATATATAGAGGAATGAACTCGGAAATACATACTACAATACATGTGTTAGAATGTGGTTGTGACTAGACTCGTTTCAGAGTAATGAGCCGCGAAGACTGAAAAGTCCAGCGAGACTTCTAGAAATTGTAATAATGTACGGTGTAAACTCAAGATTTCGGTAGCAACGAATTGCTTTGACGTAATACTGAACTGATGTTAATAATCCATTGTCTACAGAAAATACGTTATCACTTGTATTTGCAAATTATTCTATTTTTACTCCTTTTAACGTAGGTTGATTTAACTTATTCATGATTTTCGGTGTCTTTAACCTACTTAAAAATATACTTTAAATTCTCGATAGGTCATCTGGATAACTTAAAGTCTATACATGAATTAATAACTTAACTTCAGTATATTACGTAAATTACGGGGAATTCGAACCAGAGACCAAATATTTTAACAAAACATTGCGGTTTCCATTACGGCTTATCATTTCGGCCCCAATTATTGCGATTAGAAAAATTATTTAATTATTACGCAACGCAACGAGTGCCTATTAAATTATCAGTAGAAACGTGTATGAGCGGCCATGAAATTTTCCGCGTGTCTGCCCTTGAACTAGTGACGCGAACAATGTCGATAAACGCCGAATACGCGCGAGTATTGCCGAAGCGCTGTCGGATTCATGGCCTACATTTTTCCCGTGAAATTAAAAAAAAATAAACAGCGTTTTGCAATCCTCTACAGGACCTAAGCATAATTATTTATGAAATTCTAATGTAATTTATTTTAGTTTATGTACTATAATTGTGTAATTTTAGTGTTTAAATTCAGATTAATTATTATGATTAAACTATAATTAATACTTACGTTTGTATATTTTTCCGAAATAAATGACTTCATCATCTGCCTAGCCTTTTCCCAACTATATTGGGGTCGGCTTCCAGTCTAACCGGATGCAGCTGAATACCAGTATTTTACACGGAGCGACTGCCTATCTGACCTCCACAACCCAGTTAGTACTGAAATAAATGACTTATGACTTGAAAATTTTGCTTACTGGGTACGTATGTACCAACTACCAACTACTAGTAGCTGTGATACTGAAAACAATAAATATTATTATATTCTCTGACAAAGTGCTGAAGAGGCCTGTTTCCCAGCAATGGGAACATTCTAAGGAACGGCTGATTATGCTCAGCGAATTCTGGGCTGTAGAAGAATTATTGTGTTTGCAGATTGGCAGCAATACTTTGAATTTCATCAAATACCCATTGGTTTTTTAACTGTCACAACAGTTCTCTCTTTACCTCGAAAAATATCAGTAGAAAATACCAATAGGAAGCTCTTATTTCCCTAATTGTGTCGTCTAAATTAGACATTACTTCCAGCTGATTACAATTATTTATATGAATGAGAACAAGCAGGCAGTTCTGCTTCAATTAATCCACATAAAATCAACAGAAATATATTATAATGTGGGACAGTGGGACTAAATTATAATATTCTCTAAATATTTTATTGTCTCAGTTGGCGGCCGCGACAAGTCTGTCTTCTATACGAATATTATAAAGTTGTATGTTTGAATGTAGGAGGTAATCTCTTAAATACTAAACCGATTTCAACAATTCGATCACTGGCGGAAGGCTATACTAATTGTTGAGTATTATGTAAAAAAAAAACTTCGCTAGCGGATACTAGTAAGATATAAAAAGAAACATAAAACGTATCTATATATACATATAATTTATTGTAATGATGATAGTTTAGCCATAATGTATAATAATATACGCTTGTTTCAAATTATAATTAATTATATTTTCTAATTAATTTTCGTTGTAAATTTTGCCACACCCACTAAAGATGATGTAACATCGAAAAAGATTGGTTCTGCAGATATAATTATCTCAGTTGAAAGATTTGCGGAAACATTTTTATCACAGATATACTTTTTCAGTTGAAACAGTTACATTGAGTCATAGTTATCTACATAGTTACCTACTTATGTAAGCGTGTACGTCAATGTATATAATTTGTTGCAAAGGTCGGCGGGAGGCCCATTTTTATCAAAGATTGCTGAAGGGACTTTAAAATATTTTCGCAAGTTACTACTAAAGTGTGTTACTAAGCAGACATACTACGAAATGCGAATTGTAATTTTTCTGAAGAATTCCAAGAAACATTTCTGTTGATAAAGATAAATTTTACTACGTCTAAAAGTATTTACACTTGTAAGATATTTAAAATAACTTGTTTTCAAATATTACAAGTTTTTTTTTTATTTCTGCGGAATTCTAAAATAATCACGTGATGCTATCGATAGCGGCATTGTCGATCATCCTTGAACTCCGAACGGTAACCCAAACTGGCCAATCAGAGAGCGTCTCATTAACAATTTGACATTTTTATATCATTGTTGCCAGGTGTTGTAAATTATAAATAATTTGATAAAAAACGTATCGAATGATTTGATAGAGTGGTTATGATATATTATTATGCCTGCTGATTGATTTGGCTACTTTTTTGTAATTTAGAAGCGTTTTTCGAGCTTTTATGTCAATGATTTTTGATTTTTCCAGCAAATTACATTATCATTTACAGTAAATCGTCCGTCTAAGTCTACCAATATTATTATTTCTCACGAAAGTAAGATTTATTTCGTGGGTGGTTCCCACGCAATAAATATTACTTTCTGTGCAAAAAATATTAAAAGAAAACTTGAAAAGGAGTACTGCTGATGCTGAAAATACCTTATTACAAATCTAAGTGGAAGTAGCGAATTTATTGGCTAGTAAAATAAATATTTTGCCTAATAATCTCAACTCTTATTATAAAGAGGTAGGGGATAGTCTTTGGAACTACTGATCCGATTCCGATTTTTTTTTCATTAACGGGAAGCTTCATTATCCCCTAGTGCCATGGGTATATTTAAAATGTAGATTAATTTGCGTACATAACGGGAGTGAAGCCGCGAGCAAAATCTAGTAAAATATAATGTCGTGAACACGAAGAAGAAGACATCTACACATTTATTAACGGCATTACATTGCTCGATGACCTTGATGATTTGATCCCTGTACTGGTTTTTGTTGACTTGCCCCGCACATTTCGCAAAATTTCGGTTTTTATTTATTATTTAAAAATATTAAAAGAAATAACAGAAAAAAAACAATACAGATTGTTAAGTATATCATTACGTATTTGCTGTTACAAAATTCATGCCGATCTATTCAGCCGTTACAGATTTTCTACGATTAACCAAAAAAAATTGAGAAGGTTTATTAAAATTTTAAACAGTACAATTTATTTGTGATGAACTTAACTATAACATACTTTTTTTACACGGAAAACGTACGAAGGGATTCATCAACAAATTTCTTTGAACATACGCTGTTTTTGGGATTTGAGCCATGTAATGCCCTTAATCTAAAATAATTGCTTTACAACACTGTTTATGGTAATACCTAACCTTTTGTATGTTTGTTTTATTAGATTATCGTGGCACAGTTTTTTTTTATATGAGCCGTGGGAAATGTATGCTTCGCGTTACATTTTGTGGTTTCATGATAAGCTTTGTCTGTTTACGATTATTCTGGATACAACATAATAACGTGGGTATTTCACCACTATGTTATATTTCCTGGTTAACACAATGCCCTAAATTGTTAGCTCTCAGGATAACTCTGTACTCTTAAGCCTACTTCCACCAAGAATCATCAATTGAGGCCTTTTGGCCCAATTTTAGTTTAATGTATGTCTTATGTTTAAGCTTTTCTTGTTTTCTTCTTTTTTTTTGTTTTATTTTTAATTTCAATAATTTTGTTTTGTCTTGTGCGAGACAAATAAATGCTTTTTCTTTCTTTCTTTCTTTCAAATGCATTCCTATTTAAAATATCGTCCAATTTTTGTCAAATGTCGTTTTTTGTGTGTTAAGTAATTTGTGGTGCAACGACACTTTAAGTACAGTAGTATAATTATTTTAACATGTGCACTTATAACTTGCCGTATACAACTCCAAGAAACCGAACTTCGATACTTTTCCTTCAACAATGTCCCACCCCTAACAGTTCGTGTGACATATGCGCTAGGCCGTAATGAGCAGGGCGCGTAACACTGCCGCTTTAACTTTAAATAGCTTGTCACGCCCTTCTAGTGCTTTCTAGTAGCTGATAAAATTCCAGCACCGCTCATTATCCAGTTCGCATGCCTAGTTTTATGAAGTATCGTTAAATATTGAAGTTCACCCTTGGTTTAATTACTGAATTGATAGTAGTGTATTTATATGTCTTGCCAATGTTAATCTTTTAATTCGAAGACGAGTGACATACACCATCCCGCATTGGACCTGCGTGGGGGATTAGAGACAAATCCCTCTCATGGAGAGGAGGCTTGTGTACCAGCTGTGGTCACATTATAAGCTGTTAGCACTCAGACGGCATGGTTGGCGCAGTGGCTGAGCGTTTGGCTGCTGTGCTACATGTCGCGGGTTCGATCACTGCATGGAACCAAGATTTGTATGAACAGGTGGTTGTTCCGGGTCTGGCTGTTTATGTATGTGAGTTTAAATGTTTGTAAACGCACCCACGATACAGAAGTTCTCCTGTATCGTGGGTGCGTTTTTGCCTAGCGTGGGGCAAAGATTAAAAATATAAATATTAATTCCGCTCGTTTAGTATGTAACTGTGTTTTGACTTTAGCTCTATTTAAAGTAATATGTTTTTCTTTCATTTTGAAAACTCTGAGAAAATCTCTTGTTGATATGGCGAGCATTACAAGTAACTAAGGAATTCAGGGATTGGCTATGTTTGAAATATTAGCTATCTAAGAATGTGAAAGTAAACAAAATTCAAACCAATCTAGTATTTTATATGTATATTTTACTGATAATGGTGATAGCATTTCAAAACATCGGAAATTTTAAGAACTACGCCTTAAATAAAGCTAAATCTGTAAGTTAAGACGTAGTATTTTAATATCAAAAGAGATATACCGATATGACTGATCTGTAATCTTGTAGTAATCTGTTATCAGTAGGAAGTGAGTGATAAGATTGGGAGAGGCGTCGTACGATTGCTATTTTAGAGCCAAAGCCACGTGACTAGGTTAGTTATCGAAAAACATTGGTTTGTTTGTACACACAAGGTTCACGTGCAGACGTTGATATGAAGGAATAAGTAGATAGATAACAGGAATGTATGAAATTGCAGTGTGGAATTTTTTGGGTCTTATCTTTTTACAACATAACTGGGCGCTTTGGTAGGATGTACTGAAGTGTAGCAGGTCCGTTATGAGTTTAAAGATTTGAAGGCCTAGAACTGGGTTTTAGTCAGTACAAGTCTGACACTCCCTTCCACTCCGCCGAGCAGGAGGGGGGGGGAGGGTCATTTGATGATTTCCCATCTTAAAAAAAAGAAAAGGTGAATAGTAGTCGCAACCGGCGTGCGTATATAACCAGATGTTTCAACGTGGACGAGGCGACAAGTGTATGTATGGATCGTAGCGTTATGAAGATTCTGCCTACCCCCATGGGAAAAAGGCGTACGTTTATGTATGTATGTATGTATGTAGTTTTATGTTCTTAACTCCATAGGCAAGTATAGTATTAATAGTGACCATTTGATGATATCCCATCCTAAAAAAAAAATAAAGGCCCTAGAACGAGTGCACGGTGCAGACGTTACGTAACTACAAGTTTTTTAACTGTCATGGTCACTAACATTATCATTAACACTAAAAACGGGATATTTATCAAGTTACAACAACAAAAACATTGTGTAACATAGTAAATATCTCGTTTCTAGTGTTAATGGTAACGTAAATACATCGATTTCTGAATCGAAAATACAATTATACTATAGCATTTCCCACTTCCATAGATACGAATAAATTCTTTAATTTATGAAAATATTATATGTGAAACGAGTATTCGTAATTTGTAAAATCCACGTATGTATGTACTTAACGTTGACTCCGCGCGCACATGCTAAGTTCCAGACAAATGATCTACCGTAGTGTAAAAGGTCGGTTCAACGTTTCAAGATCCGAAGTTTCAGACAAATGACAATCTATCAACGAGAAGGATAACTGGAACGTTAAAGATTCATTTGATTGACATAAGATACCGTTTTCGGTAGCAAGCATGCTAATACTGTTAAAAGTTGTAGTAGGATTACGATATATATAGTTTTTGATTTGTTGCCCCACACTAGAAATCCTCTGTATCCCATTGGAAGCGCTTGCCACTTTACTGGGCCCTCTGGAACTCTTCTGTGGCCTGTAAGATGGGAAATCATCTTATGACCCACCCCGCTCTGGGCGGAGCGGAAGGGAGTGTCTGACTTGTACTGACTAAAACCCATCCATGTTCCTTCTAAGCCCTTTGTGTTCCAGGGCCGCGATATCTCTTACAATCAGTCCCGCAGCCACGTTCCATCAGCTGATGTTATTTACAAGTATTTGGGCCAAAAGTAACAAACAACAAGTTTGTTACTCTTTTACGCAAAAACTACATAACCGATTTGGATGAAATTTGGC
This sequence comes from Noctua fimbriata, assembly GCA_905163415.1. NCBI lineage: Eukaryota > Metazoa > Arthropoda > Insecta > Lepidoptera > Noctuidae > Noctua > Noctua fimbriata. The sequence continues at coordinate 2,997,087 of LR990941.1, read as the reverse complement.
ACACAGATAGTTTGTAACCCGGATTAACACATACGTATAATACTCATGATTCCAATAGTACGATCCCGTAGGACAATAACCGAACTCCACGGCGAAACCGCGAGCAAAACCTTTCAAATACTTCGTTTGCGGAACACTCAAGGCCAAGTACCTACCCATACACAAATCGCGAATGAATGAATGAACCTACACCCGACACCCGGCGCAGGCGCCGCGACGCGACGTGGTCACAGCATAAATCGCCACGTAACTTAACGCCGGCGTCCGCGTCATGACGCACGCCACAACTATTAATTAGAGATACGCTCGTAAAATGCTAATTGATTTGTTCATACTAATACCTATGTGAAAATATAATGGACTGTTGGTACTTTGTAGGACTTACACCTCTGACTACCCCTTCGGGGAAATAGGTGTGGTTTTATGTTTGTTTTTCCTAATGCCAATTACAAGGCATAACTGGATCCTTCGCGAAGCCGACAACCAAGTATTCCGTACATTAAACTAAGTAACTATACCCAAAAATTATTGCTGGGAAACGACTTTTTTTGGGGCTCTATGTAGCGCACTCAAAACGTTGTACGATAAATGCATTGAATAGTACGGGGGTCGTGAGGTATTTAAAGTAAAGTAACAACATTAAAAACATGTATTAAAAAAAAAAAAAAACTTGTAATAGTAATGACGGGGAGAACAAGCCTTTCGGTCGTCATTAAGGGTATTTTTACACCCATTATACCTGCGCATAGGCAAGCAGGCTGGCCATTACCTAGTTTCCTTTTTTGGTCCTCAAGATTACTTGACACTTGTTCAGTATGCTGATTACTTCATTATCTCCTTTTCAGGATATGCTTTGTCAAACGAAAGGTTACGTTGAGAGAAGACATCTTTAGAATGTTAGAGACGACTGAGTCATTGAAGACTCCTTTACGAGTGTAGTTTGCCCTTTACCAGCTATTTTTAACAAGCTTTCATTGGCTTCATCTGCAACTATGTAAAAAATCTAAGAAGTTAAATTTGACCCAGTTTTCGGTTGCCAATTGAGCTGAAATTTTGCATACATGTTTAGTTTGGATGACAATGCAAGGCTAACTAAGTGACGTCATTCTAAATCCAATATGGCGGACTCCCAAAGATGGCGGAATAGTTATTTTTGATGCATTCCCATGATATAGGTTTGCTGAGAAGAATACGACAAATATAATGACGTCACTCTAAAGCGTGTTTTTTAGTTTTATTGAACTATAATATTTTATTATCGACATAAACAGAGTTTAAGATTTCAGATCGATTCCTTAGGGGGACACTTTCACCAGAACTCTCTAAACAAGTTTATCGTTGAATATGTTCAAATTGGAGGAGGCCTATGTCCAGCAGTGGACGTCTTTCGGCTGAAATGATGATGATGATGATGATGTTTCAAATTGTCTTTGTCATCTTTAAAAGATTGTCAGACACAGAACGATATTTTAAATAATATGTCTAGGTACCTACATATTATATAAAACTGGGTTTTTAATAAAAGGTACCATTATCCTCTTACACCGGAAACAATGTTATGTATTTTCGATACCTAATAACCGCCTCCCAGATGGCCCCTATTATATTGGGAGCCACCTATTATTTTTGACGAAGTGTTTCGGGTATTCCCTCCAAAATCGAACAAATATAGGCCGTAGAATATTATATTGAGAGCTTGACCCGGGTGGCACACATTTATGCCTGATTTTAGTACCTAGAATTAACACCTAAATGAATAAATATATTCCACCGCTGGAATGTCAATTCTCGGCGTTCTACCGAGCGTTTAAAATTCATCACGGTGGTTTAATTCAAGCATCCATTTTGGTGTCAAATAGTGTTTCTGAAAATAGGCATTAACTGTATTATTGTTGTCAAAAATTTACTTCTTATCGTCTGCCTAGAATAGTTAGTGCTTCCGAAAGACTGCAAGTAGAGGCCGTATTAAAAATCTGTTATTTTGAAATTGCAAACAGACACTTCAATTTTATCTATTTGTATAGATAGATAGGATGGACCAATTATTTATGACTACATTCTAATACCTTTGGGAACCAATAAAAGCAGCCAAAACATTACTTTAAACTAATAACTATAATAATATCCAAATAATTTACAGCCTAACTATGAACCATCGCTTACGAAATGGCATCCAGAGGTATTTGAACGTATATTGTAGTGATAATGTCAAGAGTCAAGCATTGAGGAAAATCCGGTACAGTTCGAACATAGGCACTTGGCGCCTATCTGGCTAAAGCGCGAACCAAATTATTAATACCCAATAGGTGGCGCCAAGAAGGTTTCAGGTCACCAATCCTGAGCTTTACGGGATCACAGCTTCAGCTCGTAATATACATATGTCGGATATGACAGGATTTATTCCGTTAGGCTCGTTCATCATGTGGGCAGACGATGGGTTTCGTACAATAAAAATACACTGGGTGCGATACACTGTTTCTATTGAACTAACAAATTACTAGACGTTACAATTTAAAACAATAACACGGGGCACAATGAATCGGGTACAGTTCCAGGACATCACAACTCCACTGCGATCAGACGCTCAATGTCGTCCTCGCCTCGAGCTGTAAACTGACTCTGTAGAAGCACACTGTGGTGAGGGTGGACTTGTAAGGAGGTCGCGTGACATCACCACCAGCGGACTTGCGATTCGTTTTATGTCCGTACTAATGACCGGAACCGACACATATGATACTTACTAATGCGAAAGTAACTTTGTCTTCTATCTGTTACCCTTTCACGCCATATCAGTTGAAAAAGTTTTGACAATGCCGCGTCTAGCAGCGACTGACATATCTACGTGTTCTGTGGGTAATTCACTATTTTTGGTTTGTTTAGAAATATGTTTCGTTGGTCTAGTTGTCGCAAGTGCGACCACTGAGCATGAGGTCCCGGTTTCGATTCCTAGGTCGGCCAAGATGTTATTGGGTTTATCCATCAGCAAGTAGCAGTCTGGATTTGTGCCCGGTTCATGGAAATAGGCGCACCCACTATTACATGGGACTTAGCATAACTGGCGATCTGTAGGTGTACTATTAGGTACAACTCTGTCTAACTCTTCGGGGATTATAGGCGTGATGTTATGATATGTTTAGAATATAGTATTTGTAGGCCAAGAATAACTGTAGTGGGTAAATACAAACCGGAAAACAATGGGGAATACAAATGACACAGAAAACATAATAATACCGACTTGATATCAACTATTTTCGATGTAGTAGGGTATCAAGCAACATAATCTAAAATGGTAACAACATGTTTGGCTAACATCTTTTGCTAATTATAATAATGTGAAAGCTCTATAATCCGATATAAGAATCTACACATTGAAGCCACATGTATCCAACGATTAATATTTGAGTTGTCAACTATTTACTAGATCTGAGGACCATCAATGACTTTTCAATATGTGTGAGAATGACGAACTTTCATCGAAATCGTTTTTTGGTCCTGATTAGTGATGGCCTAACGGTTTATGGGAAATTCCCCTAAAAATCGTTATTAGTGGAGTTATCAAAGTTGATGTTTTTATAAGAAATTGAATTGATATCTAAAATTAGAGAATTCAATTATCACCCGTGTATAGCGCCATATTGACTGGCCGAGATAACAAAATATTAGTTTCGATAACATTTTGATATAAAACGTAATCAATGACAGTCAAACCTTTAAAAATAGAAATGGGAAAAATGCAATATCAGACTTATTTACTTAAACTTTAATTATCGCCAAAGGTGAGAAGTAAACTGTGGGAAAAGAAGGACCCACCACCTCCCGATTTCGGTAAACCCCAGGAGCATTTGCCTCCGGGACATGATCTGCAGTGGTCTGTTTGGAAAGCACTTAACCGTTTGCGCGGGGCTCGTGGCCATATATTAGGCCCAAGAAATTCAAACAAGTCGTACCATCAAAGAAGAATTACCGTATTTTTTCTCAAACTGTTTGTTTATTTACCCAATAACCAACCCACCATGAAGACACCTTGCATAACGATGCACCGGCCATCAGGACACCATAAATAATTAATTCCTAATTGGGACATTCTCACGTCTATTACAAATAGAAAAAACCTGCGTTCACCGAGCATGCATTTTATTAAACAATATCTAATATTCAAAACATTTATTATGGAGTTTTGAGACCACTTAAACCTGAGCTGTGCCACCCTTTTGGTCCTAATGAATTTGTGGTGTTAAATGGGATGTGGAGCTCTTTGTTTTCTGGTTGTAAGGTGACTTGTGACTTCCTCAGCGATGGATCGAATTTGACGGCGTAGACTTATGGTAGGGTGTCCGTGATGTAATTGTGTACCTGTTAGTGAGGACAGGCCCATTTGTTTTCAGTTTTATAGACATTTTTCGAAAGTTTATCATCAGGTGTGTTGTGTTAACGGATTTTTTCTGAGGTGTACTAATTGGGTTATGCTGTCAAGTAGTAACTAGTATTAAAAATTGCTTCATTATACTTGGGTTTTGAAATGTTTCAACATAATCAGGAATGAAGAATAAATAAAGCATTGCAATTGAGATAAAGAGTTATTTGAGACCGTGTCTGAATTAAATATTTATGTAGAGAGTAATCTGTAACAGTAATACATAATTAACAAAAAATTGCAAATAAAATCGACAAATATCAATAAAAATTTCATCTAATCTACGAAGAATCTCAACTTACTTTATAAAAAAAATAACTAAAAAGACCAAAAAGCAAGCAGGACTATCCCATCTCACACAAATGCGTACCCAGCACACACCTGTCCGTCGAAACTTGTCGGTTGTCGGCAACTTAGCACGGAACTTTTAAAACTCGCGTCGGTTTAGGCGCGCGCGCATTATTGCATGTAAGTCGTGTACCATACGTCACGTGTGATGTGGGGGACAAGGCATGAGGGGCGGGAGGGTACCCTGATAATTAATAGATGGCAAGGTCAAGGAAAATACTGATGACTGGTTGGTCTAGTGGTCGCAATCGCGACTGCTGAGCATAAGGTTCTGGGTTCGATTCCTTGGTTGGGTAAATTGTTATTGGGTTTTTTCCATCAGGAATTTCTCGGTAGCAGCCACGGAGTCTGGATTTGTGTCCGGTTGGTGGCAATAAGTTCGCCCCCTATTACAGGGGACATAACTGTACTATTAGGTACACCTCTGCATAATCCTACAGGGTTTACAGGCGTGATGTTAAGGAAAAAATGAAGAAACAACATGATCCGCCTATTGCACTAACTCAGGCTCTGTGTCTGTTCTTCATTTTAAAATTCTCTTTTCAATATTCATCTTTTAAACATCAAATTCTTTGCTGGCTTTGGCGAAATGATACATTATTATCGATTGACAGCTTCTTAATTCGCTGTCGTCAACATGACTAGGACTATAAGGAAGATCAGATTCCATGCTGCGGGGCAGTTATGTTTAGGACTTCTGTGCCCTTTGACTTCAAAGGAAAATTCACAAAACTTGGTTGAAGCACATTTCGACAAAAGCTTTTAGGTAGTTGTTACTTGGACGTTAAATAATAAGTTCATTAAAACAAAAAACAAAACCAGTGATCCACATTAGCCCTGGATAAAAAGAACCGTGAACTTGGGGAGAGGTTTTTGTCCAGCAGTAGCATCCCACTGCTGGACAAAAACCTCTCCCCAAGTTCACGGTTCTTTGGCTAACAGTAACAGTAAACGAACGAAGCTGGAATTTTGAAGCCTTATAACACATCTCTTATACCTTGTACCACACCTGTCTGCTCACATTATTGTCGGGCATCGAAACTCGTACTTACCGCTCGTAATAACGATGTTTCAGGACATAAAGCACGGAAATAAAGGGGGTGATTATTATATCATACATACATACATATTTATACAGTGTTTATATACCGCTCTCGAGTCGGGAGCAGTCGCCGGAACGGAAAGTTGAGAGACTTCTTAGCTTAGTTTTAAGTGGAAAGTGGAGGATATTGGGGACAAGCTGTGAGAAGTATTTAGAAAGGTTGCGTAAGGTTCTTTAGTCATTGATTGGGTTTTATATACATGGTGTAAACAGACCCTTCACGAAGCCATCAACCAAGCATTCTTTACATCAAACTAAGTTAGTCTACGCAAAAATTGTTGCTGGGAAACGATAATTTTAGGGAGGAGGACTGTAACGCACTCAAAACATTGTGCTGATAGATGCATTGAATAGTACCGGAATCGTAGAGGTATTTTAAGTAAAGTTTTAACATTAAAAACTTGTATTTAAAAATTAACTTGTGAAAAAGTTGAAACTTTGACCCCCAATATCTCCGTTACTAGAAGATTCCCAGATACATCATTTCAGCCGAAAAGTCCACTGCTGGACATAGGCCTCCCCCAAGAAGGGGGGTTTTGCCATAATCGCCACGCTTGGCAGGCGGGTTGGCGATCGCAGTATGGTTGTTGTAGAATCAGAGAACGCTGCTGCCCATTCTCTGGTAAGTCCCTTAGTCGCCTTTTACGACACCCACGGGAAGATATGGGATGGTGCTATTCTTTTCGTCCGGACACCATACAGAACAGATACGGTGTAGAACAAAACAAATATCGCAATGATGGGGAGAACAAGTGCCTTTCTCTTTTATTAAGGGTACTTTTACACCCATTACAGCTAGCCAAATTCTTTGAAATGGAGGTGAGCAAGACTCTTGTGCTCTGGAATGGTGGCCGAGAGACGGTAAGGCAGACCAAACCAAATAGGCAAATTTGTGGACGACCTTCAAAAGATCACAGTGATGGACATATGCCATTCGGTAGCTTATATCAGTCTCATGAGAAGCTCGTGGCTAAATAACAACAGCCGCTCGGGTCGACCTTCAGGTTAAACCACGCTTGAATAGATTGGTCCGTGGATGGGTGACCACTCATTACATAACTAGTTTTCTCCGTGCATCGGAAAGCACGTTAAGCCGTTGGTCCCGGCTGTCATTTATAGATTTTTGACAGTCATTACAGGAAGTAAGAAGCCTGAAAGTCCGAGAACCAGTCTTATCAAGGGGTATCTTATACCCCAGCACTAACTGGGTTGTGGAGGTCAGAAAGGCAGTCGCTCCATGTAAAAAATTGGTATTCAGCTGAATCCGGTAAGGCAGGAAGCCAACTCAAACATAGTTGGGAAAAGGCAGATGATGATATCAGTCTCATGCATTATGACTTCTCCATCAACATTAACGCTGATAGATTGCTGTATTATCGCTTTATCTAGCCTTAAAGCAGATCGGAGATCTGATAGCATAGCATAGCATAGCATAGCATAATCAGCCTATAATGTTCCCACTGCAAAGACACAGGCCTCCTATCTATGAGAGGGAATGGGCTATAATTCACCACGCGGGCCCAGTGCGGGTTGGTAGATGTCACAAGTCTTCGAATTTTTGGTTCTACGACATGCCGGTTTCCACAGATGTTTTTTCCTTCACCGTTTTGAGAGCAGTGATGATGAAATAAATTACACAAAATAGTGCGTCTGCCTGGGTTCGAACCCACGACTTACTTTTCGTAAGTCGGGGCCGCCACCACTGGGCCACCGCTGCTCAGTATTTTATTATAAATTTCCCTTATATTTCGGACATTTCTCTCAACCATTCATCTTCTAAGCCCGTCATTATAGGTGCTCAAATATCCAAGACTAGGTAACCATAGCAACCGAAGCTCCTCGACCCTCAGAAACGCGAAGCGAAGATAACTAACGACTTCCCCTCAACGAGATAACCTTTAATTAGGTAAGGCTCAAGTTGTTTATTAATTAAAAATTATTATGTAAATCGTATAATTTTACAGTCGACCGACCAGAAACGTATACAGGCTCTGTCTTCTGTATTATTTATATTAATTAGGTAGGAGATAGGCATCTGTGTATATAGTTTATTAACTTCCGTGGGTGACTGACGGGTGGTGTTGCCATGTGAAGGTTCGGTCGATGAATATGGGAAGATTGGGAAGATATACCACCTGTATTGAAGCTTGTGAAATAGTTGATGTGGAGCTTTTGAGGTGTTTGCTGGGGAAAAAGACTTGCTAACCTATTGTTATGAAATTTTATGAAAAAGATTTTTTTAAAGTTGTGAGGCAATAAAATAAGGCTTTTTGTGAGTGAGAAGAATTATACAAGACGACTTAGACGATTTATCAGAAATATTTTTTTTATTGAATTTGTAATTACAGTATGTGGATTGCTGAGATTATTCATATCGTAATAAATACCTCGGGACTGCCTCATGGTCTAGTGGTCGCAAGCGGGACCGTTGAGTATTAGGTCCTGGGTTCGATTCCCGGGTCGGGCAAAGTGTTACGGGGTTTTCCAACAGGAATTTGTCAGTAGTAGCCACGGAGTCTGGATTTGTGACCGGTTGATGGCAATAGGCTCGCCCCGTATTACATGTAACTTAAAACATAACTGGCGAAATGTACACCTCTGCCTAACTCTTCGGGGATTACAGGCGTGATGTTACGTTTGAATATTTTAAATCCGGGAGCCTCTGTCTAAATCATTGATCAAGTAACCATAGCCTACTTATTATAAACAGAAGTAAGATCAATAAGTACGATAAGCTACTTGAACTTAAGTTAAAGCAGAAGTTAACAAAACTCTATAGTCTATAGGCCACGGGGTCAAGTACGGTCATTGTGTGTAAAAACAATGAATTGGCTTCAGGATAGAAAGGGCCTACTGCCCTGACTACCTACTGTTTTAATAGGGTTGATAGTATTTAATTCTAAAGCATTATACTTTTTTATTTTAGCCGTATTATTTACATAATTCGAGTGCTGCGTACAGAGAATGTAACTTTACATTGAAATAAAGGAATAGTAACTGAAAAAACGAAAATTTCCTGAGAAAAATTCCGGTGGAATATGATTCAAAATAAGGTCCTGAATGCACCCTGTCAGTTTGCAGAGGGCTATCCCTTACACCCTGTGTAGCTGTAGCTCTTATACCAGCACGCGTAGCATGACTACCGTAGAAACGGGTTTTGTCGACGGTAGAATCGACAAAATGACAAACTTTTGTTGATCTGTCATTTTGTCGATTCTTGCGTCGATAAAACCCGTTTCTACGGTGGTCATGCTATGCGTGCTGGTATAAGAGTCAAGAGTAAAGTTCAAGATAACGAAACGTTTAAAGTACTAACTATTTTAGTCATAATTATGTCATCATTAATCATTTCGCATTACCATCCTTCCTTAGGAAGTAAGTACTAAAATCCTTTTATTTTTATACTCGTGTCGTTTTATATCGAAGTCGCAAGCGGATGTATGAATTAATGAATGAGACAGACTCCTTCATATTTGAGTGCTTCTGATGTGACGTCATTTTATAGTCCGACAGCTAAAATTAGCCTTTAATGTGTGCAAAGTTCGTTTAGTGCTCGATAACTTTTGGAATTCGCATTTGTTTAAAATTATATATTGTGTTACATAAACAAACATACCTACCATCTATGATTTTTTTTTCTGAATGCCTTCTGTTAACGTCGTAGGCAAATTGACACCTTTCGTCAATTTGCCGCGTTATAATTTTCTGTAACTGTCAATTGACAGTTGTGATTTCTTTTATGTGTCGCCAGCACATGCTAGTTACCACAAACTGTCAAATTTCTCCAAATGATTATAAACTATAAAATGTTGACGGTTAAGTTCAAAATCGAATGGGAAAATTGGACAGTTTGTAACAACTTGGTGCACTGGTGACGGTCGACCACTTTTCAACCTTATTACTCAGGACACAAGGGTGAAAAGTGGTCGAACGTCAGTGAACTCTGTAGTACGTTAGTACTCAATATGCTTAACAATTAATATCCCTAATTTCCTTCGCAATCTTTAAAGTTGAAACAGACGCGACGCGATTACCGCGCGAAATTAGTTCAAATTAGCCATCGTGTGATTTTAGTTTTAACCCCGGCGATAATTATGTGAATAATTTATTAGTAAAATACCTGAGACTTACGTAGGAATAACGTTCACTTTGTGTAAAAAAGTTTTTCACTAAAGTAAAACCCGCTACCGCTTATCGCTACCGCCTGACAATGTGACCTAACTACGAGTTTTCCTTTTTCTGCAAAATAATTAGATACTTGAAGAAACAATGCTGGTACTTCGCGAAAACTCATTGACTGTGTGCTTATCTATATTGACTCAGTTGCTATATATAATATCTTGTATGTATTATGTCATACAATATATACTCTCATACAATAAAAACCAATGTAAATAGTTAATACCGTTATTAATCGACGTTAAATTTCCAAGTATTCGTCAGCCCTATTAAAACAATACTGTACTGTAATTCTCAAGGTTTCAGATTAAAATTATCTGATACACAGACATTTATCTTGAATAAAATATTATTGAAACACATTTGAATCTCATTTTCAGTATTAAAACGCGCCTAACAACAGTGCGACCCAAAAAGATACAATAAAATATTGTAACTATATCTATCCCTTTCTTACAAACATCTTATTACGTTGACAAAAAGAGATGGAACATTCCAAAATCGAATCGGTGTCATCAAGATTAGCTGTGAACTGATGTGTGTGTTACTTGGTGCATAATTTCGCCACATATAACAAGCGGCGCCGTGGCTTAGTTGGTTAAAGCGCCTGTCTAGTAAACAGGAGATCACGAGTTCGAATCTCGTCGGGGCCTATGCGAGTTAGCGCATATATTCTTTTTTGGTTTTTATTTACATTTTTTAACAATAATTTTGTTAATATATTTAACAAATATTCCAAGTTATTTAAGAAAATTCTCAGAATTTTGTCGTCCAAAACTGAATACATTTACTACAGAACTAATTATAGTTTTTCTATTGTTATGATACCCGCGTTTTACATACAACACAAAACTGGTTCACGGACGAATTTAAAAAAGCCCGTATGCATCGAGAAAGCTTAATGAACAATGATTACTGAGGACATTGGACAATGCTTACCGTTGCCGGCAGCGTCAGCAGAAAAATATTAACAGAATATTGAAAAGAGGTTTTTATTTTTTTTATAAGGCCTGTTTGTTGTTATGGGTTTTGGAAATTAGTATAATTTTGGAACAATTGTGAGGTTATTTTTTTAGATTTTCATATTATATGGGACCAAAATCTTTTCACATGGCTCGGGTAATTAGAGGCCAGAAATTAAATGTTCCACCATTATCCAATTGCTCGTGAGAATTGTTTTATTATAATGTAACTTTTCAATATGTCTTTGCTCATACAGTCGAAAAAAAAACTTATAATAATTATGTTTGAAAATAGTGGATTGTAAGAGTCTGCAGTGACGACGTCAAGCTATAAGCAAATGAAATCCTGTCTCAAAATTGTTACAAACAATATTCTATTTTTTTTATAATTTGAATGTTTAAGCATTATTTTCTCTACTGTTAAAAGTTTCGCAGTTATTAACGATTGAAATCTCATAATATTTTCACGATTAGAAATACTGAACTTACCAGCCGCTCACGTCATAAAAACCCTAGAAACTTTTAAAATTGCTATTCGTTCCAGAACCAAGAATTGCTCTCCTAACCCTACAACCGCTACACGTCAGGAATGGCGAGTTGCGTGGGACCCAACCAAGGAGCCGTCAAACATTAATTGCCACCACGTTAACTCCTCACTCGAACAATGGCGTATTAACATACTAAATGTGACTGCCACTAACGCATGTAATATACAGGCGCCACGCCATGCAACGCTAATGTCTACTGCATTTATATTTGAGTGATTAAAAGCGTTGCCACGTCGCATTTCAATGTTATGGAAGGAATAAAGCTGTCTGCCAGTCTACCCCTTCCCTGTCTTTAATATTACAAAGATAAAGGGGAAAGTGAAGGTCGTGACTTGTTTGTAGGTCAAGGAATTTGTTCTGAGGTGGGTGAGATGGCAGATATCAGGTGGCGCGGAATAAAAACTGTTGGAAGACTTTGGGGAAGCCTTTGCCCAGCGGCGGGCAGTAAGGGCAATAAAAAAGGGATGACTGGAAAGAGATTTATGTTCTTGGATGGAGAAAGCTGGCATAACCGTATGCTATAAATATATATATAATATATTAGCGATAATTTATATTTGAGTGATTAAAATCATTACCGCGACACACTCGGTAATTTTTTGTAGGGTATATATAGACTGTAGGGTATAGACGGAAGGGGTTGACTGGCACACAGATATAAGTATATTAAAAGGATAAACTAGAAACTGAAGGTCGAAGGATAAAGGATTTTATTCCTAAAAGAGATTGAATGGGCTACACCTACATGGATGAAGAAAGCTGGTCTAAGCGTAAGCTTGATCAGCAATCAATTTTATTTCAGTGATTAAAACCGTTGCCACGACGCATTCGTAATATTATGGAAGTGAAGGATCGGAGAAAATGTCGGGACGGGATAGTCTGGCAGACAGATATATCACAAAGATAAAGGGGAAAGCGAAGGTCGTGACTTATGTCTAGGTCAAGGAATTTGTTCTCAATATGGACGGATTGTGTGAGGAATGAAATGAACGAAGAGGAAGTAAAGATAGCGTGACGGTTGACGAAACAAGTGTTGCGCCGGGCATAAGTAAAATAGGAAACACAAACAACTGAAGATGATGAGAGACGGCTGGAAAGGGCTGCATCAACAAAGCTGAAGAAAGCTGCTTTGAACTTATACATGTTCAGCGACCGTGGCAAAGCTAAAAGTGATTTACTGCAGATTACAAAAGCTCTCAACGATTTAGTTCTCAAACTTGCTAACCTCTAGAGGGAGCCTATCTAACTTTTAGCGAACACAATCTTCAGTTACAATCCTTTAGTCATCATAGTAATACTCAAAAGAAGATGTTACTGTCCAGTCTCTGATGAGAACCATTCAAACTTCAGCACCTCAACAAATTGTTCTACCAATTCATGAATAAAACAACAAGTCAGTATCAATTTACTATTATACCAGTAATAACCTAATAAATAGTGACGTAACGACTAGATATTGGCAACACAAGGCAACGATCGCCGTGCAGCCAGTAATGACTTACTTATTACTGAGGTATGCTAAGTGCTGGGTTGCCAGATGCGACGGCGCTTGCCCAGTATGCTGGTATGTGACACGAATCTACATAGTATGAGGATGATGCATATAGACCTTATATCATAGGTGTCGTACCGTAATTATCAACTGCATAGATAATCTAGCAACACCAAAGTTGCTGCATATAATATTTGATACGGACCAGTATTGCTTGGCAGAAATAGATTATTAACATAGTGCTGGGCACTACACAATATAGCAGGTTCAAGAAGGGATATGCTTTAAGGGAGTCATACTTTAAAAACTCGCTTGAAACCACAATCCACTATTAAGCTATGGCATAAACATAACTGTTCCTTACTTATTGTGATTCTAGCATGTACCACACACTATTTGTACCTAAGATATATCCGAGCCAGACTCATCAATCATCTGGCGGTATACATTATGGAGTATGGACGTAAGTAGCCTTGTTACCAAGATTAGTTGTCTGGTCGATACCGAAAGAATTATTGGAAATCACAACAAGCTTCATCAAGATAGTGGCTGTAAAGATGGATGCCGAGATCCTTACGCGACGCAAAATACTGTGATGATCATCTACAGGGTGCAATACACCGACGCATAAACGGTTACCATTCATTCAGCACATCATTCTGAGCACCACATAGAAATTTTTCGTCGGTTTTTTTTAAAAAACAGCTGTTGCCTACAAAACTGCAATACCTACCGGTCAAAATGTATGGAACAGCTGAAAAAAATCGATGTGGGGGTTCAGAATGATTTACGTGGTAAGCGTTTTAGCGTTGGTGTTCTTTCCACCTAGTATATTTTAGTTTTCGCAGTATAACGAAATACAGATTTAGGTAGAAAAATAGTTTTTCGATTCCTACATGAAAAATTGAGTCTAAGCACACTAAATTGCTTTATTATTCTCCTACTAGTCCATTTACAACTTAGGTATCTCCTATTAATACTACTTTATCATCACAAGGCCTTTCCTCTCGCAATATTGGAAGTAGATCTGGCAACCCAGCCAAACGTTCTCTGATTAATTCACACAGATTAGGTCGCGCAAGGTCACAAGGTCCATTCCCGGCTGTTTCATTATAATTCCCATAAAATATGCCGGTTATCGCCGCGCCAAACAAGGAGATACAACACATGTTTCGTTGGTTCTAGAATATAATGGAAGCCATGGGCTTGTGACCGACTTTTTGGAGGGTGCGGCTGCTGATGCTACTTCTAATACTTGGTTACTGACCTACTTCAAGTATGCCGCTGTTGTTACTTCAGCAAACAAATGAAAACGTCAGCGGATTGCTGATTAATGGGTTCCGAAACTCAGAGTTCTGAAATCGGTGGTTGTAATTTTATCAACGCCTCTAGCGTCTATCGATCGATAAAATGACCAGGGATAAACTCGTTTGTCTACTGCCTTTTCATCATCAAGCAGACTTTTCCGCTTTCCAAATTCTAGGCCGACTTCTCAGTTTTGGTACTGAGTGGCCGCTGTACTATGTGTAATCAAGGTATTCGAGTTCAATAAAAGTGACTTCCTTGCATTCATAACCACAGTGTGAACCACGACGAACCTCAAAGGAAGAGCTAATAGACAAGTAGGTATGTAAACACAGGTATTTGTCGAACAACCGGCCCTACGGAACCCGAGGTGTCGAGAAACGAATGAAACACACTAATAAAATACTCACGAAGTAAAGCGGAAACATAAAAAAATATATATCTACGTACTGCGGGGGCCTATTGTCAAAATGTTATCCAAGGGCACCCGAGCTAGGGTTATCGACACCTACTTCAAATATAAACATATCAAAAGATTTTTTGCGAAGTTTTTTTTGTGACCGTACATCCCTTGACGCACGTGTGAATGTACATATTTAAATGTTTATAATTTTATATTTATGCGTAGGATAAATGAAGGCGTCTCGTTATTTTAATTTATTGTTCGCGGTCACTTGACTTTAGTTTCTAATGTCTCTGTTAATTTAGATAAGTTTTTATTTTTAATAAAATAGTAGAGTATTTTTCTAAAAATAGTGATTT
The DNA here is from genome assembly GCA_905163415.1 of Noctua fimbriata. Classification (NCBI taxonomy): domain Eukaryota; kingdom Metazoa; phylum Arthropoda; class Insecta; order Lepidoptera; family Noctuidae; genus Noctua; species Noctua fimbriata. Next base: position 2,981,975 of record LR990941.1, on the reverse strand, counting down.
AATTTATTACATAACATGGCACCGGCCTAATTTAATGTCGTAGTTATACGCATTATTATTAAAATAAATTAAATATTGAAGTGAATACTTTAAACAAAGCTGGCACAAGAAAAAACTAGATATTGCGTAAGATTAGTTTGGAAAACTCTTTTTTTTCTAAGTAGCAGTTGTAGCTGAATTTTGAATTTATTTTTAAATCTTTTATAAGTATGGCAACCCTAGCACATTGACCAAATTTGAAGGGCGACATCTGTTATAACGTGGTGTGAATGATTATGTTATATTAAACGCGCCGATACCGGTCGCAGCGCGAAATACACTAATATGGCGCCGACGGCAAATTAATCTATGAATAAATCGACAGGAATTTGATAACTTCATCAAAATGTGGGACAGTGGGTCATTCAAATAAGGTGGTAAATTATGTGGTGTCAATTTTGGAGACAAGTTTAATATACATGGAAGAATCTATACATATAATAAAATTGTGTGTTCTGTCTCTATGTTTGTAGTTTTGTACGCACATCACGTAAAAACTACTACATGGATTTGAAGGCAGTTTTCACTGCTCTACTGTTTGATGCTTAACTTAAAATATAGGCTACATTAAATATAGTTTTGAACCCGATAGGTGGCGCCGTGCGAAGCAAGGGCGGGTCGCTAGTGACAAGTAATAATTAAACTTAATGTAAGTTTCGGTTGTTTAAGCTCTCGGTAATAAAGGCAAAGTGACTGACTCGTTGATCTAGTGCTACAGCTGAGTAAGAGGTCCTGGGTTCGATTCACGGGTCAAGAAAAGTGTTATTAAATTATTCCATCACATTGGAATTCCTCAGTAGCAGCTTGGGATAAGGAATCGTGTCCGGTTAATGGCAATGGGCTCCCCCTATTGCAAGAGACTTGAACATAACTGGCGAAATGTGGGTAGGTATAGTTATTGGAGCACACCTCTGCCGAACTCTTTCGGGATTACAGGCGTGATGATATCTGTTCGGTATTCATGTTTATTTTTTTTCAGCCCTGGGTGATAAACGGCATAAGACAAAGAGGCCAGTGCAGAACTTTTAATCCATCGACATCGACGCATAATTTTCAAACAGAGACGCAAAGGTATTCTTACATACAGCCTTCAATAAATCTATCACAAGATTAATGTGGGAAAAAGACCAATACGCTACGAACAGTAACTATAAATTCAATAACAACTTATAAGCACATTATACTGTTTACATATTAGTTATTTATATACCCAATAAGCCTGAGAATATTCAAAATATTTTTATAGGTTCCCCAAAACGACACCATTTGACTTTTTAATGTCCCATTAAGATAACATTACAAAAATTGTTTGTAGAGATTTTTTTGTTTACCGTACTTACTCTTTGGGTAAGTATTGTGGGTAGGTAAATGTGGAGTAGCATTTTTTGTTATATTATCTTAATCTTAATAGGTCATTAAAAAGCCAATTTATCAATTTTGATTATTAACGGATAAATAAAAAATAATTTAAATATCCGTTAAAATGTAATACCCGCTTAGTACTTTAATAACAAAAATTGAAAGCTCTAAATGAAATAAAAATGAATAAAATAAAACAGAAACACTTAGTACAACGCCAGCTTAAGCAAAAAAAAATTGTATGTGTTTAAACACATACAAATTTATTACCTTCCTACACATATGCCTATTCCTTCAACTCAATTACCTACTTAGAATAAGTACTTATCATCGAAAAAAGCTTTAAAAACAAACTGCCTACATCCATCAAAAATTCCATAGCGATAATATCACTGAGCATTAAACCATCACACACAATAACTTTAAACACGATTCTAACATTCATTACCGGTATTAAAAACTATAAATATGAAATATTGGAAAACCGAGAGGCGCGATCAGAATTATCGGTTACCGTTTAGCTTGTACTCTGGGCAAAGAGTAAAAGAATAGCTAAGATACGAAGCATTTTCGGCATCATCTATCTGCCTAGCCTTTGAGGGTCCGCTTCCAGTCTGGAACTGGATGCAGCTACCAGTATATCAATCAATCAATCATTTTATTATCAGGCAACTGAGGCCCATAGATAAAAATACACAAAATAATCTTATAAAATAATAAACTAATACATATAAAATAAAAAAGCAAGCAAGCAAGCAAGCAGCAAGCAAGAAAGCAAGCAAGCAAGAAAAGCAAGCAAGCAAGCAAGCAAGTAAAAAGCAAGCAAAGCAAGCATTTGCAGCGTAGCAAGTATATGGAGCGACTACCATTCTGACCACCACAATTAAATTCCTGATCATCTGGATACCTCACGGTATAGCTGGTTGTCAGACTTAATCGTAATCATAATCATTTCATTTGCAATACACACATTTACATTTTTTTTTGGTCGTAAGGTCAGTTGAGCTTCCTCCTAATACATAGTCAGATATAGATGACATGCAAATTTGACAATATATTTAATGTTAGAGTTTCCAATTCATATTAGGGGCTTAGGGCCTCCTGACTCCCTGTAACGACTGACAAAGTATTACAGACTGTTTAAGATGTGAAGGATTTTTGGAAATTTTCGACAAGAAGAAAAAATTCTAAGAATGAACTTTGGGGCACATCATCAACATCATGCTGGTGGAAAAAATTGATCACTAGCCCCATTGATTACTAGCGTCAGAGAAATTATTGAAAAGCAAGTTAACACCGTACGTCAATTTGTAGTGCGACTGTCCTAGCCATTGTCACTGTCATTCCTAGACAGTAGTATGATTTTTTTTAAATTATTCTTTAACCAAATTATCTGTGCAGGTGGGAAAACACAGAACTAAAAAAAATGTACCAAGTTTGACATATCGATAAAATTTTTCATGACAAGCAACGCCACCTTGAACTGCACAGTTAAAGTGGTCATACTATAGACAGTTGTGAAATAACAATAAGGAACTCGGTACAAGAGGGAAATAGAGAGACGCCTACTTTGTGTCAGTCGAACTACAAACTTTATCATTTTGCAACTATGTTTAATAATATTATAATGTGTAATCGGAAGTGGCCTATCATAAAACAACGTTCGGAATATGATAAATGAGCTTCAAATCTTAGATATTTCAATGATTCATGCCCAGCTGTGAGAAGAGGCGACTCTAAAACTCGCCTACATCTCTACCGATGACACATCTACAATATTTTTATAGTCTAAGACGAAACAGAAGAGATATTGCTTTTAAAAGCTATAAAATGCCGATCGATATTAATCGTTAACTTGTTATAGGAACGCATTCATATTCTTAAGAATGCTACACACTTATTCGGTTCCGCTTCACTCGGCAAAACCGGCGGTAAAACCGAAATAATCGGCGGGAAAATGCCGCTCGGTTTAGCTAACCAGAACATGGTCTAGCAATACTGAATCATAATTCTTTATTTAGGATCGGCGCAGCATGTCTTCTTCTTAAATACTTCTCGATTACTCGTCATATCAGCAATCACCTCCTTTCTAGCTAAATCCATTCTTCACACAGTCCATCCATTGTTTTTTGATCTTCCCCTACTCTTATGCTGACTATGTATAGCACACATACACACTGCTTCGGTTCGGCTTTGTTGCTTTACAAATCCAGCCGAAGCGAATGGCCGTTTTCACATTAGGCGATAACGATAGCGACACGATATCGTGGGATTGGTAGTTTCATACATTTTGTAACGATGTAAGTTGCTGGCGGGACGCGACTAGGTACACGAGACTGCTCAGTGGCATAACGCATACAAGCTGTTGGTTAATGTCGTCTCGACATCTTCGGATAAATGAAACTACCAGTCCGACGATATCGTGTCGTTATCGTTATCGCCTAATGTGAAAACGGCCAATGTGCCGAGCCGAATATGTGAGTAGCGGCCCTTAGATTCGTATTTATGGATCCGATATCGAATCAGACAGGTAATACATCTACATATAACGCGCAATGCATATGTGAAAGTTTCTATTTGATATTCAATCAAGTTCCAACATAGAACGTGCTTGATTATAAAAACGTAAGTATGATTTTTTTTCTGTCACTTAGCGATCTGTGTCAAAGTAAGTATGTAAAGGAAATTTCATTGCTGTATATTTGATATCTGGTTTAGTGGTCGCAAGCGCTCCTGATGAACATGAGGTCCAGGGATCGATTTCCAGGTCAGGCTAAGTATTATTCCTTTTTTTCCTCAGGAATTTCTGAGTAGCAGCCACGGACTCCAGATTTGTGGTCGGTTGATGGCAATAGGCTTGACCCCTATTACATAGAACTTAAACATTACTCGCCGTGGGAGTACCCTACTATTAGGTTACACCTCTGCCTAACCCGTCGGGGATTACAAGGCGTAATGTTTATGTATGTTTCTGATATCGAGGGCAAATCCGTGGGCAACTGCTAGTCATTGAATAAGTTGTTGGATCCTTAATCTTCTACTTATCTCTGTCACATGATAGCGTCCGCTTCTGTGAGGGGAATTAAATGAGTCAATAATATCGACCGTAGACTCAAGTGGCGGCTAACTGGGAGATTACGTCAGCTGATAAGCACTTGGCAATTACTAACATGTTTAATGTCTGTAGTGAGCCTTAACACAAGCCAAAATCACCAAAATTCATGATAATTATGCATGACAATCAACAAATTTCAGAAAACCCGTCCAATTTCGCGGTAGCGCCATCATTATTCACGAAATTCTTAATTCGCCAACTCAAAACTAATTAACAATGTTCTAATTTCCCAAATTCTGAACATATGCCCGAACATATCCTGTTTTTTACGATCTAGGATCGCAAATATTTAATCTTGAAAAAAAAATAATTGCTCGAGGTGGGTTTTCAAACTAAATTGTGTTTTAATGTGTAGGTTATAAGGTCAGAGTTTGTTTGCGGTGTGTAACGAGGCGTAAGTTTCATGAATGGACGTCTCGGCATGAATGGCGGGCGGATATGACGTCACTCGATGCCAACGAGGCGCCGACGCGCGTACGCACCCTACGAACGTAATAATAATCGGCAGTAAATCAAATACAACTTGTCTTTTGAATAATTGTGATTTTCTTTAAAATTTTTAAGTGGATATTTTCCAATCATTGTATTGGTACGTTATTAACGGCCAAAAAAGAATTTTATATTTAGAATTTTTTTTTTGTTTTTTTTTTATATTTTTGAATTTTGAATTTTTGTGATTTTGCGAGAATAGTGAAAGATCGACGTATTTCTAATTATTTTTTGTGTTACCACAAATTAAGATAAAGCTTGCCAATATTTTCATTATTTTAATCAGTAGGCGCACGATTTTTAGTTTTACCACACACCATTTATAACAACAAAAGTCTTTGTTTCAAAGACAAGACATAATTCATTAAAGTTTTTTTTAGGCTATAATCCATAAGTACAGCGCCTAACTTAATTCCTGACGTGTTGTAGCTACTTATTGCTATTCTTAATGCGTTTTACCCGTTTAGAATATAAATCAGGCTCAGAGGTTATTAATCATTTTATCCTACACACGTTCGGGGGCGTCCATTGACAAAACCCATTGATAAGTTGCAAATAAATATATCCTTCAAAGCACATTGTCAGAAACAGATTTGAATAAATTACCATCGATATTACTATTTAGTCATTTACTACATTCGTATATTGTTCTGTTTATTTACTTTGTATATTTTGGCAGGGTAATAACTAAAATCATAAAACAGAAATTTATGAACTTCACGTGTATCCGAACGCATTTGCCGTTTCTGCACGTATCCGAAGGCGTTTAGTGTCAACTTAAAAAAAACGTTCACGACAAACAATTTTTTTTTTACATTTTTGATAATTAAAGAATAAAACAATTAATTTTATTCTTAATTAATATTTTAGTAACGAAATTATCATTTCTAGCATTGATTCTGATAATTGTCATGACAATTATCATTAAAAAAAAATATATTTTGATAATTTCCCTGATTTTTGGTTATATTTTTCGTTAACACATAATAGCAAACTATTACATAAATACATAAAAAAATGGTCTTTAGCTGGTGACGTGTGCGTGTCTAAAATCGTGCCTAAAAATTTTATGCCAATATTTAAATTAAAAAACCTCCGTGCCAATCACCCAAGAATTAAAAGTCAAGTTTTGGTTTTTCCTCCTAAAATACCGAACCACAAACATCTGTGTAAATCTCTTTGTAATACTGCATATCGCTACACTGTGACATCTACGTCACATTGTCAATAGCGATACTACGACAACTTATTTACGATTCTCATTGTTAGCAACACTGCAGTTTTTTACTGCAGCCACATCTCACACGCAACGTTGATGAATGAATCAGTATTTATATTTTAATGAATGGGTCACAAACTCACGAACCGTTGAGGTCGTGTACACATTTACTATGGGCGGTAGTTTCACAAAATATTTAAAAAATTTACTCAAATATCGTTTGGGAATTTTATTAGACATCATAAATAACATCAGAGCTGTACTTAGTAGTACACCCACATTTCGCCGGTTATGTTCAAGTCCCAAGTAATAGGGGACGAGCCTATTGCCATCAACTGGTCACAAATCGAAATTCCGTAGCTGATACTGAGAAATTCCTTATGGAAAACCCCAATAACATTTTGCCCGACCTGGGAATCGAACCCAGAGCCTCATGCTCAGCAGTCACGCTTGCGACCACTAGACCAACGAGGCAGTTTTATTACACACTTAATGTTAATATCCCACTGCTGGGTTCCTCTCCCCATAACTTCCAGTTCTTTCCATCCAGGGCTAATGTGGACTACTGGTTGGTTTTGCCCAGCTCGTCTTATCATCTTCTACGAGGTCTCGATCCATGGCTAAAGTGGACCATTGGTCGTTGCTTTTGACCAAGTCGTCCCTACATCTATTACGAGGCTGCGACACCTTTTGGTTGCGTTAAGGCTCCACAATGTCGCTATTGTGTCCCACAGCTTCTTACACTTGGCTAGTTATATTTTAATGAACTATCTGGGTCCAGAGTTTTACCGCCAACACTAATATTATTTAAGATACCAATATTGCAAGCAGCTCAGAGAGCTTAGCTCAAATTATAACCAGAAATCAGACTCCTCTAAACCAAAACTTCATGTCGTGATGAAAACTAGCCAGTTACGGGAAAATCTTATGCTTTTAGACATCACGAGCGCGTGCGCGTGCGCATGTATCATCATCTGCCTAACCTTTTCCCAATTAGGTTGAGGTCGGCTTCCAGTCTAACCGGATGTAGCTGAACACCAGTCCTTTACATGGAGCAACTGCCTATCTAACCTCCACAACCCAGTTAGTACAGGGTAACACGATCCCCTGACTACCTGGAACGACTGTCAAAGATCTACAAATGGCAGCCGGGACCAACGGTTTACCGTGCTTTCCGAGGTACGGCGGAAACTTAGTATGTAACGGGTGGTCACCCATCCACGGACCAACCTAGGCAAGCGCGGCTTAACCTAAAGATCGACCATTGCAGCTGTTATTATGAGTGAATGAATTTATTAGGTACATATTCAGTAACGACAATCTCATCGCAGTTAATCTAAACGATTAAATTACTCTCTCAAGATAATAATAACGATCGAAAGTCATAATTAACTATTAACACGTTACTAGCCTTTAACCCGGCTATCATAACATTGTAATTAATAAACGTTTAGTTATTTATACCCCGATGAACTGTGTTCATATGTATACACACTTTCTTTGCTGTTATCAATACTGTCTTATCAGTAAAGAAAATGGCTTATTCATGATATCATGTTCTTTAAAATTCTTTTCAGATATATACATAATCTCACGCCTTTTCCCCATGGGGGTTGGCAGAAACCACTTGCTACGATCCTTACACACTCCCTTTGCCTCGTCCACGTTCATACATCTGGTCATACACGCACACCGGTTGCGAGTACTACGCCCCTGACCTTTCATGAAGAACCTCACCAACAAGGTCAGTGTATGTCCTCCTAGGGCGTCCCCTCCCGGCGTTGCCACTCACATCTGCCTTGTACCTTTTGTTAGTCGCCTTTCACTCATCCTCTCCACATGACCAAAGCAAGCATACTCTTTTCAATTTCTGTCACTGAAATGCTTTTCGTTTAAAGGAAATTTTGAATTCATAATTTTTTTTAATCATAGGGAAAACAGTATGTTGTTTCCTGAGATAACAAGTCTTTCTCCACATAACAAGCTAATTCTATAGTAAAAAAAAACGTCAAAAACGGTTCAGTAATTTTGCCGACAGACAAACGCAGACAGAGAGACTCACATTCACATCTATAATAACTGTCATGGATTCAATCAATTCCACGCATAAATTAGCAACCAAACATAAAATATTCGATAAAATATTTATTCATATACCAGACGTTTTAATTCTTAAGGTCAACGCACACGTATTAGCACCGCACCGCATCAGCAGCTTATCTCGAGCCGTACACCATTCTGTCTATGAAACGCCATTATTTATTTTGGTATCTGTCATTGATTCTCATGTAAGCTGAGAGTCAATCTAGTCAACCTGGGAGGTTACGGCTGCTAAATCGGGCAATCCTGTAGGTGCTTTGAGAATAAGGCCTCCAGCAAGGGATATGCAACTCCATTATGCAACGTACACTTATATTAAACGTAATAGCATCGCCTCAGATCGAGATCAGGGGGCTTAAAATGGCCGGTTTAGTACAACAATAATAGTATATGAATCATGTTAAAATTCTTAAAAATCGTCTCAAAGTGACAATTCATAATCTTACTGCATCTGTGACCATTTTAAGAATTCTAACGTGATTCATATAATTATCCTATTATGATTGTGCTAAAGCGGCCATTTTAGACCCCCAGCTCGCAAAAATGAGGTGAGGCGATACCGAACTAGTGCAGAGCTTATACGTGTATTATGACCTCAAAATTGTACATAATTGGCTTATCCTAAAATCCAAAACGCACGCCTTTGTAAGCATAAGAATGACTAACTTATACATATTTAATTACATAATTTTTAGACAGACTTCTTGCGTTATGTCATCGTCTTAGTAAATGCTTGTCTGGTAGTCAAGGTCAGAGCTATCGGCATTATGAAGATTGCTTCTTGAGAACTGATGAGTCGACTGCTGAGATTTAGATCATACATACATGCATACTCACACCGTTATCCTATGGGGGTAAGCAGAAAATACAGTACGATTCTTAGATACTCAGCGCCTCGTCCATGTTCATACTTGACTTGACTCTTTTTGGAGAAGATTTAGATCATCATATTTGAAATTATTGGCTGCTAGATTTAGCGTCGCGGAGAGATGGGCAAAGATCACTAACTAGAAGTATGAGGGAGGACAGCACCGTCGAGGTCGACCGCGGCGAAGGAAGCGTGACGATCTGATCACGTTTGCAGGGCTAACATGGCCAGAGATCGCACAGGATAGAGAGGTATGGTAGGAGAAAGGGGAGGTTTTGCCCAGCAGTGGGACACAATGTAGGCTGGCAAAAAAGAAAGACGTAGCAAAGGGATATTTAAAGAACCTCAAGCAAATTGTCTATAACGTCTCTTGTGACGCTTTGTTAGCTAAACTCAGTACAATTTAAGAGATCCTTATGGAAGTGGCCTGACCTAATTAAACACTGCTGATGACTATGATGTCGGGCGATGGGGCCGAAAATTTCTGGAGTGGTGGCTGCGAACCGGAAGAAGTTGCGTTGGAAGGCCTCCCACTAGGTGGACCGATGACCTGGTGAAGGTTGCAGGGATCCGCTGGATGCGAGTCGCACGGGACCGGTCAATGTGGCGACACTTGGGGGGGGCAAATGAGGATGATGATGACTTTGATGCATAAAATGCATGATTTTAAGAACATGACTCCCATTTTTGCCCATTCATCTGTCTAATTTTAATTAAAACATTTTACGGTCCAACGTTATTAACGAAATTTAACAGTCTTTTAATAACTACTTAATCGCTAAATACTTAGCAACATTAACATAAGCTAGTACAAGACCTTATCAGTTTGACACTTCATTACTGCCTCAAGTTTCTAACGACTCAATAAACATCGTCTAACACGAAAACCAGTCGATTTTAAGTTAATTTGTACATAGATCCTTTCGCGCGTGGCGATAATCGGAACTAACACCGCGAACTTTTTTTTTCTAAAACGTTTCCCTCACCATGAGTTTCTCTTGTATCATGGGTGCGTTTACAAACATTTAAACTCACAAACACATACAGCCAAACCCGGAACAACTACCTGTAGGCCGTACATATATTTGTCCCGTGCGGGATCAAACCCGCGACACGCTGCGCAGCAGCCAATCGCTTAGCTACTGCGCCCCGTGCCGTCAAAATTTTGTTTTTCTATACAATTTGCACAGTCTAGTTCCAAAATGGTTAGCAACAGTTCCCTCCTGAAATTGCCATTTAAGCGCCATTGAGTCCCAGAGCACTCATCATAGACAGCCTAGCCTTTTCCAAACTACGTTGGAGACAGCTTCCGGATGCAGTTGAATACCAGTACATTACATGGAGCGTCTTCCTATCTGAACTCCAAAGCCCAGACAGTACTATACTGGGTAATACTAAGACAGATTTTTGAGAGTTTCAGGTCACTGACTACCTGTAACGACCGTCACAGATCTATAAATGACAGCAGGGACCAGCGGCTTAACGTGCTTTCCAAGACAGGGAAGAAACTCGTCACGTCATGGATGGTAACCCATCCACGGCGCGACCTTGGTAAGCGCTGCTTAACCTATTTAGCCACGCTCCTTGTAGCATTGTATCCTAATATTTTCGCTAGTATCAGGTCATATCGTAGTACTTGCCCGTACTCGTGGTGGCGGTGTACATTACATTACAATAAATCAGTCAATACGCACCGCATTCCGACTGGGAGGGTCAGTCTGCGAATTTTTACAACTATCAAATTTTAGAGTAGTCGTGCTAATAGTAATAAACGTATGCGATTGAAAATCACTTAGGATTATTATAGAATTAGCTTTTATAAAAAACTACGTAGCAGACATTGAATAAATCTCAGATTTGCATAGAAATTAAATCATAAGGTATTATTAAATTAAGCTTTTTATATAATTCCGCTAAAAGGACTGAGTTACTTTATTGCTTAACACGTAGGCCTTGGAAGATACCTAATGTCGTGATTGGCAAATCGTGAATGAAGTTTAGTAGGTATAGGTATACAAATAATTTACATTTTGTTAATAATTCAGGGGTCGCAGGTGTGTCGCTGTAATAAATTAATTAAAATTACTTTTCGAAGGTCAGTGTGCCAAACGTTTCCTAATATTATGAAATAATAATTTCAGAGAATTAAGAGTATAGTATTGTCTAGTTTTAGTAGACCAGTCTGAATATGAGCAGACTGGTCTACTAAAACTAGAATATTTTAATATTAATTATTATTTATGTTTCTATCTATACCTACCGATTATTATTTAATGATACCGTCTGCGAACACAGTAACCTTCTTAGTCCAGTTATAACCGTGACCACCAATCACGTATAAATTTAAATTTCAATATTAAAATATCAACCTTTTCATAGGTCACATTTTTATTTTTACAAAAAAAAACCGGTATCACAGTAACGGTTAAAAGTGGTTTAACTTACAGACAAAGCGAATCGTTTCTAATATTCATCTAGAAATCGTAGAAAAAAATCTAAATAATATTAAAAAAATTATCACTAACAAAAAAAAATTGACAAAAACTACGGCCAGCAGCCGCTACAGAATGGCCCAGACGTACGCATGGACAATTGAACACACTTCCTTATTGTAGGGCTTGCGTCATCCTCTGGGTGACGCCCCCCGCCCCGCGCACCCCGCACCCCGCGTCCCTCGTCCCGCCAAGATACCCATCTGATGTATGTGGGTCACGCACTCTGAAAGTTGGTGTAAATTAGCCTCTGTGACATTGAAAATTCGGTCTCATATTTTTCGCATCCTTTTTTTTCAGGAAGCGCTGTCATCGCTTGACGACGTGGGAGGAAATTGAAGAAACATGTTGAGTTTGAGGAATGTTTTATGCGAAATACACATGGCTTCAGACACTACCTACAACATGATATATTTAATATAATGGATAAATTGTAAAGCTCGTGGCTAAATAATAACAGCCGCTCGGGTCGATCTACAGGTTAAGCCGCGCTTGCCTGGGTTGGTCCCTGGATGGGTGACCATCGATTTCGACGGGATTTTTACTGGCAGATAGCTGAAGTTAGAAGAAGTAACTTAGGCCTATTTTTATTTAAGAAAATAGATTAGGGTACCGTGCAAAAAAAAATGGAAATCCATGAAATTGTTACCAAAATCCAATAAGGAAGTAATATTTTTATAATAATTTCATGTGGACGAAGGTCGCGAGTCGAGCAACACCTAGTTTGACCATAAATTTGAACTGATTGATAAACTTGGCTGACTTAAATTACTAGTTTTTAGACAAAAAAAGTTGGAAGATATTATTTATTTCTTAAATATGCACTAAAACAATTTTGAGATACTCCAGCCCTATGCAGAACAAACGGAGGATGAAGATTCATGAAAACTTATTAACTTATTAACATTTAATTAAAAGTATCAAAAAACCCAACTACAAATTGTATTATGTCGCAATTGTAGTATTTACATATTATTTTTTAAATCTCCTTTTAATTTCCTTCATTTTGATAAAAAATATTAACTACTTACAATTTAACGCCTAAAATCCGCCATTTTAAAAAAAAACCACTGCCCTAGGACACTTGGGTTTAAGAGAGGAATCTAATGATACCTTAATCACCGAAATCCATCCAGCTATTTGGAACATACGAGATAATAAAGTAATTTACAAAGAAACAAAGAAGATACGCGCGAAAAACATACACCTTCCTTAGCAGCCGGGTAAAACCTTTACTATCAAATCAGAACCCCAGTTCAGCTCAGTAACCAGCCAACAAAATTACCTTTCAACCACAATTCGATGCTGTGGGCAATCCCTGTCAATTGGCTTTATAAGCGTCGCGACGCTCGTCATGATTGATAAGTAGTTGACATATGACACGGGTTTCTGACATAATGAACCATAGAATATAACATGTATAGGAAGAACTACAGTTTCCTTTCATTCAAAACCGGTTTGGTTATAGAATTGATGGCATTACATCATTAATGTCCATTTTCAGAAAAAGCGCGGTGCTGGACTTTCAACATAATTTTCAGTGCCGAAAGTTGAAATTCAAAGAATGCTGAAATTATATATTATACTAGTTGTTGCCCGCGACCTTCGTCCCCGTGAAATTTTTATTAAAAAAAAATAATACCTCCATGTTTGAATCAGATTTTGTAAACAAATTAAAGGGTTTATTTTTTTTTGCACGGAACACTAATCCTTTTTCTGAAATAAAAGTAGTCTAAGTTAGACCTTATAAAATCGGCAATCTACCAGAAAAGTCCTGTCAAAATCGGTCCAGCCGTTTCGGAGATAACAGACGGGCAGACAGCGAGACTTTCCTATGCATTCAGTAAAAAGCTGTCATTTTGAAATTACAAACACATTTCGGCTGTATTAATTTGTATGTATAGATAACTTTTCCTTTATCAAAAGCCAGTTTTAGTTATAGAAAAGACGATACACACCATTAAAGCACAAAAGCTATGTTTCACAAACGATTACAAGCTTTTGATAAACTTCCCAGCCCATCTATTTCTTTACAAGACGAGGGGAGGACACAAGACATGGATGTAATAAAGGTACCTAATGATTCAAAACGGCTTTTTGATTGGTTGAAGGTCATTACCAAGAGGCCGGAGTGAGTCCATGACATTGTGAGGTACGGGTACGGCTGACCCCGAGTCTACACCGTCTGTCGAGAAAATTAGGTTATCGTTTCGAGGAAATATTGTTGAAGGAATGGAGCTGGTGAGTGTATGTTGTATATCGCTTCATGGATCTGTCTACGTAACACGGTTAGGTAGGAGTGTACCTAATAGCACACCCACATTTCGTCAGTTATGTTTAAGACCTCGCAGGCGATGGCGGGACGAGATGGACAAAACTAACGACCAGTGGTCCACATTGGCCCTGGATCGAAAAATGTGGAAGTCATGGAGAGAGGCCTTTGCCCAGCAGTGGGATGACGCAGGCTAGCAGTATCAGTATCAGTATGTTTAAGTCCTATGTAACAGGGGCGAGCTTACTGCCATCAATCGGACACAAATCCAGGCTCCGTGGCTGCTACTGAGAAATTCCTGATGGAAAAACCCCATAACACTTTGCCCGACCCGGGAATCGAACCCAGAACTTCATGCTCAGCAGTTGCCACTTGCGACCACGAGACCAACGATGCAGTCTAGCTCTATCTACTAAGTATAAATTGCTGTAGTTCAATGGCGGAGACACAGGAATGGCAAACAAGTCAGACAGTTGTCGCAACGGTTTCCACGCCTGCAACCAGCACAACAAGAATAATAAGATCGCCAGTAATTAATAAGAAAATTGAGACAAGTTGCCGCATTTATCGGCGGTCCTTGCATGACAACCATTACAAAATCTTCAAGGGAATATCTTAGCGTTACCATGGAGACATTATAAAGAAAACTAGAGCCATGTTGCCTAGTTATTCGCGAGCCCTCGCATAGCAACTAAAAAGGGAGATATCAGTTTGGCTGTGGAGTCCTTGAAAAGAACACAAACATAAGTAATCCAGGTAGACTTGCTGCTGATTAGCCTGGATACGGTACTACTTGCTAGGAAGAGCTAGCATCCTACTATAATATTTATTATGAATGCGAAAGTATGTGTAGATGTTTGATACTCTTTCACGCAAAACCTACTGAACGGATTTGAATGAAATTTAGCACACAGATAGTTTATAACCTGAACTTTACTACTATAGTTTATAACCTTGGACTACTTATCCCGGTACGGTAGTATGATCCCGTGTGACAATTATCGGACTCCACGCGGGCGAAGCCACGGGCGTAGGCTAGTAGTCTATAAAACAGAATATAAACCTACCCACATCCCACCCGTCCCAAAAGCGCCCCAAAGTCAACGAACTACACCCAATCGATACGGAAGCGTCAAGAACGAGGCCAAGGACACGGGCATATACAAAACTGGATATAATACCATTATCTCAGCAAACATCCACTTCTAAGAGTTCTATATTAAAAGGGGGAATATTCTTATTGTTTTCCACACCATTATTTATTATCCTGTGCCGAAATTGGGGTGGTTATACAACTAGCAACAGAATAAGGATAGGAAGTCCTCCTTTGCTATTGCGTAATAGTCTTGTAATCGCAATTCGATACATTTGATTTCATGTGGTTGAAAAATTCGTCGTTGGCTCGATGTGATAAACGCAATTAATAATGTTTGGACTGTCAGAATTAAAGGCATGGTTAGGGTGTATTTAAAATTGTGAATGCCTCGTTGGTCGAATAGTCGCGAGCGCGACTGCTGAGACCTGGTTCTGGGTTCAATTCCCGGGTCGGGCAGAGTGTCATTGGGTTTTTCCATCAGGAATTTCTCAGTAGCAGCCACGGAGCCTGGAATTGCGACCGGTTGATGGCAATAGGCTCGCCCCCTATTACATGGGACTTAAACATAACTGGCGAAATGTGGGTGTACTACTAGGTACACCTCTGCCCAACCCTTCTGGGATTACATGCGTGATGTTATGTAAAATTGAGCCATCCTGGGGAAGTGTTTGAAATAACTGGAACCACTGATTTCGTAGCAAGATACAAAAACAGTTTGCAATCTGCACTCATTTGAATGGATTTACACTTTTGTTTGGTGACCGGATGGAATTCACTGCCGGCTTCTCTGTTTCCCGAACGTTATAATTTAGATATTTTCAAAGTACGACTGAATGGGTTTCCCTAGGGCGCATCATCGGTTCACACCTGGCGAGATGCGGCCAAACGCAAGCCTATACATATAGTGTGACTGAAAGAAACAATTTTTATACCTACTCGTTGACTTTTATTCCAATAACACAACAGCCGTATGAAATTCGGGCACAGTGGGAGACAGAATGGTCTCACGCGGCCAACAGCTGAAAGGACATACAGCTGTTGTGTTATTGGGATAAAAGTGGGAAAGTTGTTTGTTGTCATGAGTACAATCACGTGTTTAAGTATCGGTCACTAATTACCAGTCACCCTAATATAGTATTAAAAACAAAATAACTTGGGTGAACAAAAAGATGTTCCTCTATTTAGAGTGTCTGAGGCCTTGCTAGTTCTGTTACTTCTTACGTAATTCCAGCCTATATATAGGGGACGTATATTGTGATAAGTAAAAACGTAAATGTCGCCGAAACATATTAACGGCAGGCGTGCTCTTCAGCCACTTTTGATTATTTACACAATAATTAGTACAGTGGGTCATGCGTGTTTCAATACGTAACGTCCTTGGTGACTAGACTGACCAAACATAGTTATTAGAATATTTAGACAATTTTAAAACTAGGTCCGGAAACGCACCTTCAGTGACAGACTTTTGTCTGGCATTTGAAACGCTTGGCACCTCCAACTAAATACAGTTTTTCTTTACAATTTTAATGAGTTTTTTCTCACAACAGGACTACATGACTAATATTAATGTTTGGCAAATAGGAAGCTTAATAGCAAGGCAAGTACGCATCTCAGTCATTCGTAGATATTTCATCATTCTCCTACCCTTATCCCAATTTGTATGGGCTCGGCACAGCATGTCTTCTTCTTCAATACTATTACTCGTCATCTCAGCAGTCACCTCCTTTCTAGCTATATCATCCTTCTCATATTTCTTTATCTCTTGTATCGTTTCTTTGGTCTTCCTTTTCCTTTTATAAAGGTATGTGACCGTTCTAATAAAGCTTGGCATGTAATTGGCGTAAAATACCCTTAACGAAGCCGAAAGGCATTTGTTCTCCCCGTCATTGCGATCACTTCTTTTTTTTCTGGTTACGGAGATATTGGAAATCAAAGTTCCAACTTTTTCACAAGTAGTAAAATACCTACTAACTTTTAAGGTTATAATTACTTTACTTTAAATACCTCCATGACCCGTTTACTATTTAATGCATCACTCAGCACAATGTTTTGAGTGCGTAACATTGAGTTTTACCGTGTGAATTTTTGCGTAGAGTTACTTAGTTTTATGTACACTTGTACAGAATGCTTGGTTGACGGCTTCGTGAAGGGTCCGTTTACACTTTGTATGTATGTGTTAGACTATGTTCCCCACGACAGTTCTGTTATAGTGCAGCGTGTAGGCTTCTAAATCTCGACCTTTAACTATAAGCAGACTAAGCCGCTGGGCTTTTGTCGCTTCAAATTCCTTAATATAAGTTTCCATGCCCTCAAAACCGAACTTAAGCCAGTTAGCCGTAGAAAATCTTCACACAGAAATAATAATTGAAGATGACGTATGTACTTTTACATTGGCTGCAGTTGTGGGTCTCTGGCAGTCGTAGCATGTAGTCAGAACCCCGAAACACTGGCAACCACAGTTTTGGGTATCGTATTACCCAGTAACTGGGTTGTGAACGTCAGATAAGCAGTTGTTCTTTGGAAAACACTGGTATGCAGCTGCAACCAGTTACACTGGAAGCCGACCTCAGTATAGTTGGAAAAACGCTAGGGTTTGTCCTTTGTATCAAGTATACGTATAGTCAGCAAGAAAAAGAGCATGTATGTAGAACGTATCAATAGTTGAAGGTCAAAATAAAGGTTACAAATAAAAGGAAGTAACCAATTTTCGACCTTATTTCCTGCTGGCTTACCACATAACAACAGGACCTACGGCGGAGCAAGCACGTGTAGCGCAGTGACAAGACCAATCTCTCACGGACATAATTAGTGACACATGTAGTGTCGGTCTCCGTGCCTGTACAGGACCTCGTTTATATAACAGGAATAAAAAGAAGGGAGGGCCACAAGTAACAGATCTATGCGCCCGAAATTGATTGATTGGTTGAGAGGTCTATCAGCGATTATGATGATGCTGTTTGTGATTCGATCACGCCAGAATGGCTGAACGGATCTGGATGAAATTTGGCACGGAGATAGATAATAGTTTGGAATGGCACATACATATGCTTTTTACTCACACATACACATCAAAATTTCGACGAGAACGAAGTCACGGGCAACAGCTATAAATACAGTGTGCGATAAAATAGTTGGAAAAGTGAAAAATGCATTGACAAGCTACCGAAAAGTATCATACATAAGGTCTAACTATTCATACATGAAATATTTTAAGAGTAACTTCTATAAGTCGTAAAGTCGCCATAGCAACGAAAAAAAAAATTATCTGAGTGTTTTTTTTTTACGAAAAAATTATAATTCTAAAAATTTTTGGGACTTTTTGCATAAAATCTTTACTCCCATATTCTAACAATGACACTAGGTAAATACGATGTAGTAAACTAGCGTAATGGATGTTCAAAAATAAGGAGTTAGTATTTATTTTGTGGGTCAAGTAATTTTAAATCATTAATTTTTTATAAAAATATACTCATATAAAAAAAAATAATCCCTTGAAATGGCTTCGCTAAAGCCGTTAGATCATTTCCTGAAAATATTTCGTGTATATTCATAGACCTTATATATCATATCATAAATATCAATCCTGCTGTACGTCATTGCAGAACTACAAATTGCGGTCGTTTTGACTTCTTGTCAGGTATAATGAACTGCAAACACCAATCCATCTACCAAGAATGAAATGATGAATACGAGACTGAAAAGTTGGTCTAGTTGTCGCAATCACAACTGCTTAAGGTCCTAGGTTCGAGTCCCGGGTCGGGCAAATTTTTATTAGATTTTTCCACCAGGAATTTTTCAGTAGCAGCCACGGAGTCTGGATACATACCCGTGTAATGGCAATAGGCTCGCCCCCTATTACATGGAACATAAAAAATTACTGGCGAAATGTGGGTGTAGGTACTATTAGGTACACCTCTGCCTAACCCTTCGGAGATTACAGGCGTGATGTTATGAATGTCGCTCTTTCTTTCCAGCCAAAATACTCCGACGCAGTTAAGGGTGAGTGATTTTGGTGCCGTAACCATGACGTTGAAATACTCCTTCCGTGTTCTATTTTGAGCAAGTAAATGATTTTGGAGTGAATTATTGGTCTATTCACTGAAATGCTTGTCTAACGTAGTGCTCATTTCCAGGCGTATGATGTGCAAAAATTTACGCATTCCCTGCGATCACGCTTTTATTTAAAGCGCACAGAACATTCTCTTGCGCGCTTAAAATAAAAATTGTGCGTTCCAAGTGCACACGAATGCGTGAATCAATTTAGATCAGAGAAAATTCTAAAAAGATCTCTTTGTCTGCCTCAACATTATATCATGCTAGGCTAGCTATTTATATGATGCTTTGAATCACGGAAACCAGGCGGAGTAATGAGGCTACTGAATTGAGAAGCAGCCTGGTTAAGAAACATTTTTTTTTTTTTATAAAACTGTGACGTGGTTGGAGATGTTACTTAAATTAAGCGAGAGACACAATTATCAGCGCATTTGCTAAAAGAAAAATCTAGTAGCATGATCGCCATCATAGAATTTTAATCCTGTATGGCCTGTAATGTTTTGCAATTATTCAATAGAATAGTTATCATGTCATTAATTTACGGCCCTGACACAATCAGAAAGCATCGCAGCATATCCCTTAACATTAGACCAGGATCGAAAGAGTTGGAAGTATGGCGGCAAGCGCAGTAGCGGGCGAGGTGGGCTAACAGTAATTTCACACATTTAATACAACAGAACTATACTTATAATATTACAAAACTTAAGAATTTGTTTGTTTGGTTGAACGCGCTAATCTCAGGAACTACTGGTTCGATTTGAAAAATTATTTTAGTGTTGGATAGCCCATTGATCGAGGAAGGTTATAGGCTAAAATTTCACGAGACGAAGGTCGTGGGCAACAGCTAGTTAATCCATTAAATCCTAAAGTGAATTAAAAAATAAATCCTTAATTATAACTTACAGACGTTTTTAAATAAAATAAAAATGCTTTAAAAAAAAATACTATAAGTGGACTTGCCCCATCAGCTATCTTTGGCAGGCCCATGTCCCACCGCAAACGAGGAAGAGGAATTATAAATAGAAGGAGGACTATTCATCGACTACTTTTTCGCTCAAGAAACGTCGTTTCGGTAAAAGAGATGGAAATATTAATAGTATATCACTGTTCTGACTGTTTACACCAGTGAGAACTATGTCGGACAAACCACTCGTTGTTACTTAGACGCTTTGTCTTGTATATTTATAAAATTGTGTACTGACTGATTGACTGGCTGGGTGATATATCAACACACAGCCCAAACCGCTGTTCCTAGAGACATGAAACTTGGTGGGTGTGTTCTTTGTGAAGAGTAAGTATCCACTAAGAAAGGATTTTTGGGAATTCCACCCCTAAAGGGGTAAAATAGGGGATGGAAGTTTATTTGAAAAAACCGTCAGTTTTGAAGTTAGGATCTTCAAATTTTGTGTTTAGGCCAACGATTGAAAATTAATTTATACGTGTCTCAGCGTTTTTGATAATTCTACCCCCGACGGGTTAAAAAGGGGGACGAAGGTGGATGAACTATGTTTGTTCGGTACGTTCTCGTCGACACGATATTTTTCAACATCCACGCGGGCGAAACCGCGACCAAAAGCTAGTACGACTATAATCCTCGAAGGGTTAGGCAGAGGTGTACCTAGTAGTGCACCCACATTTCACCAGTTATGTTAAAGTCCTATGTAATAGGGGGCGAGCCTATCGCCATCAACCGGGCACAAAATCAGATTCCGTGGCTTTTACTGCGAAATTCCTGATGGAAAAACCCAATAACACTACCCGACATGGGAATCGAACCCACGACCTCATGCTGCAGTCGTATTTCTTAGTTGCTAACACTACTCGCTTCTCGCTGGCAGTTCAGACGCCTCAGTTCTTTACACAGCGCGTAGCAACAGTGACGTCACAGTCATACAATAATTGTCGTGTCGAAAAAATTCGCCTATTCGCATGGCATATACATACATTCCGTTGATATAGTCTGGACATATGACGATAGTACGGAATAATAGCGTAACCTAGTTTTGGTGGGATAAAGAGCTTTGGTTTAAAAAACTGGGCGCGGAAAAAATGGGTTAATGAGTAGATAAATGATAAAGAGAAACACTTTTATTTGCCTTCTCTCTCTTATCATCATCTGCCTTTTTTTTCTGATGGTAAATCATCAAATGACCCTCCCCCGCTCTGGGCAGAGCGGAAGGGAGTGTCAGACTTGTACTGACTAAAACCCATCCATGTTCCTTCTTTGCCCTTTGTGTTCCAGGGCCACGGTACCTCTTTCGAACAGTCCCGCAGCCATCATCATCTGCCTAGCGTTTTCCCAACTATGTTGCGGTCAGCTTCCAATTTAACCGAATCTAGCAAAATACCAGTATTTTACATGGAGCGACTGCCTATCTGACCTCCACAACCCAGTTAGTACGGGGTAATACGATACCCCTTGGTAAGAAAGGATGTCAGACTTTCGGGCTACTGACTACCTGTAACGATTGTCAAAGATCTACAAATGACAGCCGGGGCCAACGGCTTAACGTGCTTTACGAGGCATAGAGGAAACTCGGTATGTGATGGGTCACCCATCCAAGGACGAGCCTAGGCAAGCACGGCTTAAACTGAAGATCGACCCGAGCGGCTGTTATTATTTCTCTCTCTTATACATATTATTAATTAATTGATGAAAACTGCATTTAAAAGTATCTTCAAAATAACAAGTATTTTTAAAATAACCGTAGACCCTCTACGCAAAAGCCTACAAATGTTTGGCGTAGCATGAGGTACCTACTGCCAACTTAGGTATCCAGTATATTTAGGTTTAATGATGATCTTTAACTGAGCATACCTGCCCTTAAAGCGAAAGCCAATAGCCCATTGACAGAGAACAGTCAAGTCTCCAAAGAGATACGAGATACGTAGCTTCTTGCGTCTACGATCACACTTATATTCATGGTTTCACTTGCTTAAGTTAGACGAATACTTTGTTGCTTATAATTATGATCCTGCGAATCTTTCAGTGTCCCCAAAGACATCAATTCTTTTTGGTCCTGTTGAGAAGACCATTAATAAGACCTTTCAACAAAAGTCTTCAAATCCAGTAAGGAAGTCAATGGCACTGGTTTCATGATCAGCTATGAAAATTACAAAAAAAAAATACACACGTAGGTAGGTATGTACTAGTAATCTATTTATAAACATTAATAGGTGTTCATATTGTACTACACTAAGATACAACCATCTTTGAAACAGATAAGTACAATGATCTCGATAGGTTTTTCTTAAGTTTTTTTGCTCAGAACTTTATAATAGAGTTTTTATTCGTCAACTGTTGAGCTATCCATCTTATGGGTGATACACAATGGGCCATGGTGAACGAATGTCGTCAATTGATCGATTATACGCTTGTGAATGAAGTTATCGATGTAGCTGTATCTATGGGTAACCATTGACGAAGCAAAGCCATTGATGTAAGTTCGCTATTACATAACACTGTGTAAATGTTTCAGGTTTGAGCATGTCTGGGCATATCATACTGGTTTAGTTATGAAAGAAGAATTATTAGGTTTGGGACAGATTGTTTTCGATAGGACCAGACCATGGACCCAGGGAAACTTGCCCAGTGAATGGGTTAGCCAAGAAGATGGAGAATTTAGCGTTTTGACTTTCAGTAATAAACGAAGAAATATAATAAGGTTAATAAAGGAACAGAAATAAACATTTTCAGCACTCACAGAAGGATGACATTCAGATGGTGGGTAAGGCCTGGTTGAGACTCACGTAGACCAGGCTAGCAGGCCACAAAGGAGGGGATGCATATACTCAGCTGTGAGTGCAACTAGACTATCAATGATTAATGATGACAAAAATCGCGGAAAATATTCAAAAAATCAAATTCCAGTAGAATGTGCGTAATATAATTTTCCATTTTAAACATAACTGACGCGTCTAGCTTGCCGAATGTATAATAACCACGTGATAAGTAATTCGGGGTTATCGGGGGGCCTTATTCGCGATACTGAGTAGGGTGACCATGATCCCTCGCGCTAGATACCGGACTGTTTATTGAAAATCGTTTGGGATTTGTTTTTGTTTACATATAGAGGTTGGCATTAGAAGTTATTAGTGGTTGAGTGATCTGGAAAAATTGTGAGCAGGACTGGCATATTTTGTCTAAGGCATGCTTCAGTTTGTAACCAGAAAGTACAACAGTCAAATATTACCCCATCTGTACTTACACGTGAACTACGCACCACGTGCAAAATTACACAATTGATTAAGAATGTTCTCTTATCTGACGACTACGGAATTGCGTGTTACCTTGAAAAACACGTGAAATAATAAAATACTTTAATTTAAATAATACTACAGACGGTCTACGTAAAACTATAGTGCAAGTACCTAAAAGTCGCGCAATCACCGTGATCGATATATATTAACTAATTAAAATAAGTAAACGACGACTATTTATATAGTAGCAAAAGTATGTCATACGTTCACCTCAAATATTAAGAGCAAACCCAACTTAATTAACCAGCACGGAACAAAATTATTAATTAACATGACGTCGGTATAACTTTATTAAGATATTCGATCACTTGTCCCAACAAAACGGCCAATTAGATCGACCCACATACGCTCGCCGCGACCCAATCCGCGAACTACGCCCGCAAACATGGTCACACTACGCCGGGTAGTAGAATCAAGGTCACACGCATACATTCGCAAACGTCTACGAAATCCTTGGCAGCGGTTAAAGACCTACGGAAGTGGTAACGTCTAGTGTAAGTAGAACCGCCGCCGTCAATATACTTCCCCCTTTGTGGGGTGTTTACGGTCAAGGAGGGGGCTCAATCTGACTGGTTCAAAGGTTTTATGTCATCATGTCATGCGGCCTTCAGTTCCTCTGTTTATGTAAACCGCGTGAACAAGTTTCGCGACTCTGTTGTCGGGGGGAAGTGTGTGTTTTTTCGAAGTCTAATTTCGGTTATATCTCATATCTTGGCCTGCCTTGTGCGATACGCGAGGGAGTCGACTTAGCATGGAGTTTCGGAGTGGCAGTCATTGATGTGCCCGTTTCTATAACGGATTCTGGTAAGGCGATGAAGCGATACTAAACAGATGATTTAGGTTGACGTATAGCTGAAGAGGTGGTCTTTATAGTAAACATGACGTAGGTAGGAGGTTCATAAAGTATTCAAAATTAGCAGAATTTGATCAGTGTTATTTTCCAACGGATATTATGAAATCATTCATAAGTAATGTGGTAGAGTAAAGTTTGTTATCCTTCCTACATCATAACACTCGTCGGACACCCAGTGGGAGTATTGTGACGCAATCACAAACCTAACCTGAGAACACAAATAAACTAGAAACCAGAAAAACACAGAACAAAGTTACTGTGGCAGAAACAAATGAAAAGAGCGAAAATGATGTAAGAGAAGAAATAAGTAACATTGCCATTAAAGGAGACGATACTAAAGAAATAAAACCAGCCCCTTTCGGAAACAATCATAGTAACACTAAGAACGTAATTATTAAGCAACAGGAAACGATAGAGGTTGATGAGGTCGAACGAGATATCTTCATATAACATTAAACATAGGAAACCGACTATCTATAGCAATAAAAAGAGAATAAAATTGATTATTCGTTCAAGGCTATTAACTATAGAATTGGTATAAAAATTCATTGTAATGTATTCCTAGAAAGGGACAGTTGTGACTATGCTATTTTGGATAGCTAAATTAGCATGCTTCAAAAAAATCTGAAATCAATCGTGTTTATCGGGACCGAAAAGTTGGTACTACGGTAGAGGATTTTGCAAAAAAAAATCTAATAATTTTACTAAACATAAGTAAATACATTGATATCTACTACTGTAGGTATGGCCATTTTCTACGAAAACTTTTCCAGAAAATTCAACCGATTGGCTCATTAACATCTGTACATAAATTTAAATTAATTAATGAAAAATACACGTAACCATTTGAGGAAGGATGTCGAGTAAATATTTTAACAGATAAATAAATTTACCTTAAAGATAATACTGGTATTATTCCGATTACCTGCTTCATACTATGTTTTTTCAGTGTTCTACTTATTTATGTATATAACAGCTGATTGCCTTCCCAAATATCACTTATTCTGGAAGGTATTCCCATCGTCTCTAGATCTTCACTAGAATTTGGTGTAACCAAAAAGATTCCCATCAAAATTCAAATTTAATTACCCAAGCACATCCCACGGCTACAATCCCCAAAAGCTCACGTGACGGACAAGAAACATATAGTCCGTACAGCCATCCTCACACCACTGCTGATTTACCAATGTGACCCCTATAATCACAGCACAAGGTCCAAGATAACGAGCACACAGCCAACACCAGATTGATCAATTTGACACACTGTGTCTGAACTCTGACATTACTTGATAAAATTGATAAAACATATTTTATAAAATAGATTTGTGGTCGTTAGAAGTCTTATAAGAAGGCGATAGAGGTGAGAATCGAATGGTAGAGGTTAGAAATAAAATTGGTAATGAGTTATTGATAGTCACCTAACAAATATCCGATGGATTCATTCATAAAAACCGGTCGCAGCAGTCTGTTTGCGTCGCTCCGTTGTTTTTGAATGGATAATATTGTTGAATGATTTATTTTTAAACCGTTTAGAGATAGCGAAAACAAATTGGTTAGTTGCTAAGGTATTAAAAAAACATAATTATGTTAAGTTAACACCAGTGGAAAACTTTTAAAAAGAATATAAACTGGTAGAAGATACTTAGCCATATTATGGAATTAAAGATAACACGATTTATAAACTGCGGAATTTGCCTAAAAATATTAATCTTAATTAAAGCAAAGCCGATCAAAATATTTTTGATGTCAATCGTAAAATACTACATAATAGCAAAAATCTAACTGGTCCGTTGCGTTTGTTGCGTATATTTTCGTAAAACAAATCTGACGCACGAATACGCGTCGATAGATGGCGGTAATTACCGCAAAGTCTATCAATTAATGAAAACGATGACCAAGAACTTAACACACAGAATTAACATTAACATCTACCACTTACCTCAGTATTTTTCTCCTATTGTTCGGATGCAATCGTTTCGCCATCTTCGGATCTACCAGATACAATTTCGTGTGAATCTCTTCGTTTGAAAAGATAACTTCGTTATCTATATCTCTCTGTAGCTGTTCTTTGGTTATTTGAAAGTTAGATATATCGACGTCTTTTCTGGAGGCTTCAGATGTAGATGGCTCCTCTAGATCATCTGTTTCCTCTTCTTCGTTTCTAGTTTCTTCTTCTGCTTCTTGTTTAGCTTCTAATGTTTGTTTCTTCGATTCTGGTTTTACCATTTTTCTCTCAATTTTATCTCTCTTTCTCCTACTCTTGTCCCATAGTAAAGCTTCATTGTCATTCATGTCTTCGACTAGTATTTTGTACACGATAGATTCTATGTAGTAGTTTGTTCCACCGACTACGATTGGCATCTTTCCTTGTTCTGCTAGGGTGTCTATCTGTATGTGATGATAAGGAAACATTGATTGTTTATAACAGGATGAGAAAATTAAATCATGAACAGTAATCTCAATTTTTAATTAGATTTCTACGTTACTCGCATATTTATCAGGAAATTACGAAACTTTTTGAGGAAGTCAGTATCAGAGATATCTGATTTGAAATCACGTTCATCACATTTCGGCGGATCTATAATTAGACAAGAATTAAAGGGAAGATTGAAAATCCGGATGTTAGATAGGTTATACATAGTTTATCTTTAACAATCAGTGATTATGGAATAACTAACTGCTTCCCCAAAAGTTCAACGTTAGGTTTTGAGATGGGAACAACATCAACATCAAATAAATGAATAATTTAGAATCATTACGAATTTTAATAAATTAAAAGAACACACCGAAAAAAGAGCGGCAAACACTAAAGAGACAAGGAAAACCGCATAAATAAAAAGAATTCACATAGGTACAATAAATAATCTTTTGATCAAAGACCAGAACCAAAGGAACGGTACCTTCAATCATCCAATATGAAGTTTTGAATGACGAAATTGCTCGTTAGCAACGTACCTACTTATTATAGTGACGGGACGGTGTACCAAATGTGTAAGCTACTTTGGTCAACATAAGAGGATTACGTGGTCAATGGCCGAAACGCGAAAGAAGCTAAACCTTTCAAATACTTGTCAGAGGTGACGCGCACTTGTACGGTTTGATCGACGAATATTTCTTTGTAATATAAGAATGGCTGGTGGAATGTTTGTTGAAGAAAGTCTTGAAATTTTGAGACAGTGGCAACTTTAGGTGCCATATTATACAGGGTGGAAGGGATACCGATGGTAAAACGGGTACCACGTATTCAGTACATCATTCTGAAACCCCCACATAGAAATGTATCATCGGTGTTTTAAAAAAAAACCATTTTAGCGTATACCTGACAGAATTTTTTTAAGCAGGAGCTTGAAGTTTGGTGTTCTGGTTGGTAGCAATAGACACGCCTTTATAAAATAGGACTTCATCATAACTGGCGAAGTCTTAGGTAGGTTGCTGCCTTACCCTTTAAGGACTGCAGGCGTAAGGTTTTATATTACTTTTATTATAAGCCTAAGTTACCCCACAGGTGCTTTCCCTCTTTTTAATTCTTTTGCACTAATTCAATTGTGAGCCACCCCTTAAAATTCGTCTAGCTCATCCCGCCATAAGGTAAGTCATAAGGTCTTTCACAGGTTCAGGGTTCAACCAAGACGATTGGTCAAAGACTAACTTTATCGTCATCTTCTTGCCCATGTCCCATATTACTTGGGGTCGGGGCAACACGTTTTCTTCTTCCATTCTCCCCTTTCATATCATTCCTCACAATCCGTCCATCGTTTCCTTGGTCTTCGTCTCCCGCTCAATCCATCAACATTCTAAGACTAACTTCGTCCACCCATAAAACCTACGCTATACCTTAAGAATCTACAACTGCTAACACAAATAGTTCCAAGCCGGTATGACTCACAGTTACCACATTATCTAGAACTGCATGACTAAATTAAACTCCGCAATACTAGTGACGTGTTTTACGCCTACTCCGCCATTAATGTTGCAGTTGACCCTTCCGTGACTTGCGTGGACCGCCAGCTGATATTCTAGATAAGTTTCCCTTTCACACGCACTATAGTAACTAGGTAGTAACTATACGGATTTGTTTATTTTAAGCCTATGCGTGGTAACTTTATTTGCTACTTTGTAATCAAGTACTCAGTAGGAATTTCTCCTGTATCGTGGATGCGTTTACAAACATTTCAAATCACATACACAAACAGCCAGACTCGGAACAACTACCTGTACGCCAAACAAAAATTTGTTCCGTGCGGGGATCGAACCCGCGACACGCAGCGCAGCAGCCAACCGCTCAGCCACTGCACCAACCGTACCGTCAAAGCACACGGCAAAATTGTTATTGGGAACTTCTCAGTAGCAGCTACGGATTCTGAATTTGTGCCCGGTTGATGTCAATAGGCTCGCCCCGTATTACATGGGACTTAAACATAACTAGCGAAATGTGGGTGTACTACTAGGTACACCTCTGCCTAACCCTTCTAGGATTACAGGCGTGACGTTAGGTTAGAACATTTCAAACAAGACGAATAGTTTCACTGAACACTCTCATCGCAAAGATGTGTAATCCTGTCTTCTATGAAAGCCTACAGTTACCGTTCCATAGTTATATTCATCATCATCATTATTTCAGCCGAAAGACGTCCAATGCTGGACATGGACCTACCCCAAAGGGGGGGGGGGGTTTGCCATAAACGCCACGCTTGGCAGGCGGGTTGGCAATCGCAGTACGGTTGTTAAAAAAACACTGAGAACGCTGCTGCCCATTCTCTGGTAAGTCCCGTAGTCGCCTCTTACGACACCCACGGGAAGATATGGGATGGTGTTATTCTTTACGTCCGACACCATACAGTACTCCGACACCATACAGTACTATAGGTATATTAATTGGTTAAAATTCCAAGAAATATTTGACTTGGATTATCAAATGTATCATCATTCCACAAGCACTCTACTTACTTCTATTCCCATATGTAATAAATGTGGAATACGGTTTTCTATCCGAAATTTTCCCGGAATTTAGGCTTTATCTAATAAACGTGGTTATAGCCGGGGGCTTCATGGGACCGCTTCATAAGTCGACGCTAGATATAAGTGTGTATTGTGGCATTTATTTTTTCATTCCAACTCCATTTTTCAATGGTAGCTAAAATATTTTCCACTTAGCATATGTTTTTTTTTGGCCAAGCTCGCCACACTATTCTCAAACTACTGCAACTCCTGAAAGCCAGAATCAACAGTGGCGACCACCAGAAAAGCGCCGAAACAATGAAACTCGATGACCTGGTGAAGGCTGCAGGGATCCGCTGGATGCGAGTCGCACGGGACCGATCAATGTGGCGACACTTGGGGGAGGCCTATGTCCAGCAGTGGACGTCTTTCGGCTGAAATGATGATGATGATGATGAGATGAATGAAACTCGACGAAGTCCCAGAGAAACAATTTAACTGTCTTGGATCTCGCAAAAGAATAGCGGAGGAGTAGGAAAAAACATAATTTACAGTTCAAAAATATTTTCATCTTGCATATCCATACTTTTTTCTCAGAAGGGGTCTTCCGAGTTATGAGGACAGCGAGTAGTTCCTGATTCTCAGTTGGAAAGGGTTGATCATCCGACCAGACGGGTGCTTTGTCTAATGGGATACTGCCCGAAGGTTCTGTATGTGTTAAACTCTACTTCGCGGTCCT
Source organism: Noctua fimbriata (assembly GCA_905163415.1). Classification (NCBI taxonomy): domain Eukaryota; kingdom Metazoa; phylum Arthropoda; class Insecta; order Lepidoptera; family Noctuidae; genus Noctua; species Noctua fimbriata. The sequence goes on along the minus strand of LR990941.1, from coordinate 2,952,083 downwards.
TATTTTGGATACAGGTTTTTTTACAAAACTCACTAGAAAAGAGCTCCATTCTTTGTCTTTGAATATTATGCAATCAATCCAAATTCAGGTTATTCTGACCCACATACCTACAATCGCTTGGCAACAAGTCGACACCTACTTCGACATAATTTCTTCGTAAAATTTAGAAAATCAATATTTGCCAAATTAAAGCTGTATTGTCAGTGCATTAGTCCCCATACATAAAATTATCGAACAATTCAGTTATGTGTACATATTTGAACAAATGTTCGTTATACAAAAAGCTGTAGTATGTAAATGTCAATTTGATGTTCAAATTAAAATTCTTGTGGAAAATGGCGCCGTTGCCACATGCTGTAAATATTCATTTGGTATCATTCATTGAAGTGTACACACTGAATTTTATGTAACTATGTCAGTTTTTTCACTGCAACTCCTGAAAGCCTGAAGCAACAATAGCGACTAAGCTCGACGAGTCCTGGAGAGCCGACCGCCGTCTTGGATTCCACAACGAAATTAATCAGAAAAGAACAGTAAGCAGGACTTTTATGTCATTTGACGAAAATACCTGCAGTGTAAAGCAGAATGGCATTAATGGCAATGACATAATCTATTCATGAGAACCATTTGACCTGCTTCCTGAGCTGTTAACTTAAGTATGAACAGGCTAGACCTGTCTAGGGTACTCGAAATGGCCTATCAAACGTAACTGATATTATGCTCCAGCAGACAATCTTGCAAATCTTTCCGTGCTCTAAGACGGTTATCACACAACACCACTCGTCCGTGCGATCGGGCTGTGAAGCGGATCTCACGTCGCATTGGCTTTTATGAAAGTAACAACGACTTTCATAAAAGCCAATGCGACCTACTTGCCACACGTGCCTCGTACACCGCCCCACCGCGCGGACGAGCGGCACCCTGCCCATACATCGACTCCGCCGCTCCGCCCGACCGCGCGGACGTACGGTTTCGTGTAAGAATCTTAATAATGACAAAGGATGTCTATCTTCCGATACTGTACATAAAGTTTACATAAGTAAATTTTATTTAATACATACACGTGCCTCATCAAGGTTTTGAAGATTATTATTTATTCAGACACATGACATACATTGAATGCGTGAAGTTTATCTATTCAGTTAGTTTAAAGCTATGTAAAATTATCCAGATTTAACTAGAATTCAGACCTGTATAGACCAGTGGCGAAGGTTTCATTCAACTCGATTCGTACCTGATTCCCTTTGAAAAATATCACAGTCAGCATTCTATAGACAAATAATATAACCAAAGTCAAAACTAAGTTTACAAAACTTGGCTGGAAAATAAAATCCACTCTTGACCCCTAAGGGTCCAGAAGAAACTATAGTTAGGGGTCGAGTGGACACATTATTTTTTGGGGGTCGAGGGGCCGAGAGTGGACTAAACGAAAGATATCTGATACTCTGGCTTACCTCTTACAAAAATTGACCCTTCGCTACTGGTATAGACTCACCACAGTTATCTCAGACACCGTCTCAATAAAATGCCTGTAGCTTGAACCAAGGTTTTCTTCTGAAGAACAAATTTTAAGAAAGGATACAATCTTCAGTGCCCTGTTCCTGAAGTCGACGACGGTGAACATCTGATGCGGCTCCAGAATGTCGAGGAGGTGATGTGTCGCCATCTCCCGCTCTCTGGCCGACGCCTTCGCAGTCACCACGTCTAGCCCTTTGTAGATCTGAAACAAATACAGAAATGATTAATGCTTTATATGGAAAGTCCAACAGCAAAAGTATAGTCAAGCGTGTTCCCACGCATGGAACCCAAGCCTCCTTGCTAAGAAAAAAAATGGGCCATAATTAACAACGGGCTCACTGCGGTGATGACCAGACAGCATGAATAATAAGTAATGTCGTAAGTAAACCAAGTAACAGGACAAGGGCAGGAAGATGACTTATTAAAATCATCGGCAATCGAATGTAAATTCAGGAAAAAGGTCGCTCGACTTACACCCTACCTCAACATGATTTAGTGATAGTATACAGAGTGGAAGGGACATCGACGCATAAAATGTTACCACGTATTCAGTCCATCAAACCGAATGACAGAAATTTTTCATCGGCAAATTAAAAAAGTCAGCTGTTTCTTACAAAAGTGTAACACCTACACGGTCAAAATTTACCTAAAGAACAGCTGTTTTTTACATTACCGATTAATAATTTCTATGTGGAGGGGGGGGGGGGGGGGGGGGTGGAATGATGTACTGAATACGTGGTAACCGTTTTAGCGTCGGCTGTATTCCGTCCGAGTTTCGCCGTACATGTCGCCTGTTCAACAAATTCTGCCGAAAATATGCGCCCGACAAGTGTGCAACAGTCCTTACGCAACCAACCAATAAAAAACCTCATGGAAAATCTCCCCTCTTCCCACCAGAAACACTCAATTTCCTCCCATACACGCTCCACCTTATAAATCACGAAAAATTCTATTATAACACCTCCGATGGATCATGGGACATTATGGTAATACAAGTAAAACACCATGAAATGTATGTAAAGGGGGCGGAGAACGTGACATATATCTGAATAATGTCGCTGGCAGCTTTCAATACTCATTATATAACGTTAATGGAGCTTCGAACATCTAGAACGTTCTTATTTTTAGAATCTTGCGGATTCTTCCTACAAGTTTTGTTTGGTGAATGGAAAGTTGTTGTTTTTTTTTTATATATATTTATTTAATGATATTATAGTACAGAGGTGTGGCTTAATTCTAAACTCGCCATTTCGTTTGATGGCCATGATGAATGGCCGGACGGCGAGCTAGCCCATAACTCGCCGTCCACAGGCCCGCGCCTACGGTGGCCGGGGGCCACCCCGTGACCCCCGACGCCCAGGGCGTCTCCTGCGGCGGCTGGGACGTGAGGTTCTTTCCCTCTCACGTCCCGCTACCTCCTTCACTAGCATGACTGCTTCGCAGAAGGAGGTGACAGCTTCCCATTCCCTCTCGCTCCGGACCATGGCTTGAACCAGGGCCGGGCGCGAGAGATCGCCGCCGCCAATCGCCTCTACGAGGACACGGCGCTGCTCCGCCCAAGCGGGGCAGGCCTCCACAGTGTGCTGCACCGTGTCCTCCGGACGATCCTCACAATGGAAACACCACTTGCTATGATGAAGTGGCTAAATAATAACAGACCCTCGAGTCGATCGTTAGGTTAGCTGCGCTTGCCTAGGTTTGGTCCGTGGATAGGTGACCACCCATTACATACTGAGTTTCCTCCGTGCCTCGGATAGCACGTTGTCGCAAGCACGACTGCTGAGCATGAGGTCCTGAGTTCGATTCCCAAGTCGGGCAAGGTATTATTGGGTTTTTCTATCAGGAATTTCTCAGTAGCAGCAGTATCAGTAGTCTGGATTTGCGCTCGTTTGGTGGCAATAGGTTCATCCTCTATTACATGGAACTTAACATAACTGGCGAAATGTGGGTGTACTATTAGGTACACCTGTACCTAACCCTTAGGTGATTCCAGGCTTGATGTTATGTATGTTTAGGTAACTATAGCATTTTTGACATCTACTGGATGCGAGAAGCATAGGACTGGCGTAAATGGTGACTTTTGGGGGAGACCTACATACGTATAACAGAGTATATCTTTAAGCTAATACGATGATGACATCTGCGAGATCTGGCTGCATGTACCAACTGATAAGAGAAAAAATTAAAGATAATCATAATCATAATAATCTTCATTTATCTCAACATCAGAAGTAACAGGTACTGGTATATGCACAATCTTAAATATAGAAAGGTGTCTGAAGTAGGTATGTCCTTTTTTTTTTTTTTTTTGATTATGGTAAATCATCAAATGACCCCCCCCGCTCTGGGCGGAGCGGAAGGGAGTGTCAGACTTGTACCGACTAAAACCCATCCATGTTCCTTCTGTTCCCTTTATGTTCCAGGGCCGCGGTATCTCTTAGTAGGTTGGTATGTCCTGAGGTACAGATCACCTCTCCGGTTCAGATATACTATTTTATTTACAGCAAAATTTAAATCAAGATTCTAGAGTTAAAATTGGAAGTAGGTAAACAAGTGCTTAAAATTAATTATTTGAAATTTGACATTTAAACAAAAAATATAAAATTGAGTAAGAAAAAATGATAGTAAGACAACTTTTAAGTCGATTTATCAGCGAATTACAACAGGCCAAGACGAATTTACGCATTTACTTCAATGTCACTTAGCGTTGTGCTATTATCTCAGTCGGAAAAAAAACTGTAAAGGGCCATTACTATCGCGTCATATTATCAGCTGATGTCTTTCAGACAAAAAAATGTTATTGTATTACAGTATTGTTATGTTTAGTCTTTGTATTAATAAGTATGTTAGTATATTATTATGTTTAAATAGTTCTTATTTGTGTTTTATGTATTCCATTTTCTCTTCTTCTTTTACACACTATGTCTACATCTCTTTTTTTAGTATCTCCTTTCGCAGGTATGCAGGAAGAAATTTCTTTAGAAATAAGCATCACCTTTGTACTATTTTCTGTTCCTTTCTTCTTTTCTGTATTTAGTGTGTACACTGTTAAATAAATAAAATAAACCTTTATTGCTGTTTTCAATTATTACATTAAGATTTGTTCCTGACGATCGGTTTTTTTTTATTAACAGCTTGTCCTTCGACAAAGGCCTCCTCCAAAGCCTTCCACCTATCTATGTTTCTTGTAATTCTGCTCCATTCTGGACCGGCAACTCTTTTGAGATCGTTTATCTTTAATACACATTTTTAAATATTTCATCAAACAACATAAAAAAAAACATTTAAAAATATAAAAATTAGTGGTGCACAACACAATAATTTTTTTAAAAGCAAAATATTTTTACTTTTTCAGGGAGGACGATTCCACCCTAAAAAAGGCTATACTAGCTCTAAGAAGTGATAATATTTCACAATAGTATAATACGATTAATTATATACATTAATAAACTTAATTATTAATGATGTTTATGCAGGTATTCAGCAGAGGCAAAACTTATGTTAGTTTTGTTCCTTACGAGTTTTGAAGAAATACTTGAGCCTTGAGGATTAAAATCACTGCAATGCACGTACCTGCATTGCCGCAAAACGATACGACATCTTTCCTTTTCAGTGTCCAAAATCGAAGCTACTGGCATTAAGCCTAGCAACCTATTAAATAATACCTTCTAATTAAGATTTTAAACTATCATGGTCACTAACATTACCATTAACACTAGAAAAAGAAAAATAAAAAAAGAAAAAAACAAACAAAACAAACAAAAAAACAAACAACAAAAACAAACAAACAAAACAACAAACAAAAACACAAACAAACAACAACACAAAACAAAACACAAAAACAACAAACAAAAAAAACACGGTAAACATGGTAAATATCCCGTTTCTAGTGTTTATGATTAACCTTCTAATTAGTGGATCGGTAAAGAGGATCGGAGTCGATAAGTTCAAACACTACACAAAAGTTATTCATAGCCCGCACATTTGTGGTCCTAAAAAAGTACTTTTCGTTTTTGAGAAACAATCTAACTGGGCAAAGACCTGAAATCCAATTATAGTTGACATTTACGAATTTCTCAATGAAAATAGAACATCGAATCGAATTTCACGTTGCTCAGAATAATTTGTTTTTCCAAAATCGACAGACAAGTTAATTTCTCAATGATTAAATTCGAATTGTCGTTGGTATAACGTATTCAATAAGTAGTAGGTAATCATTTAGCGATATGACTGTCTATCTATGGGTCATACGGCAACAGAATACCAGATTACGCCGTCGCCAAAACCTTTCTTACCATTATCATTAAAACTAGAAACGGGATATTTACCATGTTTACTGATTGCTTTGAGTTTCCGATATTTCGGCGCTGTTACAAGCATCATGATCACGGATAAACTGAAAATATTGCGGGTGGGTGTTTATGAACAGACAAATCGGTCTACCCTCTTTCTTGCTCGTTTTCACTTTAGTTTATCCGTGCTTGCAACAGCGCCGAAATATCAGGAACTCAAAGCAATCAGTAAACATGATAAATATCCCGTTTCTAGTGTTAATGATAATGTTAGTGACCATGATAGTTTAAAATCCTATTCTTACCACTTCGAACTGCTTCTAAGTAGTTTCCTAATCCTTATATTTTACAAAAACTCTTTAAAAGTCAAATTACAAATTGTTAACGCCAGCTCCCAAAAAAGTAATCTATTGACAGTATTAGCAACACAACCTAACAAAGAAAGTTTCTTTATGGACCATCATGAACTAACAATGCAAGTGCTACTTATGTTCATTATCATCATTTTATCTGCTGATAACCGCTAAAAACTGAACATAGGCCGCTCCCAAGCTTCGCCACGTAGACCATACCCGTGGTTCTCGCACCCAGCAGACTCCCGTGGCCATCATCAGGTCATCAGTCCACCTATAGAAGGCCTTCACACGAACGAACCCTGTTATTATTTGGATGAAGATTTCTTCTAGACATCCTTTTGGCATAATAACTTAGTCACCCTTAACAACATCGGTATGGTCGATTAAGCAACGACACATAAATTAAGACGACCTAATAAACACAAGATAGGTCGCTCCTAACAAAACATACGAAAATAAATATGACACAATTCTCGTAACACATCCACACATTATTCGTACAAAAATGATAACAGCAATGTGACTTTGATCTTGTGAATGAAACTCGGAAGGGCAAGTCGACTTACCAGATAACCCGACGACACTCGAAGAAGTAATTATTACGATTTTTTCTATAACATTTTTTGGGTCATTTGCGCAAATGCGATAAGTATTGTCGTCTTCGATTGGTGTTGAGTTAAAAGTATTATTTTCGATAAGTCCGTGATTTTTTGTACTTATTGAGATGAGGTAGTTAAGTGATATATTGAGATAACTGAAAGATTTTGTCAAGCAAGAGGATAAGGAGATCAGCCCCATGCAACAACTACGCAGAGGCGTTACACAGGGGGATACTGAAACTGTCCACCAAACTAGATGGACTGACGATCCTTAAAAAAGCTACGACAGATTGGATGCCAGTGAACAGGGTGTTGTGGCGCATCCTGAATCCTGATAGGCTTAGTTGATTGAGCCAGCAGTTTCTTAGTGTCTTTCTATAAATGTAATCTGACCTTGTACTGTCACTTACGGGATATCTTCCGTGATTGTTCATTGTTTTGAGCTCCCGATATTTCGGCGCTGTTGCAAGCGCCATGACAATCACGGAAGATATCCCGTAAGTGACAGTACAAGTTTAGTTGTAAAACGTGAAAGCTTAAAACAGTGTTTAAATGTAATCTGATGACAACAGCAATATTTCATATCATTATGAGGACCATGTTCAGAAGTGGATACATATAACACTTGGACATCACCATTAGTATAGTGCAAATTCTGAACACCTCAGATTAATTCTTATAGTATAGTAGGCGAAACAATTACATATGTTACGTGGAGGGCACAGTTGTCAGTCGCCAAGAACCAGGTCCCCTTAACGACATCACAAAATGTCATCGGTCAATGTCACTTTGGGTTGGGTTTGTACCTTCTAATCTGAATTCTTGTACTAAGGATATACATACATATTTCTACTGAGTGATATCTATAGCAAGATAACTTTTGAATGCAATAAAAGTATCAGTTTATTTAATATTAAAAATGCTTTGATGTTATCAATCCTGATCCGAACTGCGAATTCAATATTTAATTTCAAGTCATTTTGGATGAGTCTAATTTGTGTTACCAAGAGAAATACAATTTGTCAGCTATTTCGTTGAGTGGCTATAAATAAAACACTTTACTTTTCAGGAAGTTAGGGCCTTTTTTATAAGTCACTATCAATGAAGTGCTCGTGGAAATAATCGCTATGGAAGTTGTCGAAGTGAAAACGTTCTCAGAATTCCTTTCGTTTTTAAATGTTTCTTCATCTCTCCAGCGTTTTCCATAAATACCAGTGTTTCACAAAGAGTGGCTGTCTACCTGATCTGCGAAACCAAAACCACTTACTGGTTAATACCATACTCCTTGGTAACACTGGCTAAAATAAACAGACTGGCTGACTGATTCATTGACTGATCGATCAATGCAAAGCTGAAACCGCTGGGTCTAGAAGCCTCAAATTTTGCATAAACGTTCCTTAAATGAAGTAAGTGTGCACTAAGAAGGGATTTTAGGAAATTTACCCCCTAAGGGGTTAAAACGAGGGTTGAAAGTTTGTATGTCAATTTTGCGAACGAAGTCGTGGGCAACAGCTAGTTTACAATATAGCAGTTAGGACAGAGCTTAACCTTGTGATATCCATGTTAGGTGACGTCCTAAGAATACTTGTATTTTCCTCCTTTCCCTAACCTACAGAGTCAACAATGTTTACTTAATCGTAAACATCAAGTGAAACCTAGCTGTGAATCACAAGTAGGTTTACCGTCCGTCCATGTCCGGATTTCTAGACTTTTGTCCGGACTTTGTCCGGTTCTGTAATTTGTCCGGATTTTTTGGCTTAGATGGAATACGAGTAATAAAACTTCATATTTATAAGCAATATCAAATAATTCTAATCTGTATTAACTCCTCATTCATCTAAAAACAAAATTTTAATCTTCTTTAACAATCAACTTAACAAGATCAAACAATTAATCTACTATTTCAAACAATCAACTAGTTCAAACATAAAATATTTTCTTCAAAACAAAAATAATTTTACGTAAAATAATCAAACATAACGCTAGTTTTCGGTATTTGATTTTTTTAAATGTCCGGAATTTTATTTAAATGTCAGGCTTTTTGTCAGGACTTTCAAATTTGTAAATAGTAACCCTCACAGGTGATACTTAGACCCGTTTGTACACACAACGACACATGAAGCTATACGCGCTATCAAAGAGTTTAATATGATTATGTGTTTTGAGCTGCAGATTACAAATTAGGCGCGTGTCAATGAGAATTGCATTCTTTTTACCCGACTGCCAAGGAAGGCTTATGTTTTTCGCGCGTATCTTCTTTGTTTTTTGTAAATTTCTTTATTACCTTGTAAGTTCCAAATGGCTGGATGGATTCCGACGATTAAGGGCATTACATGGCTCAAATCCCAAAAACAGCGTATGTTCAAAGAAATTTGTTGATGAATTCCTTCGTGCGTTTTCCGTGTAAAAAAAGTATGTTATAGTTAAGTTTATCACAAATAAATTGTATTGTTTAAAATTTTAATAAACCTTCTCAATTTTTTTTGGTTAATCGTAGAAAATAGGTCCTTTTTCAACCTTAATTGTAAATTATCTCTGTAACGGCTGAATAGATCGGCATGAATTTTGTAACAACAAATACGTAATGATATACTTAACAATCTGTATTGTTTTTTTCTGTTATTTTTTTAATATTTTTAAATAATAAATAAAAACCGAAATTTTGCGAAATGTGCGGGGCAAGTCAACAAAAACCAGTACAGGGATCAAATCATCAAGGTCATCGAGCAATGTAATGCGGGTAATTAATGCCCTTAAGGTAAGGTAAATCAATGAAGGAAACTTGCCCGCCACACTATTCCCAAACCACGATGATGCAAGCGGACATTAGCATTGCAATTAGGGTTGCCAGATAAAATAATATTGAAAAAACGGCTGATTTATGGCAGCGTACTTACTACTTACCCAAGGACCAGGATTCGTAGAATCTCTCAAAATAAACCACTTATTATGCAACAACAACAGAAAACTTTCCGAGAGCATGTCGAAATTCAGACAGATAGGCCTATTCAAATAAATTACCATAATTTCACAAAATAATTAATGTATTTAGGACGAGTAGATTTTTTCCTAAGAAAACCTTAAAAGTTAGCCATAAATTACGCGCTTTGTTTTATGCTTACGCAGAGAGCCTCCAATTTAACTTGAGCCACGGGAAAATTGTCAACTACTGATTACTGATACTGATATTGACATACTTCCTGAGACAGTGGCGCCACTGCGACGTATCAAGCTATAATAGTCGGTACAAATACTTTTACTTCTTAACGCACGCCTACAGTTTACCAATCAGGTATTACTGTAATGACCACAGTTGATAAGCGGATTGGGGATTTGAAAGGCACTCTTAGTTGACAGGTTACCTAATAATTAATAGGCTAATAAGCAAGGCTTTGCTCACAGTAAAGTACAAGTGATTGGCATTCCTGAGCCTCATATATTAAGTTTAACGAAACCTGTTCACGCCAGTAGTTTTTTTTTTAGCAGTGATAACTTAACGGTGTGACCGTCGGACTCCCAAGTCTTCTGTCATAAATATCGCAAAGACACTGGGTTCGATATCCCAAGACACGCACCTCTGATTTTTCGGATTCAGTATTGTATAATTATTACTTGATCGATGAAGGAAAATATCGTGAGGAAACATGAAAATATATAATAAGTTAAAGGAACCTACAAAAACCTACAAGCCTAACAACAGTCCCTAAGACCCTAAGCCCTACAGCCCTAACCTATCATATACCTAGTATGTGATAAATAAATATATAAATAAGTTCAGGATGTCTGCACCATGCGACCTAAGGTTACAGACGGATTGTAGACCGGATTCCCAGGTTCGGGAAGGGTACACTCACTGCCAGTCCCGCAGACTCACGAGACTGATCAGAGATGGCTAAAGGTGTCTTGGCCACAGTGAGGGGTAATGAGACAACAATATAAAATTCAAAAGCTTAAATCAGTATCATCTTATAGGTTTCTTTAAACGATTAAGAATCAATCCTCAATTACGCCATTTCCGCTTGGTGTTTAAAAATTTGTCTACATGACTGGCAGATCTTATCAGCATAATTTGATTTATTTTTCATCAACTGATGAAATATATCGAAAAATATCAAATCACCTTGAATAACATTGTAAGCTTGTGGTAGGACATGCTCATATTTGATACTTCATATCTGCACAGCGAACCCTGACATCTGACCACCGTCGTTTAGTCCCAAAGAAGATATCTTTATAACTGGTCACCTTAAAAGACCAGTCTAAGATGGCCTTCTAGGACTAAGTTAACGTTAGTAATCAGAGGTCTTCGTAAGCTGGTAATTTTTTTCGGTGCATCCATTCTGCATAGGCCTATATCTCGGGTTTTCAGCTATTACTGTTAGGGTCACTGAATCTGGTCATGCAGTATCATAATATAAACAAAACTATTGACGTCAACATGGGTAGATAACGACGAAAAAAGAGGTAATAATTCGGTATGTGGGTAGGAGGTAATATTTTTAGATTAGCTGTCAAGTCGCTGTCAATGTCAATATTATGTTATTTAAATGTTAGGAAACCTTTTTTGTGTAAACAAAAATATTTGTGATCCCAGATCGGATTTTATTTATTTGTGACCAAAAGTGGTCCTGCATAACATAACATCAGGCCGATAATCGCCGAAGGGTTAGGCAGAGATGTATACCCAATACAGTACACCCACATTTCACCAGTAATGTTTAAATCCCATGTAATATGGGGCGAGCTTATTGCCATCGACTGACTGGGTAAACATTCAGAGTCCGTGGCTGCTACTAAGAAATTCCTGATAGACGAACCCAATAACATTTTGCCCGACCTGGACATCGAACCCAGGACCTCATGCTCAGCAGTAGCGCTTATCAGTCAGTGAGTCCAGGTAATGATTTCCATTTAGTTGTAAACAAAATCGGCCTTTTTTGACCTTTACATCTATTTCTAGAAAATAATTACGTCCCAGAAATATACTCAATTTCCCAACTTTCAAAGCCCAATAATATACCAACTCCATAATTAAATCGCGAAACCTAAACCAACAATCAGGTTCCTAAATCTATTCTAAAACGTATTACGTCAAATATAATGTAACTAGCGGCCCGTCCTGGCTTTGCACGGGTGGACATTTATTTTCCCTTATTTCCCCCCCCCCCCATATTTTTTCTAGTAATAAATATAGCCTATGTTACTCAGGGATAATGTAGCATTCTAATGGTGAAAGAATTTTTGAAATCGGTCCAGTAGTTTTTGAGTTTATTCGTTACAAACATACAAAATACAAATCTTTCCTCTTTATAATAGTGTAGATGTAGATACCTATCGGAAAATTTACTAAAACTAATTAGCAACGACCAGTCTGGTAGTAAATTGAACCAGTTTGTGATATAATACATAAATTTTGTAGTTATATGTATGCATAATAATGAGCTGCAGGTTGCAGACAGATATGAGCCAGTATCAGTTTACATAATATGTTTCGTATTGGGGAAAAATCTGTTGCTATGTAGAGGCGCAAGTTATAACCGATAGCGGAATAATTTGCTTACTGAAAGTTACTGAGATAGTTGAAGAAACGTTGACAGACTAACATTCAGACGGGTCGACGATCTACAGAAGATTGCGGGGAAGACCTGGATGAGACCCGTACAGAGGTCGGTGGGAGTCTGAAGGGAAGCATGCTTCAAAAAGAAGAAGGCTTTAATACTAAGCAGTAAGTGGAACAATTCTGTACACATACACAAACAACAAGTTCTGTATGGTGTCCGGACGTAAAGAATAGCACCACCCCATATCTTCCCGTGGGTGTCGTAAGAGGCGACTAAGGGACTTACCAGAGAATGGGCAGCAGCGTTCTCTGATTCTACAACAACCATACTGCGATCGCCAACCCGCCTGCCAAGCGTGGCGATTATGGCAAAACCCCCCTTCTTGGGGGAGGCCTATGTCCAGCAGTGGACTTTTCGGCTGAAATGATGAAGTGGAACAAGGCCGTCAAAAATGATGATGATAAAAGTTTCTGGGCCTGACTCAAGAATCTTAATTGTTGTTATAGAAGGGGGACCTAAACAGGCTGCTTTAGAAGAATCATAATAGGATAATAACATGAACCATCAATTCGTAAAATAGTCGCAGACAGCAAATATTATGAATTGGCACTGTGATTGACAAGCAATTGAATTGAATAATAAGATTAATAAAGCTACAGAGAACAAAAGCTCTGCAGATTGTTCTTTTAGAAAGCTATTTTTTAACAAAGCATCATAAGTATCCGAAACAATACAATTTCGTATTTAACTACCTCAAACTGATCTTACATACCACAAAAATATTAATCATTGATGAGGAAAAGGAAGTCTGAAAGTGGTGCCGGTGACTGAAAAGTTGTGTGATAATCGGTTATCATGATAAGGACATTTGCGATGCGGAGGAATGAGGAGAATGTCGTGAGGAAAGTTTTGAGTATGAATGTGGATAACTATAAGAGTAGAGGAAGACAAAAGAAACGACGGATGGACTGTGTGAAGGATGATATCGCAAGAAAGGAAGGGTCTGATAGGGTGACGAGTAAAAGAGAAGTATGGAGGAGCATGACATGCTGCGCCTCCCCAAATAGATTGGGATAAGGACAGGAGAATGGTGATAAGAAAAGAGAAAAATATGAAACAGCTGGTTTAGTTACAGATATCGCCAAAACTGGCACCATACAACACATTTTAAAATTCGCTAGATAAGTGAAATCAGCCAAGGCCGAGCCTATCGCTGTAATTGCAAGTATCGCCGTATTCGCTCATTAGTTTACTAATAATAACTATAGTTATCTATCGAACTATTGGGTGCGTATTATCTGTTCGGTTGATTATCTGTTTCTGACCTACTCTGGATTCGGACAGGGCCAACTGAGGGTCGAATGAAAGGATTTTGTAGTTCCGATTATTATGCTGCCAAAGGTTGGATTTCTTGTGGAGGAGCTCGTGGCTAAATAATAACAGTTGCTCGGTTTGATTTTCAGGTTAAGCCATGCTTGCCTAGGTTGGTTCGTGGATTGGTGACCACCCATTACATACCGAGTTTCTTCCGTGCCTCAAGCCATTGGTCCCGGCAGTCATTTGTAGATCTTTGACAGTCGTTACAGGCAGTCAGTGGCCCGAAAGTCTGACAACCAGACTTAACATGGGGTACCGTATTACAAAGTACTAACTGGGTTGTGGAGGTCAGATAGGCAGTCGCTCCATGTAAAATACCGATATTCAGCTGCATCCGGTTAGACTGGAAGCCTGGAAAGCCTAGGTAAATGATGCAAGGTTGAATCGCTTGTATTTGTGACCACCGCAGAATGTCTGGTACCAACAAAGGACCAAGTCCGCCGTTTAGGATGTGGATGAAAAAAGAGTAAGTCACACATGAATGAGGACTTTGACTAACACATTTAGTATGTCAGAAAATGTAGGCAGATGTATATCAAACTGATGACGGTATAAAGCCTTTATGGAAAAGAAAAATGTGGGCGCTTCTGTTCACCATTCTTGACGTCTTTGGTTCGATTCAGAGCTCAGTAGCACTTTGTAGTATGGTTTTGCACCCGGTTGATGTTAGTTAAGTCTTCTCGCTCCCTATTACCTAGGTACCTGCCGAGGTCACTGAGGGTAATAAGGTTGAAAGTGGTCGACCCTCAGTGAATTCAGGAGTACTTCACTACAAGCAAAATGTGGATATTGGTAGTAGTATAGGTACACAACTGGCCAACCCATCTGGAATTGCTGCACACGTAGCATGACCACCGTAGAAACAAGTTTTGTCGTCGGAAGAATCGACAAAATGACAGATCAATAAAAGAAATCTGTCATTTTGTCGATTCTTCTGTCGACAAAACCCGTTTCTACGGTGGTCATGCTACGGGGGCTTGTGTTATGGTTATGGACAAATTAGATGATAGACGCTACTAAGAATTTCTATACCAGATGAAACAAAAAGACACCATCTAGAACATTGTTCTTTTAATCAATTATGCTACTATCAATTAAAGTGTTTTTTGCCTTTTTTTTATAAATTAAATAAAGTGATACAAAACGAACAAGATTCCTTGTGGCAAACTGTAGTCGTAGCGTTATCAAAAGTTAAAGCAATGTCAGACACGGACACAATCCTGATATCGAAGTGTCATTGACAAAACTATAGATATTTAACTATAGCGGGTACAGTCTATAGTATTGACTAAATACACTGCTGCGATACAGATTTGTCTACAACAACAACGTTACAACTCAAGAAGTTAATTCTAGACATTTAAAAAACAGAAACGTGGTCTATTTCGTATAGTAATTAAAGAGGATAGGATCTTGATACTTGCGTTATCTAGGTATATTTATATCTGTGGATAGATGTTACATGTCTTCGATTTTTAATTTCTAGGACATGTCGGTTTTTCACGATTTTTTCGAAGCAGATAGTTTTGAGAACAATGGTCATGAAATAAATCCTCCTGCCTGGGTTCTAACACAGTAGAGAGACTCTTAATTACATAACATTACACCTGTAGGAAGGGTTGGACAGAAGTGTACCCACATTTCGCCAGTTATGTTTAAGTCCCATGTAATAGGGGGCGAGCCTATTACCATCAACTGGGCACTAATTCAGACTCCGTGGCAGATACTGAAAAAAGGTAATAACCTCTTGCCCAACCCGAGAATGGAATCCAGGATCGCTCAGCAGTCGTGACCGCCGAGGTAGTCTAAATTTTTTGGAATTTTAGAGTACTCTAGGAAAATCTTTATTACGGCAGGAGTTAGTCTTAAAGATTTTATAACGCATGCCTACACATGCAAATACGTTATTCAAAGAGGATCCCTATAAGCAGTAACTGCAAAGTCATCACGACTGACAAATAAGTCTTCATCTTGATGTTGGTCCTCCTTACGACGATTTGTACATCTTATTCACGTTGTCTCTTAAGGCTAAATCATCTTAATTGGCAAGATTCATCCAGTTTCTATGTGAGTGTGTTAATTTAGGCACACAAAAGGATAAAACCAAATATCTTGTTAAAAAAACCTTGAATGACCATGAAACAATCTATCGCCAATCCAATAGAGGTCTCAAGACCCTTAAACGATTTCAAGACTTGTAAAATGGCCTTTTTCTGCATAACGCTCACTCATTTGTAGAGCTGATGCATGTTTACATTGTCTAGATTTCAATTGCACAAAAAATGATAAGTGGAAGTGCAGAGTCTCATATACAAGCAATTCCTTGCTTAAAAGTGACCTACAATAATACGTATAGAAATGCCCATTGTAATTGAAATAAACATTTTTATTGTTATTTTTTTATTTATTAAAGTATCATCATCATCTGCCTAGCCTTTTCCCAACTATATTGGGGTCGGCTTCCAGTCTAACCGGATGCAGCTGAATACCAGTATTTTACATGGAGCGACTATATTTATATATAGTTTTATATATATTTATTAAAATATAGCTTCATAAAAAATGAATATGCACAAAAAACTTTATTTTAACATTCGTCATCTCTTATGATTAAATTCAAAGAGCAAAAGATGGTTGGTCCCACGTCGTAACCACGCTGCATTAACCGCACAGAATTCCGTAGTAAATAGTACAATCATTTACTTGCACTAACAACACACACATAGAAAGCAAGCAGTAGATAAACACTATCTTTCATTCACCAATGCACTTCAAATCGAAATGAAATTCAATGAACATGCAATTGGCGGCAATACTTTCGTAAAGACAGTAATAGTTTTGCAATAAAATGCATGATTATTGATAAGACGACACAGGGTCAGGGGCGTCACGTTTGTCGTGGATGCACGAGCGGTGATAAGAATGATTGAGATACAAAGGTATTTGGCATTTTAGGGTTATCGCCAGAATCCGTATTGCAAGAATTTGGGCCTCTCGATGACCGCTGTAGTGGACGGTCGGTCAAACAGCGAACAGCTGCTTTCGTCATCGCACTTGGCAAGCGGATGGGTATAGTGATGGTATTTTGTTATGCTATGACACTATAAGAAAGTGCTTCCTGCTTAAATGGTAACGGATGGAGACGGAGATGAAGGCCAAGAAGATGGATGAGTTTTAAGGAATGACTCGCGCATGAAGAGTTCCGTACCGTCGTAGTAATGGAGCCCACTTTTATTTTTCAATCAATCATTTTATTATCAGGCAACTGAAGCCCATAGATAAAAATACACAAAATAATCTTATAAAATAACAAACTAATACATTTAAAAAACTTTATTTAACTATAACTAGACACGAAACGTTGACGGCGTCGTGTTTTGCTGCGTGCTGTCGCGTAAGCGTCCTCGGAATCGTCGGTATACGACACCTTTCGGCCAATGGTCCTCTTTCAAGAAGGTCTGTAGATGGTGAGTTGGAACTCGAACCACGAACGACTTGAAGTTGATGTTGAGGCGCGATTCAAACCTTTCAACCCTCAGAGTCCAGTTGGTCTTCACTCTTAAATATTCCACGACTTCCTCAACCTTCGTGGAGTGATGCAGACGCGAAATGTACAGCTGCGTCGGCTTCCTCTTCTTACCACACACACCGCCAGCTGGCGAGCAGGCGAACCCATCCAAAGACCGACCTTGGCAAGAGCGGCTTAACCTTGAAGATCGACCCATGCGGCTGTTATTATTTAGCCACGAGCTCCTTTGCTCTCTAGGCTCAATATTGTATTTTGTAAGGGAATATTAAATTTGGTAAAGGACACTCAAATTAGATTCATGACCTATTTTCGGGTCTATCTTTAACTATTTAGACAGCCAAGAAATACTAAAATTGCTATACTTTGAGAACAAACTATTTTTAGAAATGGATCTTCTTAGACTGGTTTTCGAGCAGAGCGATCTCGAACCCTAAATTAACTAATTATTAACAAAAAATTATATAATAAAATATCACTTGTTCCAGGCCCTCTGATTTCTGAAATTATCAGCAGATTTGCTATTCAGTCTTGGTCTGACTTTAGAGAAAGCTGGTCTTCAATATTGAGACACCCTCAGTATAGCTAAGATTCTACATTCCTGCATTTCCTTGTTTTGATCCACACGTCATAAGAATACCTTATTTACTGACGTAAGTTCCCACGTTACAACCCACCCGTTCGATGTTGATGAATGAACCCATTCGTTCCGATCACGCGATCCACTACACCATAGATACCGACTAGGTGTTTAAAATTAAGCTTTATAAAGCCTAGCTGAATCCTTGTTTCTGTTTGGTGTTTATGTACTTAAACGAAAGTCAACTTTATATCAGTGTTCATTGAGTTGTTACCCCAGACTAGGTGTTTAAAATTAAGCTGTGGAAAGTCTATTCAAATCTTTGTATTCTTAACTAAGTTGGTAAAGTGTTTGAAATTACACTAGCTTGAAGTTGTCTTGCAATAAACACATATTTGTTTACATGTTTGGAAACTAAATCGCAAACGCAGAATAATAACAATATCCTCTAAGGAAAAATAATTGTTTTAAAATATTATATCGTTGTGCTATTTTTGGCCCACAATCGAATGTTTTTGAGAACGACCGGTTGTAAGTTACATAATTTCAAAGATTTGTTGTTTCTATAATAATAAAGTTTGTATTTCGTTTTTATGAATACTTAATTATGACGTTTCAGCCAATGGCTTAATTGCCAAGAGCCTCGACCAATACCTGAGGAGGTTTTAGTTAGGCAGTTGGATCAAGGGCTTGATACAGAAAGCGGTACTCCTGGACTCGTATTGGACTTGTTCGGAGGTTCCTCTCTCTGGAGCCCTGACCGCTGGTAGCTTGGACCCTGTTCCCAATGAAACTTGTAACCCAGTGGGGGTTACTATTTTTAACTATTCTTGGAGGCGTTGTAAGATTAATCTAAAATACTTAATGACATCTTAAGGTAGCTTCAGACGACCCTGATTCTCGTAGACTTAAAAAAAACTGGTCAATTCATTCTAAACTTCGTTTGGTAAAACAAAGATGCCCTTTGCCTTTCCGTGTTATTGTCTTGACCTGTAATTGAGACACATTGATGAAAATAATTACTGTATCGAAGCAGCATGAGGATAAGGGCTATTTTTGTTTCCGAAACTATTAATATCTGAGCACTCGTAATCCCGAAATAAACACGTAAATAAATAAACAAAACACAACAAACATAGTAGTTCAATTAAGTTCATTACAATGAACGATAGTAAGTTTCTATTTTTATTTATTTATTCTGGATTATCAACGAGTTATATTACAATTTATCTTTTATAAAATGAAAACTAATACAAAATACATGGTCTTGTAACGACAATCAATTACAGGTAACCACAGCTTACACATTATCGAGTACACATGCTCTAAATACATAATTCAATAGAAATTAAAATTACGAATACATAAAATTAAACAATCATGCTATTATCGAAGATTCAAACATCCATTTTTACCCCAACTTTATCATATACGTCCACTACTCCCTCTGTTGAGACCTACCCCAAACGTCCACATCGCCTGCACGTGTAGCATGACTACCGTAGAAACGGGTTTTGTCGACGGAAGAATCGACAAAATGTCTGATTTCTTTTGTTGATCTGTCATTTTGTCGATTCTTCCGCCGTGCTGGACTCTAGACAAATGACAATCGTTTTAAAAGTGTATAGTAAGTATCACTACAAGGCCAGCGAAGACGACTTGAAGCAATCATTACACACGTTCGGCTTTTATTCAGAACGTGCCGATCAACAAACATCGTTCGGCGGCATCTATCACCTCTGAATCATGTTATGATAGGCTCGATACAAGTCGAGCTCAGAACAATGTGGCATCCCTACCACTACTAGCTAATGCCATTCACAATAACACTAAAGACGCAATGCACTCAGAATTATCTCTTTCTATTAATCAATACACCGACGTAGGCGTCCATTCATGCCTACGATTCGTAGGCAGTAACTACGAAGTGTAAGGCGCTCTTCACACATAGCAACGTCAAGCTGTCAGTTGCGGCAACCAGCAACTAGCTATTTCTCCGATTTTCATATGCTTGAGAAACTACGCAGATGGAACTAACACGTCAAACGTGCCTCGGAAAGCACGATAAGCCGTTGGGCTCGGCTGTCCATTTGTAAATCTTTGACTGTCTTTACAGGTAGTCAGTGGCCCGTAAGTCTGACAACCAGTCTAACCAAGGGGTATCGTATTACCCAGTACTAACTGGGTTGTGGATGTCAAATAGGAAATCGCTACATGTACAGATACTGGTATTCAACTGCATCCAGTGAGACTGGAAGACGACGCTAGGCGGATGATGACGCAGATGTATCAACTCTGACAACCGGTAACGAAAACTTGACCTTATTACTTAGTGCATATGGGTGAAAACTGGCAGATCGTCATTTAAGTCGGTAGCACCTACAGTCAGTGCCCAGGTCAGGTTAAGCAGAACAACACTTTCACTGTTCACGAAGCAGACACGTTAGCTAAAAATGCCTCTGAACTAAATAAAAATTTGGTTCGTGGGACAAGCCTTAGGCATGTTAAAAAGATGCCAGTCACATCAACTAAAGTTGCGCAGTCTGCGGAGCGCCTAAGTGGTTATAGGACTGACCTTTGCCATCGACACAATCATCATTATCTGCACGAGGAGTGGCCTCGTCAGGTTCATTCAGCTATGCAGAACAACACAACCTAGTATGCACTAGGTTGTGTTGTTTTTCTTTGTTTGCGTATATTTCATAGAATTCTTCAATGGAGTGGGATTTGTTGGTTTTGAGGGATGTAGTCAAACTATCAATCTGTTGACGTGGTCTACTGGAATTGTCAAAGCATGATCAAAGACCCCTTATGGTAGGTCAAACGGAAACTAGCCATGAACAACAATATTGGTATTTGTGATCGCCGTTAATCGCATAACCAACTGCGAAAAACAGCTGCTTGCTGCTACCAATTGTTGAAATCCAACAGTTTTTTTCGACGTCTACAACTGGAGAAATATCGACTACTAAGTGAGTAATTCCATTAAGAAAACAACACTACTCCTGTCTAATCTCTTATCAATAAATCTAACATTTCCAACACCAAAACCCGTACAATAACATACCTACACAAACAGACCACCCACACAATTTCCCCGCTAACACACTCTTCGATCTGACATTCTGTTATCAGTATTATCAACGTAACACTGCACTACTCGACATCTGTCGTAGGTACGTGACGTCACAATTCATGAATGGGCCCACGCTACGCCTTACTGGGGCACTATTGGCCACGCTGTGCCCTACTACGAGACTATTTTCAGCGCTCCCCCCGTCGCGATAATAATTGTTATATAAGCTGGATTTGTGGAAAAGCTCGTTGTATTGTCAATGTTTTTGTTTTTGTTAACGGTGTGTAAGTTGATTTGTTCGTGGGTGAGTGCTTGAGTAGTATTTTTATTTTATTTTTCTTTTTTTGTGTTTCGAGTAAGTTGGCTTTAGATAATTAAGCTATGATTTCTGACCTTATTTTTATGTTACAGGTAATAAGGTTGGGTGTTTTATGTGATGTTGACGTAAATGAACTAGTACTTACTTAGTTGTTTATTTAGATAATAATAAGACTATGACGGGTTTGAACTTATACTGTCACTTACGGGATATCTTCCGCGATTATCAATTATTTTGAACTCCCAATAAATAAAATAATTGATAATCACGGAAGATATTCCGTAAGTGACAGTATAAGTTTTGTTTTAAACCGTGAAAGCTCAAAGCTGTGTATGACGGGTTTTCCTTCGAGACGGCGATGTATTATTTACTTTATGAAATACTGATCGCAATTTCTCGATAACCAACATGTAATCGATTTATCAATCCAGTTACCAATATTAGAAATCAATTAAAAGTGCAAGATCGTCAATGATTTCTGCCGAAATTACGAAACCGTTGTTAAAATTTCTAAAAATAAACGTAGAATAGAATAGAACTACACCACTCATTGTATACGGCCAATACCTTTGCATTATTTTTTTTACAAAGATTTTTTTACCATAGTGAATGTATGATTTGACGTATTGGTTTTTTAAACCGTGGGTCAAACTTGAGTAGACAATGCTAGTCGGCAGCAAAGCCGTTCACTGCCAAGGCCTTTTCTAAACAATCTGGGTTCATGGGAGTACAATCAATTCAATGCTGATTAATTAAAAATAAACATTACTTTTTTGTGTTGAGATCGTATTTCGCAACTTTTTTTGGAGACTGGCTTAGATTCAGAGCTTGTGAATCTCAACATATGATTGATTGATGAGTGATTGCAGTTTATCATTATTAATTAGCTGACAGTTTTTTTTTTTTTTTTTCTTATTAGAATGCGCTGTCCCACTGCTGGGCAAAGGCCTCCCCCAATTCTTTCCATGAGCTCTTTTTCCGTGCCTCCACCAATCAACCCTCGTGGTACGCGTCCAGATCGTCTGGCCACCTCTTTCGGGGCCGGCCTCGGCTTCACCGTCCGTCTTCTGTCAACCATCGTGTGGAGACTTTTGCCCAGCAGTCATCGTGTATGCGGCTGATGTGAGCTGATAGATACAGTTTTAAAATACAAATCCATAGATCTCTGAACATCGTTACGGACAGTCAGGACTCAGGAGGAATCATTCCCGCTACGTCGATTCTCGTTAACTCACCTATTGATTTTTCATGGCTTTTCCGAGCCATAATGATACGTCAGGAGGCGAGAAATCGGACAACCAGTCTAGCCAAGGGGAATCGTCTTGCAAGTTATTAAAATTTGGAGGAAAAATAAGCAGTCACTCAATTTAAAATACTGGTATTCAGCTGCATCGGGTTACACTGGAAGTCAACCCCCACATCATTAGGAAGTCACCTAAAGTATTGAGGGGGGACAATTATATGCCAGGAATAACTAAAGACAGTAAAGTAAAGAAAATACAATCTCGTTCTACGAATTTATTCTGTCCAGTGATAAATTTTATTTTGGGTGACACTCCACTCTCTCAGCGGGAGCACCTACCACATAATTACCTACTGACTACCGAGATATCGTAGCGGCTGAACTCCATAATATATTCATAATTAGGTACTCTCCTACTTTGTTAATTAGTCCAAAAATATGGTTCCACATCATTTTGTACATAGGAATATGGGTTTTAGTCACGCTAGGACGTACGAAGCTGAAAATTTACCATTTCTAGGTAAATTTTAATAGAGATTTAAAATACAGCTAGAAATAATGATATCGGGGAGAGCCAGATTCGTGATTTTAGAAAGTACCTGCTTGAGGACCACCTTTGTGTAATTTATTTTAGCACTAGCTGATGCCCGCGACTTCACTCGCGTGGAGTTCGGTTATTGTCCCACCGGATCGTACAACCGAGATTCGTAGTTTTTGCATGAAAGAGAATGATCCATCCATCCATCCATCCTCACAAACTTTCGCATTTATAATATTAGTAGGACTTATACTCTCAAAACGATGAAGAAAAACATCGCGAGGAAACCGACATGTCGTAGAACCACAAATTCGAAGACATGTGACATCTACCAACCCGCACCGGGCCCGCGTGGTGAATTGCCCACTCTTTCTCATAGAGAGGAGGCCTGTGTCCCAGCAGTGAGAACTTTATACGCTGATTATTTAAGCAAAGTGCACTATTTCTTCCTGTAACCTTAAGTTTATCTCACTGGGTGGGTGAATTAAGGCTACATAATATTACCTTTTTTGTATTACCTAGTTTTAATTTGTTTTAGTTTGTTTTAATTTGTTTTAATATGTTTTAATATGTTTTAATATGTTTTAATTTGTTTTAATTTGTTTTAATTTGTTTTAATTTGTTTTAATTTAGTTTAATTAATTAATAAAGTTTATCTCTATTATTTTTTTGTAAGTTACGACAACGTTTTGTGTGCATGCAGAGTTTACCTGTAAGTGATTGTTACACGCTATACTGATTTGTTGCTGCTGTTTCATTTGCTTATACCAGTGTAAACAATTGTTGGTGAACCAAATATATAAATAAATAAATAAATAACCAATTCCAGTCCCTAAAGACATTACCTACGACAGCATCATCATTCTCCAGCTCTTAACCCAATTTATCAGGGGTCGGCGCAGCATGTCTTCTTCTTCCATACTTCTCTATTACTCGTCATCTCATCAGTCACCTCCTTGCTAGCCATATCATACTTCACACAGTCCATCTATCGTTTCTTTGGTCTTTTGCACGACATTACCTACGTCCCACATAAATAAATATTTATATACCATTTTTCCTAGAACTCAAATCCCTTTCAAATCATGACTATACACAAAGTTATTCAGCCTATTGCAAATAACAGTATTTAATACGTATTACCTAAGTAATAAAATGTAGGAACAGTAATTATAATTGCGTGGTAACACTACCGCCTAACTCGTGGGCGGATTTAGGACCGACACTTAAACTGCGAAGCTAGTGTTTTATTTGATAAAAAAGGGTTCAAAATGGAATACTGTAATGTGTATTGAAAAAACATGACATTAATAAAATCAAATTGTTTTTATACTGATTGTTAAAAGGACCAATAAAAATTTGCGGTCTAATGAAACTTTGTGTTTGTACAGTCACGAGCACCAATATGAACAGACTTTCCACTTTGCACTTTCCTAAATTTAAAAGCTATTTTCGCGAGAAATAACGATTGTAACTTGGACGTGGGAGCTTTTTCATAAAAATATGGGTTCTAAAATACTATGTTCGTAACAACATCAAATTTTGAACAAAACAGTAGGAGAAAAACACTTTTAAAAGTTTTTTAAGTGTTTACATATTGATGCTCGTGACTGTACAATCACAAAGTCGGGTACGTAATGTAACAAAATAACAAAATATTTTCAGTAACAATATTTTCATAACCGAAATTGTACTGACTAGTTAAACACGGTAGAATTAAATAAACATAGCCGTATGGTTTGTTGCCATGAACTAATAACAAACGAGACAAAAAAAGATGATTAGAGACAAAATGGATTAATTTAGTGACCAAAAGCCTTAGGACCATAGATTGCTAATAGGACCTAGAAAGGTTTTTCTTTAGGTGTAGAGGAATTTTTGACGCTTTTCAAAGAGTGGAACAAACGTTGCAATCTGGTTTTATCAGTAAATTTTTACTCAATTTCGCAATTTTTATCGACAACGCTCCTCTTTAAATATCATTCAAATACGAAAATATCGCTGTAGCACTGTAGTTCGTATTTAGAAAGCAGAGACAAAAGTCAAACACACCCACGAACTATAATGGGTGTAAAAATACCCTTAACAAAACCGAAAGGCATTTGTTCTCCCGGTCATTGCGATATTTTTTTTTTGTAAGTAAGTAAGTAAGTAAGTAAAATTTTATTTGTTTAAACATGGTGTACATACATTGCATGCAAGATAACAATTAAAACAAAAAGTTCTAACATGTTCAGCCGCATATCGTGGCGTACAAATTGGTAGGAAGAGATGGTGCATAAACCGTGATAACATTCATCAAAATTAACATTATATAAATCATGTAGGTACATAATCTAACATCATTATTAAACAGCAAGCATATTG
The DNA here is from genome assembly GCA_905163415.1 of Noctua fimbriata. Taxonomy (NCBI): domain Eukaryota; kingdom Metazoa; phylum Arthropoda; class Insecta; order Lepidoptera; family Noctuidae; genus Noctua; species Noctua fimbriata. The sequence goes on along the minus strand of LR990941.1, from coordinate 2,926,731 downwards.
TCAGATTAAATTAAATGTCAAAGTAGTTATTAAATAAATAAGTCAATAAAAATATGAATACTTAACTATCATTAAAATTTCAATAAAAAAATTACAATTATTCCAAAAAATTAAATAGATTACAATAACATGTCAAAATTACAACATTGTCATCTCAAAAACGAAGAAAATTGTCCTCTTTCATAAACTCTGCTATACTGTAATATGCTCTTTCAGTTAGTAAACACTTCAATTTTCTTTTAAGAGCAGATTGCACTAAACAATATCTGTGAAACTTTTAGTTACGGAGATATTGGGTCAAAGTTCCAGTTTTTAATGTTATATAACTTAACTTTAAATACCTCTACGACCCCCGTACTATTCAATGCCTCCATCAGCACAATGTTTTGAGTGCATTACCTTCATTCCTACCGTAAAAAGTGAATTTTCACCCCAAAAAAATGTTTAGCAGTAATTTTTGCGTAGAGTAACCTAGTTTGATGTACAGAATGCTTGGTTGGCGACTTAGTGAAGGGACCTTTTTCCTACAGGAAAAGGTATTTGTGTAATAGAAATAGATAATTGTTTAATAACTAGGTAATACACAAACACGTGGTGGGGTAACGTTTTGTTTCTTAAAATTAAAATCTCCGTCTCACTTTTGATTCCCCTCTTTCAACTTTTGTATGGGAAACCAAACAGATGTCGATTGAAGTTGAACGGTTCACGAAAATGATTTAATTATTCAATTGTAACAATTTGTAAGTATTTTACGATAAATGGCTCTGATTTTTTAGTTTGGAAAGCTGTTTATTAAATTCCAATTTTTGTTTAAGTTACCGGGTCAGACAAAGTTTTTATAAGCTAGTGGACTTCAATATAAATGTATGTTTTAGGTGGCAAGCCTATTGCCGTCAACTCACTCCCAGTGCTGTAACAGTGCTGTTACTGAGTAATTTACGATGAAAAAGCTAATAACCCTTTGGCCGATATGGACATCGATTTCACTCAGCAGAAGCGCTTGCGATCACCAATGAGGCAGTCTTTTTACGAAGGCAAAAATGTATGTAGGATCATTTTAACTAGTTACAGGAATAAATTACAATCATACAAATATAGCATCTTCTTATGATCTGTTTCATCAATTCCACAATGAAGATGATCAAGTCATTTCCTATTTGACCGTTCTCTGCAGAAGGCCCAATTTTTTATGATTTCAGAAATCAGAGGCGGACAAGCGTATAGTTATAGAAATAATACAAATGACAAAAAAAAATGTCTTTGATATTTTTCTTTTAAATACATACTTAAACTCACACCATTTCCTCATAAGGGTAGGTGGAAAGCAGAAATTTTACCTTTACACCACGAAAAACTACGGCAGACCTCGCAAGAGGTGGCGGGACGAGCTGGACAGAACCAACGACTACTACTCTAAAGATTTGTAGGTCATGGGGCAAGGCATTTGCCCAGCAGTGGGATGACACAGGCTAGCAGTATCAATAACCACGAAAAAAGGGCTTATCAATAAAAAGGGTAGTTCCAAGTTTTCCTGCTCACACAATGATGACGCCCTTTCCACCTCGTTATCAGCTGAGGTGACGTCACGGCGCGACCCACCGCTAATTCGGCCACGCTCAAATATTTATACGCATTTTTGTCACGAATTTTCATTGCGGATGTTATTATTTTATGCTGATTAAGTAACTAAAGATTCTTAGAAGGGTCACACCGAATTCTAATCAGCACCTACACACTTTCTGTTACAATCCAAAGGGATTTAAAGAACATTTGATGTCCATTACTACTTCTGTATGAAAATTTCGTTGGTTCAACAATACGAATATCGCAATGGAGTAATGAATGTCGGTGAACTGTCAAAATCAATTGTGTTACGTAATTACCCAGCTGGCTTTTTCATTAAAATTTTGGAAACAGAAAATACATTGCATGTTCCTGATATTAACAGTGTCTGCCTAGATTTCTGTATCAAAGAAAAAAAAATTTCATAACCCTTTGTGTGTTACAGGTTAAAAACGAATAAAATGGCTTCCATTAACGTTTTGTCATGTCTTCGGCCTGAAGTCAAGAACTCGACATAAATGATAAAACAACTGGGATCACATTTTTCTCTCTTATCCCAATACCCCAAGCACAAAGCTGAGTTTTCCGCCCAAGGGCCTCTGACTTGGCTTTACATGCCGTCAAGAAATATCTCTAACGCAGATTGATTTCCTTACGATGTTTTCCTTCACAGAAGCAATACAATAAGCACACGAATCCAAAAAATCAGAGTTGCCTTGGGTTCGAACTCCCAGAACTTGGCAGTTCGACGGTCACACCACTAGGCTATCACTGCTATAATCATGGCCAAGAACACTGCTTGATACCGGATTCTATTTTGCGCTAAAAACTTCGACCAAAAACCTATCATAACAATCAATTACAGTTACCGCATAAAGTACTTAACCCACACAAAACACTAAGACAATTAGTTAATAGGCAACACCCAAATAGGGCCGCGGACATCCTGGCTGGGGGCTACAAGGTAATCCATTTACCTTTATTACCGTCTAGGATTCGCACAGGCTGGTTTTAGCGCTAATCTTTGATTTACCCCCATTTTCATTTACCTTAACAACGTAAAATTATATCTAAACTTACACTGTCACTTACGGTTACAGAATATCGTCCGTGATTTTCAATTTTTGTGTCATCTTGCGACCATGGCGCCTGCGACAGCGTCGAAATATCGGGAGCTTAGAATAATTGAAAATCTGGGAAGTTATCCTGTAAGTGACAGTGTAAGAAAAAAGTAAAATAATATGTTTGTTTTTCTTTTTGAAAAAGATTCCGAACTGATTGACAATATTTTAGACAGTGTGCAACAGCCTTAACGGCTGAAAATGATAACATGGCCTTTGAATGATGTATTCCGGCACCGAGTTTTTCAAAATTATGGAGCAATGGACTGTGAATTTCTTTCAAAATCACTTGATTTTAATATAATAGAAATTCGTTAATAGAACTTCGTGTGTTTGAAATTCTCGACTAACTGAATCGCGCATTGAAATTTTTTAATTTTTTAAAAGGAGATTTGGCAATGCGAATGTGTTACTCAACTACAAATTTTGCCGAGTCTCTATCCCTAAATTACCGAACGGAGGGTTGAATTTTGTACGCAAACAACAGCTATTCCTATAAAACAGTTATCCCCTATTATTCTCATAGCGATCTCATCTCAAAGACACCGACAGCAAAATGAATGGTTTACAATTCGGGGTCGTATAGCAACAAAAATGTTGAATACTCGCTCTGGACCCCAGTAAATCACAAAGGTAGGTCAGGGTACATCGCAAAAACAGAACAAAGAGACGGTAACCAGTCCTCTTGACCTCCAGACGGTCGCCATCTTGGATAGCGAGGGTTGTCACTCACTTGTTGAGCCGTCGGATTATTTGAATGATGACATTATTGTATACACCCCTAGGCGTCTAGGCCCTAATGTACCAAATGTGTGTTGGGTATAGGTTATACATTTGTTATGTTTTAGTGAGTGGCTAAAGTACGAAATGTTGTTGTTGTATTATAACGAAGTTGATGTTTCTGACATAATTAGGTGGGTTTGAAAAGAAGAAGCTGGTGATACTTGAAAATTACCATCCATTACAAAAGAAACTAACGGCTTGTTCGAATTAGGGGCGCTTTAAATCGCTTACATTTGGCGTCTACGCCACGAAGTATGGGTCAATTCACGCACGAAAAAACGATTAGTGTAGAATATGTGGATTGTAATTATTTCCGGGGTTAGGTGTCACACTTAACGAAGCCGAAAGGCACCTGATCTCCCCGCTATATTTTTTTGTTCTAAACCATACCGAGGAACCTTCTAGTTACGGAGATATTGGGGGTAGTTTTTTTTTAATACATATTTTAAATGTTAGAACTTTACTTTAAACACCTTCATGACCCCCTTACTATTCAATCAATCCATCCAACAGTTGTTCAGTTCGGTGGTCTGCTGTACCACACCCTTAAATATGATCACATTTCTCATACACGCTGTATTAACCTTTAATAAAAAATAATTTTTAAAATAGTTTTGAACATTCTTGTGATGACTATTGAATGTCATTTCCGGTGTCTGGCTGTTTATTTTATCAATTCTTAACAATTACGATGTGGGGTCTAAGAGACCGCTCCGTGTCTGGGACAGTTGCCCCTGTGACTATTATAACGGCTGGCCCGAAAACCGGTCTGACATGTTCAAGTCCAAAAATAGTTTACTCTCAAAGTAGACTAATAATTTAGTAGTTTCAAATGTCTACATAGTTTAAGACAGACCCGAAAATAGGTCATGAATCTAATTTGAGGAGCTCGTGGCTTAATAAATAATAGCCGCACCACCGGTTGCCGAGGTTGGTCCGTGAATGGGTGACCATCTCTATCAATCCAAAAACGAGAAAGCACCTTTAGCAGCTTAAATGCTGGGGCCCACTGTATGCTATGAAGGTAGAGGTAAATAAATACTACGAGCGGAAGCTAGAGCCCCATCACCTGCAGTGAATGCGTTCAAAATTGTGCTTTTTAACTAATTAAATACTTACGAATTATTACACACTTAATCTGTGTTTATGGAAGAGATTAAAAAGGTTAAGATTTGAAAAAAAATAAGCTCAAAATCAAAATCAAAGCATTTATTTCAAATAGGCCAGTTACAGGCACTTTTGAATTGTCAAAACAAAGACAACAATGACAAGTAGCTACAGTCCCAGTCACAAGCCATAAAAACTGTGAAGTACTGTAGTTGCCCATTCCCTAACGTAGATCTCTATGGAGAAGAACGGGCAAAAAACTCCATGGACACTCTTCTAAATCAGAATACTTTTACAATAACTTGTTTACATCAGCTATATTGCTAAGTTGGATAGTTCAAAGGTTCAATTCAAGAAAATATCAACAACAATCCTTTTATAATTGAGAAGGAAGCGCACGCGCAGCCCGCAAAATTAAAATTTTCTTACTTTTTTGCAATTTGCAGCGCAGTGACAGGTTGTGAATGACTTTTTCAAGATAGTCATTCAATGGGATTAAATCAGCTTAGAGGGTCGTATTGATATTTTTTATTTTAGTAGCCTGTACTGTCCCACTGCTGGGCAAAGGCCTCCTCAATTCCTTCCATGTGCTCTTTTCCGATGCCTCCTATTGATATTTTTAATAATAATAATAATAATAAATTCATCCTACGCACATATCTTCACCTCACTCATATGGAAACCGATAAAAATGCATACCTACCATCGCTTCACACTAAGTTTTTAGAAAAATACCCAGATATGCAAGTAGGCCGACAAAGAATAGGTGACCAACGAAGAGCCATCATTCAAAAGAAATTATTACCACAAGAAACAATAGATCAGATTTATGAGGAAGTCAGAACCGAATTACAAGTAGTCCATACTCAAATACAGCAAAACTCCACACAGTCAAAGACACCTATTAACACACAGCCCGGCCAGCGTATGAAATGGACGAATGAATATAATGAAGCCATAATTAGAATATATTATACTAGTACAGAACTAGAAACAAATAAAACAGCATATAGAAAACATTTACATGAGGGATTTATTAATATATATCCAGAACTAGCTCATTTAACTGAGCAAAGATTATCAGATCAAGTAAGAGCAATCATAAATAACAAATATATACACACTAACAGACTAGAAGAAATAAAAAAACAAGTAGCTACAGAATTAAGGAATATCAATACCAACACACAAAATATAGAACACATAAATAACGACTTACAACAACCTGATGAGAACATTCACTCACTAAGTACTCAATACACAAATATTTACACCCCCACAACAAGTAATAGAATACTCTTAAATAATAGCTCTGATACTAACATAGTTTCTCAAACACTCACAAATACAGTCGACGAAAGTTTCTTAAATCACATAGATATAGGGCTATTTGAACCTACGCAAAATAACTTGGATGCTGCTCCTGAAAAGAACTTAGAAATCGAAGCCACATTTCAACAAGCTCAACAACTTTTTTCTGATACACACCCCACTAGTAGACCATACATTCCAAAGCAAAAGACATCTAAAAAGTTCTCCGCCATAGTTACTTATATAAATTCTGTCATTCTCCCAAATAACGTAAATGTCGACACCGAGTTTATCAAAATGCAGACCACAATTTACTGTGCAGCATGGACGGCAGCTACATGCAACGGAGCTAAAATATCAGACACACAAAATGAAAGCCGCACATACATAAAGAGAAAACCAAAGTGGCAAATCAGAATTGACAAAAAAATTCAAAGTCTAAGATCAAACATAGGTAGGCTAACACACTTTATTAATGGTAGCAGAAGTCCAAAACTAATAGCAGCAGTAGAAGAAATAAAGAAAAAATATCAGGTACATGCACAATACGAAGATTCAAACACACAATTAGTACACTTTTTAGACACCCTAAAACAAAAACTAAACGCAGCTTCCAGTAGACTCAAAAGATATTTAAAATGCACGAACCGCAAAGTGCAAAACACAAAATTTATAAATAATGAAAAAATATTTTATAGGAATCTTGCAACAAATAATAGAGACACCACTAACCAAAGCCTTGAGACCCCTAGATCCGAAACACTACGGGAATTCTGGGCTAATATATGGGAAAACCCAGTAAATCATAATCATCAAGCGGACTGGATCAACGAAATAACACCAGAAATCCCAGAAATGGAATTTGAATTCATACCAATAGGAACATTTATAGACGTCATCAAACGCACACACAATTGGAAATCGCCTGGCACTGACAACATTCACAACTACTGGTATAAGAAATTCTCGTGCATACATCCTTTCTTACATAATCATTTAAACACATTCATCCACTCACCACATTTACTTCCATCATACATCACACACGGGGTAACTTATATGATACCTAAGGATATTAACGATACTATAAATCCAGCGAAATACCGACCGATTACATGTCTACAAACTATTTACAAAATTTTAACAGCCTGTTTAAGCGAGGTTGTTTATGAACATTTAACCAAAAATAACATTTTATCAGAACAACAAAAGGGTTGCCGTAAGAATAGCCAGGGATGCAAAGAGCAATTAACTATCGATGCAGTTACAATGAACAGTGCTATTAAAAGCAAGACAGATATCCACACAATGTTCATTGATTATCAAAAGGCCTTTGACTCAGTTCCACACAGCTGGTTATTAAACGTCTTGAGCCTATATAAAATTCACCCAACACTAAAAAACTTCTTAGAAATTTCCATGCAGAATTGGCAAACCGTCCTTAAAATTAATTCCTCCTCCTCAACTGTAGCTACTGAACCAATCCACATAAAACGTGGAATTTTCCAAGGAGATGCTCTGAGTCCGCTGTGGTTTTGTATGGCACTCAATCCACTCTCACACCTTCTAGATAAAACAGACGCTGGATACAAACTAACAAACATTAACACACAGTATACGCTTACACACCTCATGTACATGGATGATATCAAGTTATATGCAGCAGACAAAAATGCACTCGTCGTATTAGCTGACACAACTCAACAATTTTCTGATGATATTTGTATGTCATTCGGAGTTGATAAGTGCAAAATGTTGTCAGTTGTAAAAGGAAAAATACAAAATAATAGTTACACGCTCGGGTCAGGTCAATTAATAGAGCCAATGGATGAACAGAGTACATATAAATATCTAGGTTTTAAACAATCTAGGCAGATACATCAAAAGATGACTAAACAAGAACTGGTCAATAAATACTCACACCGCCTAAACCTCATTTTGAAAACCAACCTTAACTCCAAAAACACTATTAAAGCAATCAACACATTCGCAATACCCATCCTCACATACTCTTTTGGAATTATACGCTGGTCAAACACAGATATCAAAAAATTACAACGCACTCTTAATACATCTCTTACCAAACACAGAAAACACCATCCAAAATCAAGCATACACCGACTTACTCTACCGCGCCAAGAAGGAGGAAGAGGCCTGATTGACATACACAACTTACATAACAAACAGATACATTCACTCAGAGCGTACTTTCATAACAAAGCTGAAAGTTCAGCACTACACAAACATGTAACGGAAAACGACACGAAACTTACGCCCCTTAACCTACACAATAGAAACACTCAAATTAATGAACGGCTCATAAGCACACCAGAAAAAATTGCCGCATGGTCTGCCAAAGCCCTCCACGGGAGACACCAAGCCTACCTGAGCCAGCCACACGTCGACAAAGCTAAGTCGAACGAATGGCTCAAACGAGGCGAACTGTTTCCCGAGACGGAAGGATTTATGCTGGCGATCCAAGACCAAATAATAGCTACTCGTAACTACAGGAAGTACATAATTAAAGACCCCCATCAGCCAACTGACTTATGCAGACATTGCAACACTGTCTCCGAGACCATACAACATATTACAGGAGCTTGTAAATCGCTTGCACAGACTGACTATAAGCATCGACATGACCAAGTTGCCGCTATTATACATCAACACTTAGCATTCAAATATAAACTCATAAGTGAGATGAAACCATATTATAAATATAAACCGGAACTAATACTAGACAATAACAATCAGAAAATCTATTGGGATCGGACGATAATAACAGACAAAACGATACATTTCAATAGACCAGATATAACCCTTCACGACAAAGTCAATAAAACAGTTTACTTAATAGATATAGCTATCCCAAACTCCCACAACATTCAAACTACAATATCGGAAAAGCTAAGTAAATATCAAGACCTCGCCATAGAAATAAAAACCCAGTGGAAAGCACAAACCGTCCACATTGTCCCTATAGTGCTCTCTTCCACCGGCATAGTACCAAAATCTCTTATGCAAAGCCTTAATACTTTACACATGCCTCCACACACACTTCAGCTGCTCCAAAAAGCCACAATTCTTAACACCTGTCGCATCACCCGGAAATTCCTTACTTCTTCTACAATATCATCCACATTCTCCATTTAAACTCCCCCTACAAACTTGGCTCCGGCCCGTGGGTAGGGTTTTTGTACTCTCTTACGAGAGAAGAACATGAAAGAACTCGAAATAATAATAATAATAATAAGCCCCCTAAACAACCACACGTCCTGATTGACCATCTAATCACGTGGGGGGCGGACACACGACTGAGAAATTACTGGCGTGGCCAACGTGGCTCTGGAAACCCACTAAAAATGGAGACCCGTTCAAAGAAAAAACGTATAGGACCGCTGCCCGGGGGCGATCGCCGGGGCGCACCTGGAGCTGACGCTGGGTGTCTCAGCATGCGAACCGTCAGCGGTGAGGAGTTGAACAGGCGGGCTCCTACCGACAAAGATACTACAGCCGAAATCATTGACGATGGTGACAGACTAACGGACAGGACAGACAACCCTGTAGAACCGTATAGCCCAAGCACAGTATCATACACACCTTCTAGGCGATCATCACCATCCATACCATCGTCAACTACACCTTTATCACCCCCCATTATTACTTTAAATACTATTTCACCCACTCCGACCTTGAATGCTGCGCGGGGGGTATCTACCTTTTTGCCCGCGTCCACCAAGGCTGGAAAAGCAAGAGTTCGCATGAAATGGAGTAAAGAAGTCAATCTATTCATCATGCGAACTTACCTACACATAACTAAATTAGAGACCGACATGACCACATACAGACAACAATTGCATGCACTTTTCACCCGACAATATCCTGACATTACGGTTTCAGAACAAAGGATCTCAGACCAAAGAAGAACCATAGTCAGAAATAAACTTCTATCTCAAGAAGTTATAGATCAATTAAAAGAAGAAGTACGAACACAATTACTACATGAAGAAACAGTAAATTATACAGACACTAACAATATCACACAAAATTTAAGCGAAATTAGTCATCAAGAACAACCACAATCGCTTAGTCAATCACAAATTAGTTATACTCAATCTCAACCGTACAACCAATCACAAGCCTATACACAAATATCGCACACATCCACACAAACCGAATACATTACCCTTACGCTAGAAAATGACATTGAGACCATAGTCGTCCCAGATCAACATTTAACAACAGATATATATATTCAAGAAATTAACGACAAATTTAGAACAACAATAACACAATACTCTGGGATGGACCCAGCAGCTCGACCAAGGTTACCTAAACTTAAATACACACCTAACCTATTTCGTCTAGTTAATTTATTTAATGAGAGTATACTCACACAATTTATATCTGACGACACACAGCTTATTGACATTCACCTACTCATATATTGCACAGCCGTAGTTATATCTGAAGAACTAAACTTTAAAATCACCGACCACACAAGATCCACAAGGACAAGACAGAATGTAGCACCAGCATGGCAACAGAGACTAGAAAAAGGCATTGAAAAATTAAGGGCAGACATTGGTAGACTCACTCAATATATCAACGGATGCAGGTCTAATAAACTAGTAAAAAGAGTTGAAGTCATATTTAGAAACAATGCCACGCACACCAGACACGAACAAAATAACAGAAAACCTGAAGAATTTCTAGACACCTTAAAACAAAAACTAGCACTCAAAGTTCATAGGCTCAAAAGATATAAGAAAGCCCAACAGCGCAAAAACGACAACGCGATATTTACCACAAACGAAAAAATGTTTTACAGAAACTTACATAACCCAAAAAACGACAGAAATTATGAAAATAACACAAACACACCTAACCTACCTTCAAAAGAACAACTGGAAACATATTGGGCTAGTATTTGGGAAGAGCAAAAACAACACAACGACAAAGCATCATGGATAGTGGATGAAGAAGGAAAATGGAGAGATATTGACGTGATGGAATTCGTAGAGGTAACAGAGTCTGACATTATACACATTACAACTAGGTTACATAACTGGAAAGCGCCTGGAATAGACAAAATACATAATTTTTGGTACAAAAAGTTAACTACATTACACAAATCTATAGCAAAAAATTTAACAGATATCATATTAGGACAACAGAATATACCCGAATTTATTACAACAGGAATTACTTACATGCTACCTAAGACTAAATACACATCAGAACCTTCCCAATACAGACCAATCACATGTCTACCAACAATTTACAAGATACTAACATCTGCAGTCACAAAGAAAATTAACTCACACATTGTACACCACAATATAATAGCAGAGGAACAGAAGGGATGTAGGCAGGGCCACATGGGATGCAAAGAACAGCTGATAATTGATTCCACTATACATAAACACGCCACCTCAAAAAACAGAAATCTCCATTGCACCTATATTGATTACAAAAAAGCGTTCGATAGTGTACCGCATTCCTGGTTGATACAAATCCTGGAGATTTATAGAGTAAACCCGAAAATAATTGATTTCATGCGCCATGTAATGCTACAGTGGAAAACCACATTACAAATAAATAGCAACAATAACAATGTCACAACGCGACAGATATCTATCAAAAAAGGCATCTACCAGGGCGACTCCCTGAGCCCCCTGTGGTTCTGTCTTGCCCTCAATCCTCTGTCTCATTTGCTGCAGCGCTGCGGGGCCGGGTACTGCCTCAAACACTCTACAGATGAAACAACGATATCGCATCTTATATACATGGACGACATCAAACTGTATGCAAAATCAGAAAAAGATATGAAGAAATTAGTAGATATTACAGCAGAGTTTAGTAAGGACATTAACATGCAATTTGGATTAGAAAAATGTAAAACACTTCACATTGTTAGAGGCAAGGTGCGGCCCGGTGACTATGCAGTGAATGAGTCAGATTCTATAACCGCATTGGAGCCGACTGACTTGTATAAATACTTAGGGTACACGCAACTAAAAGGTCTTGACCACGTAAAAATTAAAAATACACTAACTGCAGAATACAAGAAGAGAGTTAACGCTGTCTGTAAAACCCAACTCTCAGGTAAACACTTAATTAAGGCCTTAAACACCTTCGCCATTCCAGTATTAACGTACTCATTCGGAGTTATAAAATGGACCAAAACAGACACAGAACAATTACAACGAACTACACGAACAACACTCACGAAACATAACAACCTTCACCCTAAATCCGCCATAGAGAGACTCACCATTAAACGAGAACATGGAGGGAGAGGCCTTATAGATATACAGCACCTATGGCGGAAACAAGTTAGTCGACTAAAATTGTTCTTCCACACGAAATCCCGCACTAGTAATATACATAAAGCCATAGTAACAAACGATCTTAACTACACTCCACTTAACCTAAGCGATCAGATAGAAACCCAAAACACAACCAATGACGACCAGCAAATACAAAAAATTGAAGACTGGAAGAGAAAAGTACTTCACGGTCGGCACCCTCATGACCTAGAGCAGTCCCACATAAACAAATTAGCGTCAAATAAGTGGTTAAAAATTGGCAACTTATTCCCGGAAACTGAAGGATTTATAATAGCAATTCAAGACCAGATCATCAACACAAAAAACTACAGAAAATACATAATCAAAGATCCTACATTAACTAACGACAAATGTCGCAAATGTCACGTCCATCCAGAAACCATCCAGCATATAACAGGAGCATGCACAACTCTCACACAGACAGACTACACTCACAGGCACAATCAAGTGGCCAATGTCATTCACCAAAAGCTAGCACTCAAACACACACTCATTCAAAATACAAACACTCCTTACTACAATTATAAACCTGAAACTACCCTAGAAAATACAACACATAAGCTCTACTACGATCGCGCTATTCTCACTGATAGGACAATCCACTACAACAGACCGGATATAATCCTACAGGACAAACGAAACAAAGTAACATACCTGATAGACATCGCAGTCCCCAACACACACAACATACAGAAAACTATCACAGAAAAAATAAGTAAATACGCAGAACTCAAAGAAGAAGTTACTAGAATTTGGCGACAAGAAAAGGTATATGTAGTTCCAATAGTCCTTTCCACAACAGGGGTAATCCCAAATCATCTCATCCATAGCTTAAAATTATTAGACCTTAAAGAAACCCTCTACATTACACTGCAAAAAGCTGCTATTTTAAATACATGTAGAATTGTTAGGAAGTTCATGCAGATAGAAGAGAACGAGATAGGACCTCATCACAACACATAAACATTCATAAAACTAACACACCACACGCTGCATTTGCTTTGGTTTCGGCCCGTAAATGTAGCTGAAATCCAGTCTAAGGGCTGAGAAGAAAAACACTTTCCGACAATAATAATAATAAGTTCTTTATTTCTCCTCACAATGACAAGCTTATTCTAGGTTTCACATATTTATTGTCTTTTATAGTAATGTGAGGAGCTGGTGTTTGAGTTAGGCGTAAAATGCCTGTATTACAAATCACCAGGTCCCCACCCCACGGAAGAACAGAAGTTTTACTTAAAAAATATGATATTACAAGATAGATTTAAGACTAAAACTTATTATAATTTTGGGGGTAGAAGTTAAAAAGAAGCTATAAACAAAAAGTTAATCAGAGCGCCTGTGTCTGTGTGTATGTGTGTGTCTACGAGAGTGTATAATGTTAGTGCGTGGTGTTGAGTGTCAGGTGAAGTGTGCCGATGTGTACGTGAGAAGGTTTTGGTGCAAGTTATAAACTTATTTCGTACTAATTTAATTTGACTGAAGGAGACTTTCTGTAAAATTATAATCCAAATTTTTTAACCAGTCCGAAACCAAAGACTTACATTTGGTTTTTGGCAAGGGATATAGCATTAAGGCTCGATTTACCTTATTGTATAGATTTGAACCCTGGTAGCAGAAAAACCGACGTGCAAACATAGTTTTGAATGACGATGAAGAACAGACTGCATGTTTGCGACGTTTGTCCATGTTTTTTTGTGGTTCAAAGGTTGTTAGAGCATGTTGTTTCATAACCGTTCTCAAGATGAATAGCTGCCTCACAGTAAGTACCTCCCATTTCGAGTAGAGATCAGTAGTTGGGTGATAAAAAGGTAGAAACAAACTAACCTTTAGGAGTGCTCTTTGTGCTCTCTCAACTTTTAAGATATGAGTTTTACATGTGCCACCCCACGTGGTGATACAGTATTCAAGCTGAGACTGACAGAGAGCATAGTAGACCGATTTTAAAACAGATTTTGGTGCAGTGTTTCTTAAGGCTTTAAATATTACTATAAGTCTACGCACTCTCGCTGATAGGAGATTAATATGATCATGAAATTTAAGATTTCTGTCAATAATTACTCCTAAGTACTTCGTAGATTCAGTTTTTTTAAGATTAGGACACTTACAATTTGTGTCATTTGCATTTGGGCACGAATGGGAGACAATACTCAAAGAGGAATCCGGTTTGTCATTAGTTTGGATGGAAAACGTGATGAAGGTCGTTTTTTCTACATTTAATGTAAGTAAATTCTTATTTAACCATCTGATCACAGTGTTCATGCCTATCTGAGCTTTGGCAAAAACTTCATGCCAGGAGTTAGCACTGAACAGTAAAGCCGTATCATCAGCAAACGCAACAATTTTCGAGTCTGGAAACTTTAACTGACATATATCATTTATATAGACTAGGAAAAGCGTCGGTCCAAGAATACTGCCCTGTGGAACTCCAAAAGTCACTGGGACCTCTTCACTAGTTATGTTACCTATTTTAACACATTGTGTTCTGTCGGTAAGGTAATCTTTAAAAAGTTTTAGTTGAAGACCCCGGATACCTAGGCTTTCGAGTTTAGTTAACAGAATAGGGACAGAGACGGTGTCAAAGGCCTTTGCTAAGTCTAAAAATATTCCAATGGTTTTCCTCTTCGAATCTATGTTGTTAACTATATAATTTATTAGTTCTGACACAGCGTCGGCGGTGGATCTCTTGGCTCTGAAACCAAATTGTGCTTGTGAGAGAAGATTTTTATTTTCCAAGTAGTTAACAAGCCTTTTGTTAATGATGCGCTCTAAAATTTTTGATAGGGTAGGGAGAATTGAAATTGGCCTATAATTATTGACACAGTCTCTGTCACCACTCTTATGTATCGGATGAACCCTTGACTTCTTATAGATCTTCGGAAATATACCGGTCGTGAGCGACAAATTACAGATGTATGTTATAGGTATTGTTAAAATATACATATTAGATTTCAAGATGTCACTAGATATCAAATCAAGGCCCACCGAACAATCACTCTTTAACGCTGTTATTAAAGACCTAACCTCATCTTCGTCCGTAGGGAGCAGACAAAAAGAATGGCTACACGAATTTAAGGTGATGGGTCCCGTTTGTAGATTATTCTTAATGATTTTTTCTGCTAGCGTTTTACCAACATTTGCAAAGTATTGATTAACATTGTTTGCTGAATTTTGGGGGTCATTGGTGCTAATAAGTTCAACAGGGCTGTCTTTGGCTTTAGTTGAGTATGTAATCTCTTTAACTATTTTCCAAATTTTTTTACTATTTTTCCCTGCGTTTTGGAATTGTAGCTGCTCATATTCTCTTTTAAGTTTTTTTAATAAAGACGAACAAAAATTTCGGTATCGTTTGTATGTAGTTTTATGTATCTCATTGTCTGGATGTTTCTTTACTTTTTTATATAGATTATCGCGGTTTCTAATGCACTTCAGAATGCCAGGGGTAATCCACGGTTTTAGAATTTTTTTCTTGTTTGATATTTTGACTTCTTTAGTGTTGTTTTTGATAGCCGTATATAGGATATTGTGAAAGAAATTAGCAGCCTCGTTGGCGTTTTTAATTGTGTATAGTGGACTAAAGTCGACACTTTTAAGTTCCGCATTTAGAGAGTTGTGATCTAAGTAATTTATAATTTTGGCAGGTTTTTGTTTAGGAAGACTAGCTACGTACAAAGCAACGCTATTATGATCTGTAATTGATGTTTGGAGTATAAGACAACGAGCCGTTAGTTAATGATTATATTTTTTCTGAACCCCCGTGTAGTAGGTAGATTATAGCCCATTCCTTCTCATAGAGAAGAGGCCCTTTGTCCCAGCAGTGGGAACATTATAGGTTGATTATGCTTATGCTATTTATGCTTATAATTCTCTCAATAAATACGTGTTACGGTCGTGCATCATGTTTTTTGCAAATTGCAAGAAAACGTAAGAAAATTTGAATTTCGTGGGCTCTCCTACCGCTTCCCTCTTAAATGAATGTCATCATCATCATCTGCCTAGCCTTTTCCCAACTATGTTGGGGTTGGCTTCCAGTCTAACCGGATGCAGCTGAATACCAGTATTATACATGGAGCGACTGCCTATCTGACCTCCACAACCCAGTTAGTACTGGGTAATACGATGACCCTTGATAAGACTGGTTGTCGGACTAAATGAATGTATTCTTAATTATAAAATCAGCTTAAAGCTTTTGTCCTTCACAATAACAACATACTAGCTTAAGCAATAGTTATACAATAACATCTTAGAAATCCAGTATTTGCATCGGTCACCCCAAGGATTTTACTATATGCAGCAAATATTGACTACAATAGTGTTCTTTGAAATAATATTATTTGCTTAATTTATACATGGATACCGGGAAATGGATGTATGTCAGCGTTTAAGTAAATTATCATAGATATAAGGTTGTGGGAATATAGTGTGTAGGTTTTATTTAAAAACTTTTAGAATTACTTTTTATTTTACTCTCTTTAGTTGTGGTATCTCACGCAAATCCTTGTCAAGTATCAATTTTACATTGTATCTAGAAGTTATTAGCACATCATCCTCATAAAAGAAGAAGAAATATATTATAGAGCATATTATAGAGGATAACTCATAAAGTACCTCAGCAATGTTAATAAAATTAATATGGGACTACCGCGCGAGCTTCATCTACCAAATGAAAATCGGTGTAAGTCACGGAGAAAACCGATGTACATACAAGAAAAAAAAGAGACGCTGGCCGAACACATAACCTCCTCCTTTTTTTGAAGTCAATTAAAAATAAAGTGTTCATTGTTGTCCATTTCAGAATTCATATGATTATTCATTAGATATCGGTAACTTTTACAAAAAGATCTGGTGGCTTAATGGACTCAATCTGCCTAGCCTTTTTCCCAACTATGTTGGGGTCGGCTTCCAGTCTACTGCCTCTCTGACCTCCACAACCCATAACTGGGTGATACGATTATTACTTGGTAAGACTAGTTGTCAGACTTTCTGGATTCTGACTGCTCATAATGACTGTCAAAGATCTACAAATAACAGCCGGGACCAACGGCTTAATGCCCTTTCCGAAACACGGAGTCACGGGTCACCCATCCACGGACCAACTTCGGGCAGCACTGCTTAAACTTGAAGAAAGACCCATGCGGCTGATATTATTTAGCGACGTGCTCCTCAGTTGCAGATTGGACTTAGAAGTCCAATATTGCACAGTTCAAGAAACGGTCCACCCGGCATGGACAAATTGCGGACGTGGTTCTGGACATGGACACCTCCATACAAGTACTTACTGAAGTATTTGATAGTGTCCGTGTCCGAAGCCGCATTCGCAATTAGCCTATAGCGGTTTGATTAAGAAATTAGATTTATTTCTAAACTAGGTTATTCCCGTGGCTTCGCCCGCGTGGAGGTAATTGCCCCACGGTATCGTACTTTCGGGATAAATGTATCCTATGTGTTAATCCAGATTATAAACTATCTACGTGATAATTTCATCCAAATCCGTTCAGTTTGTGTGTTGCGTGAAAGAGTAACAAACATCCATACATTCTCACAAACTTTCGCATTTATAAATTGTAGTAGATTTTGTGGGTAATTTTGCAAGCACCTGATCACTTTGAGCGTTATGATTTTTTTTTTCAATGGATTTGCTATAGCTACAAATGAAATCTGTTGACAGTCATCAGAAATCATAAATAATAGCAAGTCACGATACATAAAGAAAATTTTACACTGACTGATCGAAACTCCGGCTCAAAATCTTCGCCCATACTTCAACCACACCCCAAACTTTACTTGCTGATCTAGTTACCGCTGGCAACCAGCCATAAGTGGAACAACTTCATCAACTCTTGACCCAGTAATTATATTCACGGTAACTAAGTTTCAAGTTAGTTTTAACAACATTTGTACAACATTTGTACACCTCATATGGTAAAACATGTACGGACCTACCCTACCCTACTCACTAAGATCTTGCATGCTCAATTTGTGTGTAAACGCATGTTTTTAACAAATAAATTATCTTTATCTTTATCTTTATCTTTAACAACAGTCGCCGATCACTGGTCTGACTGCCAAGTAAAGTTATTGAAGGGGATATTTTGTGGAGTCATATGTCATAAACTCATTAGTATTTTTTTCTTACCAAAACACATTGAGTAGAAAGTCATAAATTATAAAATAACTTAAAATTAGATTAATAATGATTGGATAGTAATACTAAAAAAGAAAAAAATTAACAATAACAATTTTTTTACAATAATAAAATTAATAGTCGTTTAATAAAGAAATATAAATTCAAAAGATGAAAATAATTAAATTAATAGTCACTTAATTACCTACAGAATACATAGAATGGAAATGATTAACGCAATAAAAATAATATATTATTTTTTAATTTTTTTTTTGAATATTTAAAAATGTAAATCATATGCATAGATATGAATAAAGGGAATAATAATAAAACTCAATAATAGCAAATATCGGAGAATGTGATTGTTACGTTGGTGTAGCAGTCGCAAGCGCTGCTGCTTAGCGTGAGACACTGGGTTTGAACCCTAGGTCGCAGTTTTAAGTTTGGCTTTAATGTGCCTGTTCGATATCAATAGACTCGTCCTATTATATGTGACTCAATAATAAGTGTCGAAATGTGGATGTACACATCTGCTTAACCGTTCAAGCGTTAAAGGCTTGATTTTTAAAATTTAAAAAAGAAAATTAGGTTTATCTGTCCACATTGAACGTGTATACAAAGTTTCGTGACCATGTTACCAACCGTTGAGGAGTTCTCTCGCGAGGAGGCGATCCTGGCTCCAGGATTAAGTCATGTGTGTCATAAAAATGTATTGTCACCAAAACCAAAGGTGTGTGCAAAATTTCAGCTCAATCGGTTGGGGGGAACTGGTTTGAAATTCAATTGCAAGATTTGACCCATACTAACTAACTAACAAGGCAAGTTAAATAAAAGCTTATAAAATGATTAAAACTTCGACAAGTAGACCAGGTACACTTTATATAACGGAAACGCCAAATGTCAAAATACATCGGAACAAAAGGTATATTGTAATGACGTCACCAAAAGATACATAATTAATTCTAGTAAAACATGACATTATGTCTCATATCCCTAAAAAACACAATTTAAACTGCATCTTATTTCCTAAAACATAAAGTTGATAGTTCTTTGAGCAGTAAAAGGGAAATATGTAGAGCGGTTTGCTAAAAATATTTTGTTTGAAATAAAAAAGGCAGAATTATGGAATTTAAGTAATAGGATACGATTTTACAATATCAAGTGTTAATTTACATGGAGTTAGGAATTCGCGTTATCGTGAAATATGGCCTTTTATTTGCAGTTTTGTTACGTTGATTCTAGGTGAACTTGTCAGCGAGGAATGTTTTTATTTGCTTAGATAGCTTTATATGTTCAGACACTGTTTTAAGCTTTCGCGGTCTACAACCGAACTTATATTGTCACTTACGGGATATCTTCCGTGATTTTTAACCAACCATCCATCCATTCAATTATTTGTATTTTTTTTTTTCATCCATCCGCATTCTCCAGTCAAACCGCGATCATGGCGCTTGCAACAGCGCCGAAATATCGAGAGCACAAAATAATGAACAATCACGGAAGATATCCCGTAAGTGACAATATAAGTTTAGCTTTAACTTCTCCATTAAAACTTAAAACGAGATATTTATCATGTTTATTATTCGTGACTGCCTCGTTGGTCTACTGACCGCAATCGCCGTTGCTAAGCATGAGGCGGGACCTCATGATTTAGTCGGTTTTTTCAATCGACGTAGTCCATGTCATCCCGCTTATTCACTTTCATAAATTTAAAGGTATGCACTATAAAATCTTTAAGACTAATATAATCTTGGCATGAAATGATAAAGATTTTCCCAGAGCACTCTAAATTTTCAAAATATTGAAACTTTAGTGTGACGTTAGTCTAGTAGATGCAAGCGCGACTGCTGAGCATGAGGTCCTGGGTTCGATTCCCAGGTCGGGCATAGTGAAATTGGGTTTTTCCACCAGGAATTTCTCAGTAGCAGCCACGGACTCTGGATTTGTGCCCGGTTGATGGCAATAGACTATGTCCAGCAGTGGACGTCTTTCGGCTGAAATGATGATGATGATGATGATGATGAAACATAACTGGCGAAATGTGGGTGTACTATTAGGCACACCTCTCCCTAACCCTTCGGGGATTACATTCGTAATGTTATGTTATGTTATGCGAGACATTACTAAACAAATGTCATTTACAACTAAACAAAAACGTAACCATTTGTTTAAATATCTTATTTTAGACCTACGAGGGTACGTCTTATAAAACGCCAAAGGATAAGTGCACGGTTCGAGTTGGTCGTTTCCTATGGAGAAGAATCCGCACGAGACTCTATGGTTACTCTTTTATACAAATACAATACAAAATGTTTTAGTCACAAAATTTGTTACAACAATGGGTGGTCGTGTTTGGGGACTCCTTTTAAGCAATATTAGCCTGTGTTAGGAGCCCCCGCTCTTCCATAGCAAAATAATTACAGCAGTAACAAATATGTGGGTATTTAAACTTATAAACTAGCTGACCCGCGCAAATTCATTTGCGTTTGGATTTTCCCCGTTTTTGCAATCTTTTTCATAAATGCTCCGCTCCTATTGGTCGTAGCGTGATCTTATGTAGCCTATAGCCTTCCTCGATAAATGGGCTATCAAACACTAAAAGATTTTTTCAATTCGGACCAGCAGTTCCTGAGATTAGCGCGTTCAAGCAAACAAACAAACAAACTCTTCAGCTTCATAATATTAGTATAGATTACTTATTTCTATTATTAATATTTATTTTTAATTTAAAAAGGTAAATAAGAGTTAAATAAAAAAAAACACCTACCTAGTAATAGCAAAAACAAGAAAAATTGTGTAAAGTGTGTGAGTGACGAGTGCGAGTTGACATGTGTGTGTGTGAGTGTGTGCGTGCGTGTGTTTGTGTTTGTATTTGATTTTTAGATTGCAGTTTTTGCGAGATTGGATGTGTGTTTGTGACAATTGAGTAACATAATGTTTTGTATCTTGCTATTTAATGTATTGTAGAAGTGCCTCAGTCTCTTCATACGTGAGTTTTTTTTTAATCAATTAAATCATTTATTTAACAGATCATAAAATCTTTGAAAAAAAAAAAAAAGATATAAGGATTTAAATTTTTGACAGTTAAGCCCGTATTAAAAAACAAACAGAAATCAGAGGTAAGTAGAAATCGTAAATTAAATCGAAAATATCCCGGTTCTTCCCACATTACTTTCAAATTAGTTACTAAGGCCAACCAAAACATAGTATATCCCTGTTTATACAACATTAGTTTTAGTATATGCGAAACCTGATACACGTGTCTAGTATTTTATGTAAAGAATCTATGTACAAAATTTCAAAATTGTATCAGGAAAAATCACAAAGTTATAAGCTTGTTCTGTTACCTAGTTGTCCGCACAAAAACGCGGTCACCACGCAGCGCGCGCCTCTAGCTTCGTCTTGAGCTCATTGTTAATAATAATTTGGCAGTAGGTATCTAAATTATTGCAATAGCTACTCAAAGTAGCTCGGTATCCAACTTTTAACGTTTTTAAATATTTACATACATGGTATAAAAATTATTGGAATCGATTCAGTTACTTTATCATCATCATCATTTCAGCCGAAAGACGTCCACATAGGCCTCCCCCAAGTGTCGCCACATTGACCAGTTACTTATTCTGATCAAACTATATTCAGGTTTCGCATATACTAAAAATAACGTTGTATACAAACAATACTATTGTAGGTACTTTATTCACATATTTACTCGGATATATTAATTTAGCCTCCCTTTACCTACAATAGAGAGCAGCGGTGGCCCAGTGAGAGCAGCGGTGGCCCAGTGGTGGCGGCCCTGACTTACGAACAGTAAGTCGTGGGTTCAAACCCAGGCAGGCGCATTACTTTGTGTAATTTATTTCATCACCACTGCTCTTAAAACGGTGAAGGAAAACATCGTGAGGAAACCGGCATGTCCTAGAACCAAAAATTCGAAGACATGTGACATCTACCAACCCGCACTGGGCCCGCGTGGTGGATTATAGCCCATTCCCTCTCATAGAGAGGAGGCCTGTGTCCCAGCAGTGGGAACATTATAGGCTGATTATGGTATGGTTACCTACAATTTGAGGAAGGAAAGCCTAAAGCCTATTACTATTTATAATAAACATAACGTACGCTACGCACGGTCTTACATAATTATTTTGTTATTTATTTCGAGTATTATCGCAACGCATGAATGGTTTTCTGACCACGTCCGTCGTATGATTTGGAGTTGGGATGTGGTACTTACAGGAAAACAGATTTTTTTACGTTATAAATACAACATTGTAAATGTAGAATCATCATCATCATCATCATCATCATCATTTCAGCCGAAAGACGTCCACTGCTGGACATAGGCCTCCCCAAGGGGGGTTTTGCCATAATCGCCACGCTTGGCAGGCGGGTTGGCGATCGCAGTATGTTTGTTATAAAAATCACAGAGAACGCTGCTGCCCATTCTCTGGTAAGTCCCTTAGTCGCCTCTTACGACACCCACGGGAAGATATGGGATGGTGCTATTCTTTACGTCCGGACACCATACAGAACATAGACACACCATATAGAATCATAAACCCTACTAAAGTTTCATACATACATACATAACATCACGCCTGAAATCCCTAAAGTGTTAGGCCCTAATAATACACCCACATTTCGCCAGTTATGTTTAAGTCCCATGTAATAGGGGGCGAGCCTATTGCCATCAACCGTGCAAATCTAGACTCCGCGGTCGCTACTCAGAAATTCCTGATGGAAAAACCCAATAACAATGCCCGACCCTGGAATCGAATCCAGGACCTCATGCTCAGCTGTCGCGTGTGCGTCTACAAGACTAACGTCACACTAAAATTTCAATATTTTGAAAATTTAGCGTGTCTGGGAAAATCTTTATCATTTCATGCCATGATTATATTGGTCTTAAAGATTTTATAGTGCATGCCTCAAGTTCTTCGCCATGCAAGATGTCTACTGTATGCCGACGACTTGAAACTGTATCTTGAAGTAAGCTCCGAGTGTGACTGTTTGGCACTGCAGCAAGACATAGATGCGATATACAAGTGGAGCGTTGACAATAAGATGGAATTCAACTCCTCTAAGTGCTTCGCTATGATCTTCGGTCGAGTGCGACACCCAGTGAATTTCGAATACAATTTAAATAACGACACTATCACAAAATCAACAGCCATGAAAGACCTGGGAGTCACATTCGACCGAAAGCTTACCTTCCACGACCACATGACTACGGTAGCCAAACAATCCTACCAAAGGTTAGGTTTTGTCCTGCGTAATTGCCGTGATTTTCGCTCCGCACACGCCATCAAAATAATATATAACGCGCTTGTGCGTAGCAAGTTAGAGTCGAGCTCTTGTGTGTGGAATCCACACGAAAAAACTTACGCGCTTCTTTTAGAAAAAGTACAGAAAGCGTTCCTTAGGTTTTTGTACAAGCGGATACATGGCTATTACCCTTACCTATATCCGACCAAATTTTTACTGGGTTGCCTCGGATATAACTCATTAGAGGTAAGGCGAGCAAATGATCAGCTCACTATGGCATGTAAGACGCTCCGTGAAACCATTGACGCGCCTGATCTGCTTGCTATGCTGGCTCGCTTCTTTGTGCCGGACAATTACTGCAGGGGTAAAAAAAAAAAAAAAAAAAAAAAAGGGGTAAAAAGCACAGATTGTGGGCTGTGCCTCCGTGTCGCACCGTAGCGCGTGCTAAGTCTCCAATTCCTCGAACTCTGGCTGCACTTAATGATCTCTTGGATTCTAATCTAACAAACGATCTGTTTGCGGATGAATGGACGAAGATTTTATTGGCATGTCAGAAGTACTGTGAGAGGGATTCATGACAGAGTACCTGACTCATTTTTATTTTTAATTTTTTTTTATATCTATCTGTTTTCCATTTTTGTCCATTTTTGTTTATGTTTAGTAGTTATTGTGCTTTAGTTACTGTAATTGGTTTTAAACCGTTGTAATAAAATAAAATAAATAAATAATAATAAATGCCTTTAAATTTATGAAAGTGGATTAGCGGGATGACATAGATTACGTCGATTGAAAAAACCGACAAAATCATAAGGACAAGGTGTATTGATGATGCCAGGGCTACGGGACTGTTCGAAAGCGGCCCGCGGCCCTGGAACAAAAAGGGCAAAGAAGGAACATAAATAGGTTTTAGTCAGTACAAGGCTGGCCCTCCCTTCCACTCCTCCCAGAGCGGGGGGGTGGGGAGTCATTTGGTGAAAGTCCACCTCTGTACTTTGTGCTTTAAGTGTTAAATAAATAAATAATAAAAAGGTGTAAGTATATATGATAAACATACCTAAGATTTGTTCCAAAAGTATAGACGAAGAAGCAAATGATGAAAGTGTTAAGAAACCCTGTTCAAGGGGCCTAAAATGGCCACTGTAGTAGAATCATAATAGGATAATAATATGAATCTAAAATGTAATTAAAAAAAAAAAAAAAGAACAAATAATAAACAACAAAAACGAACATCACAAATAAAATCAAATAATGAACAATCACGGAAGATATCCCGTAAGTGACAGGATAAGTTTAATATGAATCAAATTAAAATTCTAAAATGGTCCGATTTAATTATCACGAAATCACTCATTCAAGTGAACTAGTATTAGAACAGACAATAATATCATTGTATTTTGGAAAACTATATAATTTTGTAAATTCAACATCGCTTAGATATCCCGTATGTTTCATCGTGACGTCATTCAAAAACACTAGCCCATTGATTTGTAAACCAGTATTGTTTATGGTGCAGGCATACCAAAATGGGTAATCATGACAATTTCCTTATCACCCATTCATTAATATTGTGGTTATGGCGATATTAATGAAATCAAAATAAATACCTACTTACTCAATGTAATAGAACATTTGTATGAATAGTTATTTAACTTGATCGAAAGTGCCTTCCACCCTGTGTGCAGTCATCGTGTATCTCATCCTCCATCATGTTTCTTCTCTTCGACTTTTTCATGATTAAATTAACTTAAAGGTTTGTATTGATGATTTTAATGATTCTAACTCTGTAAAGCCATATATGTTACGCTCGCGAATCATATTTTAATCAACATACAACCTGACACTGACATGCTAATTGCAAAAAACTTAAGAAAATTTGAATTTCGCGGCCTACCCTAGCGTATAACAGCGGCACAAATGATCTGACACCGTGTTATTCAACCTAATTTTAGGGAAACCCCCTAAAAATCTAAAAGCAAGTCTTTTCTTCGAAACAAACTCAACCTAATTATTTTTTCTAGATTGTAGCGGAACAGTGCCTTGATACGATATCACTTGAAACGTTACACGGGTTTCCCTGAGCACGTTACCCACGGGAGTCGAACCAACGATAACACTCTAGCAGGAAGGTTGCGGTTCTCTATCAGGGCCTTACTTCCGCGTTTAATCTAAGTTAGTGATAAAGACCCACTAATTGGGTGTTTTGAACCTTTGTATTAATATTATAGTTCATTAAAAGAACTGTGAGCCGTGTTATGGGTTCCCCAGTCGTTACTATGGGCTTTAAGGAAAATTTTGCTTATGTTTATCATTGACAAAGGTTCAGTACGCACTGCGGCCAATCAAGCTATGCAAAACCAAATTATGCTGATCTCTCATCGTACGGTAAGCTCATACAAAGCGAAGTCAGGTTATACTGGTTATGTAGAGCTTGATGTGCCGTGTGTACAAAGAAAAAACGTTTTGTTCTAGTTTTATTTCCAGCGTACGTTAAAGGTTTATATTTTCCTTGTATTGGTATCTTTAATTACTCATTCTTATATTTCCTTAGCTTATGAGTTTTATTATCAATCAGCTACTTCCTACGGCCCAGATTTATAAGGTCTCTAAGAAATTCTTCTGGAATCTTTCGGTCGGTTTGCGGTTCGACGGATACACATTTGAAGATTAGCATAAAACCAGCACTAACAAGACGGAATTGTGGTCAAAATTTGCAGAAGTGCAAATATGTACAATCTTGACGACACCGCAAGAGTGTTTTAAGAGAAATTAGAGAAAAAATTCGGCGAACATTGTACGGGACCGCCAAAAAAAAAGTCGTAAATAACAAAATATCGTTTCTTTGCAAAATATGAGTACATATTTCTTCAAAGAATAACCTTGGAAGTACCTTGTTTACTAACATTACGCCCCAAATCTAAAATGGCGGACCCTACTTCGTGTTTCGAAAATAATGACAAAAAGTAAAATTTATTGCGTCGCGTCCAGCTCCAAAAATAATTATATTTCGTTATAATTAGCTGTTTTATTTGTAAATAACAGTTAGGTTAGATTGCCTTTATTTATGGATGTATGTTTCATTGGGTTTATATGTGGATAAATATAGGTGTTACTGGAATATTGATGTTTAAATGACACATAGGTTATAGATGGTTAGGTTACTTACTGCTCGTATTTATGTAGGTATATAAATCAGCTGATTGCACAGGGTGTTTGATGCATCGTTTACCAAATTGAACGGGCCGAAAGTAGAGGTTATTTGCTGTCTCTTCAGCCCCAATAACTTTTTATGTTTATATTTATTTTGAGCAATCGCAAATTTCGTCATTTAACTTGAAGTTGAGTTTTTTTTTTCAAAAACTTAGTGAATTGCGACCAACTTTGAATTTGATAGATCCAGAAACCAGACATAGACATTTAAATTAAATTTGCTGCTACACTAAAATAGCTATTTTTTAAATATAAGTTTAAATAAGAAATGAGTATATAAGAGGAAGTCTGAAAGTGGCGCCGGTGACTGAAAAGTTGTGTGGTAATCGGTTGTCGTGGTATGGGCTTGTGATGCGGAGGAATGAGGAAAATGTTGTGAGGAAAGTTTTGAGTATGAATGTGGATAGGTATATGAGTAGAGGAAGACCAAAGAAACGATGGATGGACTGTATAAAGAATGATATGGCAAGAAAGGAGGTGTCTAATGAGATGACGAGTAATAGAGAAGTATGGAAGAAAAAGACATGCTGCGCCGACCCCAAATGAATTGGGATAAGGACAGGACAATGATGCAGATGACAGGATCGGTTGAGCATGTCTTCTTCTTCCATACTCCTCAATTATAAAATGTTATCGTTGATTCGAGGCGCAAGCGTGACTGCTGAATGATCCTGGGTTCGTTTCCCAGGTCGAGCAGTGTTAGAAGGTTTTTCCATCACAAATTTCTCAGTAGCTGCTACGGAGCCTGGAATCGTGCCCGGTTGATGGCAACAGGCCCGTCCCCTATAACATAGAACTTTAACATAACTGGCAAAATGTGGGTGAAAAATGATCATTAGGTTACACCTCTGCCGAGCTATAAGAGGATTACAGGCGTGATGTTACATTATGTAGATTCAAATTCTTTGAAGATGTTAAACCAGTTTGATAGGTAAAATAAAGGACAGCTATGACGTACGTACGACGGCCAATCAAGCTTTACAAAACCAGTTTATGCGGATCTCTCATTGTGCAGGAAATCTATACAAAGCGAGGCCAAGTTATACTGGAAAAGTACAGCTTCTTGTGCCGCCGTGTATACCATTTAAAAATCGGTAGGTATCTTCGCTAGGTCGATATCGCCTAGCAAAAACCACAGCTGCAAGCAATTTGAATATAAAATCGATTTAAACATATACTCTTTAAACAGCGGGGTTAACAAATACTAAAAAAAACAAATACTTTAGCGCTCGTTGACATCCGGATTAGCTCAAAAAAATCTAGCGCGAGAATGTAATCAAAAAACAATGCGACGCAAATAATATGTGATTCAGTAACACTAGGTAGTACTCGTGACTTCACTGTGGTACTTTTTATGAGAGCAAAATCTAAATTTTGCTTGAAACTGAAGGAACAAATAATTAATCATCATCTGCCTAGCCTTTTCGCAACTATGTCGGAGTCGGCTTCCAGTGTAACCGGATGCAGCTGAATAACAGTAGACACAAACAAGTAAACAATTATTATAAAATTGATAGATTTGCGTTGTAAGAATCTACTAACAAATACTACAGAGAATTATGTAGTAGTCAAAAATAAAATAGCAGGTAGGCAAGGTATCTAGAAAAGTAGGAATTTAGAGTTTTTTTAGCCTATCAAGTGTCCCAATGCTGGGTGAGCCTTCCCTATCTCCTTCCAAACCTCCATCTTGTGCAATCTCAGGCCATGTTCACCCCACAAACAAGAACAGACACCAATTCGTTAAAATTATACTCTTTATAGAAAGGCCATGGAAGATAGAGAAGATAAAGATGTATAAAACACCAGACTTTACTTTAGCCTCTCTGAAAAACAAACAGTCACCACTAAGCCAATATTAGGTGTGGAAACAATAAAGAACAGAAACAAAATATCCGTCTCGACAGAAGCTTTAAGAATCTAAGAAAGTGAACTCAGCGTGGAAACAAACGTCATTTGCTGAGCAAAGACAAACAAACAATCACACCTACTCACAATAATAAAACGTACACAAAAACAAAGTAAGTAGAGTCCTCCATAACGTTTTCGGTCACGGCTGACAACCTTAACGGAGATTAGCCATCGTCAGAAATATTAGCAAGAAAGAAAGAAGAAAGAAAACATATTTATTTGGCACATGCCACAAGTGCACACAGTATAAAAAAATTACAAATAAAAAACAAAATAAGAGAGAGAGAGAGAGAGAGAGAAGAATAGAGAGGGAGAGTGAGGTATTAGAGTACACAAGTCTGTGCGCAGACACAAGCGCACTCTCTGTTCCTTTAGACTAAGGCCAAACGAGCGTAATTTTAGTCGCGAATTTACGCTGCATTTGGTTTTATACTAAAGTCCTGTTTGTACCTTAGTATGAAACCGAATGCAGCGTAAATTCCGCGACTCATTTTACGCGACTCACAGCTCAAAAAATTACGCTCGTTTGGTCTCAGCCTTACTCTCATAGCCCGATGGGACGCCAATCCAACACGACCGGAGAGAGATCAGGCGTAGGACCAACGGCTTAACGTGCTTTCCGAGGCATGGGCGTATCATACTGCCAACTTCTAAACCCCTGGCTACTACTGAGAAATTACTAATGGAAAAACCCAATAACACTTTTTGCCCGACCCGGGAATCGAACGCAGGACCCCAGTCACCACGAGACTAACGGGGCAGTCACAAAGTAAGTAGGTAGGTACCAAAAAAGCAACAAGCACAGAATTTTAAATGGCAACGCAACGATCAAAACACGCCGCTTGCAGGTAGGCCAATGACCTAGGTATTGAGTAATACAAATATAATATATGCTACACATGACTTCAGCAAACAAGTCCGAATTTTTGAAATTCCACGCGAACTGGTATTTCGACTTTGAAAGCACTAAAAAACGCGGACAAGTGTGAGTTGGGACCTTAATGATTATATTCCTTATAAGGCTACCTATATCATAAAACATCCTGGTTTTTGTCAGCATTTTTTGTTATGTCGCGCGAGGAAGGAATTGTGTGTGAGAAAAGTTCATGCTGTAGTGGTAAAAATGCCAATCAGCAGAGTAGCACGACAGTGGGGCTGGTTCCACTGGATAACCTGGATGAATGAATCCAAGATGCTCATGGAAGCTGTTCCAAAGCCCAACCAGAACTAAAAAACTTTAATTATAAAATGATGGCTCTTCTAAAAAAATTACCTCTCAATCTGGAATCTAGAGCTGGTTTAAAAAGACCCCAATTTTAAGAAACTTTTTTTTTTCGTGTTGGAAATCATCAAATGACCGCCTACCGCTCTGGGCGGAGCAGAATGGAGTATCAGACTTGTACTGACTAAAACCCATCCATGTTCCTCTTTGTGTTCCAGGGCCGCGGTATCTCTTTCGAACAGACCCGCAGCCCCAGATTTTAAGACATCTCAATTGTGTAAATGGCGTTCTCTCTACGAGTGGAAGTCTGTGATGCAGTCAGTCATGCCGGTTTCATCACGAGGTTTTCCTTCACCGTTTTGAGAGCAGTCCAGAAGCTTATATCCTGCAATTTTCCGTCAACCAAAATATAGAATTGGTTCAAGTCTTATTGAAGTCTCCAATACCCATCCACGGGACCCTAAAACATCGAAAATCAAGAATTGGAAACCGGAACGTATTAATGGTGTGTGGAATAATCCGATGGACCATGGTGGACGTTGAGATGCCCCGTCACTAACTGGAACTCGTATTCTTTACGTGATTATTATAATGTTATGTGCTGAGTCACAATTGTGGGATTAGTGGATTTCCAGGTATTGATGATGGTGTTATGGCACACCTTAATACCATCGGCTCGTGAAATACCGTATAAAAGTTTGAGAGAAGAAATATGTGCCTATTGCATATTGCTGTGGCTATATAATTATTGCTGCAAGTGGTCGATCATTTACCAGGATAAGCAACGCTTGCCGAGGCCTCTCCATGGATGGGTGACCATCAATAACACACGGATACTCTGTGTTTATGACTGCACGTTAAGCAATTGCTCCTCTTTTTTAAGTCGGTTAAAAATACTGGTATTCAGCTGGTAAGACTGAAGGCTAACCTCAACATAGTTTGGAAAAGTCAAAACAGATGATGCACATGAAGGCACTGGACCTTACAAGTAAACAATAGGATTTCAAAACATTACATAAAGAAAATTAGATACTTACAAATGGTTCCTAAAATAAACGATTGATTAAAATAACATTTCCTTAGCCATTCTTCCCATTGTAAGATGAATACAAAGTTATTGATGTAGGCAATCAATTATATCACCGTTAGCTATATGAAGACAAACCTGGGGACGCTCATCTTTACCCGCGAAATGAAAATATTACACGATATTATATTTTACTTACACACAGCAGTACCCATAGTTCTTAAAACGAGAACAATAAGGTTGAAAATTGAATGATTTTTCAGTGATGGAGGAGCAAGTTATAAGCTTGTTATTTTAAAGACATTTTAAATAGGAAAGTTTCGGTGTCACAATGCATTGTTGGTTTTGCAAAATGGCGACTAATTATTGTCTATTCGTTACTTTACGAGGGACCGGACAAATGATTTGGAAATATTTCTTTGCTTAGCGTTTTGTCTCTTGTTATTGTTAAGAGCAGTGTATCATATGTCTGACATACGCTTTCTTTTGTTGATAAATTATTATGCTTTAAGTGGTTTTTACCGTTTTCTGACAATCGCAGTTTTGTTTGAATTGGCAAGGTTAAGGCTGGGACAGATTTGCAACATAATACGCGACAAAAGTAACATAAAACATCACGCCTGTAATCCCCAAAGGGTTAGGCAGAGGTGTACCCATGAGTACACTCACATTTCGCCTAATATGTTTAAGTCCCATGTACCTAATAGGGGGCGAGCCTATTGCCATCAACCGGGCACAAATCCAGACTCCGTGGCTGCTATTAAGAAATTCCTGATGGAAAAACCCAGTAACACTTTGCCCGACCTGGGAATCGAACCCAGGACCTCATGTTCAGCAGTCGCGCTTGCGACCACTGGACCAACTGGGCAGTCGCGAACGCAACAAAAATGAAGTAAAACTGGCTCCATTTTATACTCGTATATTGAACCTTTAAATGTTATCAACTTGGCATGGGCTTCTCAATGATCACTACGATAAACGGTCCTTCATCATCATCATCATCATTTCAGCCGAAAGACGTCCACTGCTGGACATAGGCCTCCCCAAGGGGGGTTTTGCCATAATCGCCACGCTTGGCAGGCGGGTTGGCGATCGCAGTATGTTTGTTATAAAAAATCACAGAGAACGCTGCTGCCCATTCACTGGTAAGTCCCTTAGTCGCCTCTTACGACACCCACGGGAAGATATGGGATGGTGCTATTCTTTACGTCCGGACACCATACAGAACATCCTCCTTACAGGGTAAACCAGTAAACGTTCCTTACAAGTTATTAATAGACGGACACAAAATGACCCCTTACAATAAGGCATTTTAAATCATGGGGTCTCATTTCCTTAATTGTCTAACGTACCCTCGTAGGGTGATACAAATGTGCCGCACTTAATCTGAATATCAAAATGGGTGATTTTTAACAGACAAACATGTCAGCAGCCATTTCCTGACCACCTTATCTTAATTAAAGCTATCCATGGCGTTACTAATTAAGACATTAAGCATCATTAAGAAAGAATACGCTTCTAAAATTATTTCCACTCCTTAATAAACATGTAACCTGTCTACACATCACCTGTCCAAACACGCCATACCTAAGCGTAAATTCAACGCGATAAGTAATAAAAAACACCTTATTTTTTAGAACTAATAAAAGCATTCCTATCGGTCATTCGAACGACCTACAAGAACCGTTATCCTGCACTTGATAACCGACAAAATGAAACACACATACAACTCAAACAAATTACACGTAAGACTGGAGCTTTTCAAACTGTCCAGTGTATAACATACTACTGACTCCTAGAGCCTACTTTCAATTCTAATTTAAACATAGAATGAAGACAATTTAATTTAGTCGTGTTATTTGTAGGTGCGTTCCAAATGACGTCAGGAGGCGCATTCCATTCGACGAGGAAAATGAACGCAGCGAATTCGCGGAACGCACCGTTGCACTATTTATACGTTGACAATCTATTTGCTGTCGCATTTAACACAAAGCCTTAGAAACTAGTCCTTATTTGCTTACAGATAAGGGTTTCTAAAGCCTAATGTTTTACTTTTCCGAGCGTTTGATAAAGTTTGCAGGTTGTGGACTTTACGCGGGAAAACGTTTCGATTCTGACGTCGATGAGTCAACAATCGAATCTTTATTTTGAACGCATTCGTGACTTGAGTTTCAAATTGCGGTAAAGCGAAGAAAATACGAAGATATATTGACCTTTCTGGTGGATAGGTTTATTGTGAAGAGGGGGTCAGTTTACAATGGAAATGAAGGGGACGAATTCTTTGACTAATGTTTGATGACTAAGCAAGAAATTGGCATCATTCATGATGTATGGAGGCCTTCTAATCTAATTTTAATGTTATCACAAAATGGTCGCGTTCGCTGAAAAGTCTTATCCTACTCTAGATCCGTTCTGGAAACTAATTAATCAAGTACTTATGCTACAAAATTCTCATTAACATGCGCTCGTTTTCCGATTGTTTTTCCTAGAATCGATACCTACTAAGTGTAGGAGATTATAGAAATAAAGCACAGTAGTAGTTAATATTAGTTTCTGAATTTTATACGTTTCTATTAAGACCAAATCGGTTGCCGGTTAATGCAAGAAGAAAAAGTTTTGACAGTGACATTGACAGCTATGCCAAGAAACGGCGGGAATCTATGACATATGTTGTTGCGTTCCATTTCTTACACTAAAGATTCGATCCTACCCGGATAGGCTAGGTCTAGGTGTAATTCGTACTATTAGTAGAATGCAGTCTGGATGTGGAGGAGTCCTTATGCGTCCTTCCTTCCGTTGTTGGCTTTCTTGCATAATATTTAGTATATATTTAGACCACACGCGATTGAAATCCCGAGGGCAAACCGATATAAAGACGGTGGTAGAAGACTGGTTGTACCGGATCTTGTTTTAACTAGTCTTAAGGTTTCCGAAATAAATTACAAATGGTTTGAACAAAAAAAATGTAAAAAGACAGAAGCTTGTACGCGTGCCATAGTTTTAACATGGCTTTAATGACGAGGTCGCTTTTATATTTACTTTTGAGAACTTTTGAGTCTACCAGTTTCTAATTTGGTAAATTGGTTAGTAGCGTAAGTATTCACTGCTGAACTACTGATTCGATTTTAACGTTTATTTACAAAGGCAAATAATGTATGTACAACATCAAGCTACTAGAATGTGTCACATTTATTTTATAGATTTTCAACTTTGTCGCTAAAGCATTATGTTCAAGGTTGATTGGGAAAATTTGACAGTTTCGGGTAGCTTGGTGTGCTGGAGTCTGTACATAACTGGAGAAATAAACCCACATTTTCCATCTCGGCAAATTAAAAATATAACTAGGCCAGTACTAAGAATTTTATCATACTTAACTTTCCTTTCTAAAATCAACATTTACGTAATATTTGTAACATTATTTATTTTCAGCTT
Organism: Noctua fimbriata; assembly: GCA_905163415.1. Taxonomy (NCBI): domain Eukaryota; kingdom Metazoa; phylum Arthropoda; class Insecta; order Lepidoptera; family Noctuidae; genus Noctua; species Noctua fimbriata. Next base: position 2,892,305 of record LR990941.1, on the reverse strand, counting down.
CAAGTCCAGAACTCTTGTGTAATGAGCCAAACAGAAGGAAAAGAATAGTCCAATTTATTACGTCTCTCTGTGCCTTTAGGCAAATTTAATAGTCTAGCTATAATTAAGTCTGTTCTATTCGTCTAGCTTTTTCTACCTATTTTGAGGTCTGCTTCTGCTCTAGATATATACTATAATAATAAAGTCTGTCTCTAATTGAGAAACTGTTGGTAATTTTGTTTTTCATCATGAATTTTAGAGTAGGAGCTGGATTTCTGCCCGATTGATGGCAGTAGGGGCGAACCTATTAGACACTATTAGAATAGAATAGTTTATTCTTTATTATGTACACTATACAATTAAAACATTCATAAAATAAAAATCTCACATAGTGTGACACAATGGGCAGCACTTTTCCAGACAACACACTACTCCACACACACACTCACTACTCACTACTCCACACTCACTACTCACTACTCCAAGTGATTTAAACATAACTGGCGAAATTTGTAATGAATATAAGTGCACCTCAGCCTAATCCTTCGGGGATTACAAGCGTGATGTTTATGTTACGTAAGAACCAATAATAGTATCTACTGAAGTCAATATTTTCCCATGGTTTCAACTTCCAAACGTTGCTTTACTTAGTTTTGACTTTATACGATATTCTCCAAGTTAGTATTAATTTCACCGCAACTTTAGAACTCTCAAAACAAGTTTGGCGCACGCTTTGACGGCACTGTTGGCGCAGTGGCTGAGCGGTTGGCTGCAGCGCTGCGTGTCGCGGGTTCGATCCCCGCACGGAATAAATATTTTTATGACCTACAGCCTACAGGTAGTTGTTCCGGGTTTGGCTGTTTGTGTATGTGAGTTTAAATGTTTGTAAACCCACGATATAGGACACATTACAAACGCGGGGCAACGTTTAGTTTCGCGCAGAAATAAAACTGTTACAAAACCTCACCCAATCATTGGAACTAATATACCAATAATGAATTTTTTTCCTCATCGGAGACTAAAAATTGCACTAACCGAAACCGGTTTTATAGGGATGTGCCACTTTTTTACCATAAAGCTATGGTTCGATGGCCGATAGAGGTTATGGCAGGAATGTCCGGTGGCCGGCCCGAACGGAAGTGACGGCTCGGTAGCAAAGGTCAATTTTTGCCTTTTTGATTCGATTGCGAATAAGGCAGTCGTGGTGTTGGTTGGGTAGGGTTATGGTGTTGTTTAGTTAACTGTTGGAGTGTTTCAGCTGGGTGGATGACATTTAAAAGATCGACGGGTAAGACCAAGTAGTAATTGCCATTTGTTTAAGAGATGCTTGTCTGCTGATGATGAGATTCAAATTCTGTGAATATCCCTTTTAGTGCCATATTTCCCTGGTCTTTGCTAGCCCCAATCAGGGGTCTAAAATGGGCGCTTTAGCGTAATCATAATAGGATAAAAATATGAGTTACATTAAAATCCATAAAATGGTCACATAGTGACAATTTATAATACTAATTGCGTCTGTGACCATTTTACGAATTATTCTAATGTGATTCAAATCCCATTATGATTCTGCTAAAGCGCCCATTTTAGACCCCTGATTGGGGCTAGCAAAGACCAGGGAAATATGGCACTAAAAGAGGTCTATACCTACTCAGTAGTGGGTGGAACTCGACAGATCACAGATCTTGGATCTCATCATCAGCAGACAAGCATCTCTTAAACAAATGGCAATTACTTTCAAAGAAAGTAATAAGGTTTATTTGGCACATGCCACAAGTGCACACACAAGTGTAAATAAAAAATAAATAAACCGAAGATAATTATAGGTGTGTCTCACGCCTGCGCCAAATAGGCCTAGTTCAGTAAAATGCCGGACAATTAGTGCCCGACGCTCGGCATTACTGCAATGACTTTCAACGGGATTAACATTACTTTTTCAGTAGGTTATAGCAATCCATGTTTGACTTTCCGTCATCTTTATCGCTAGTCATATCGATGTCACTCTGAGACTCAGGTGTGAGTTGGAATATAAGAACACCTGCCAACCGGATACAAACTGCAGTAGACAATCTGGAAATCTCTTAACCAATTGCGGGTTCAGGTTGGCCGCTGTAGATATAATCTGGCCAAATGGGCTACCCTCGATCCATCATAAACAGAATGTCAGTGTGAAGCCCCTTAGCAGGATATGCCTCACCTACTGTCCTGTCCATCCTGCACAACAATCAGCACCTTTCAGGATTTAAACGATGCAAATTTTAGAGCAGTGCAGTTGGCTACATACTGGTCTAACACCATTAGAGTTTCATGGACACGAATAAGAATTTGGAGTATTGTAAGTAAAGCCTAGCAAATATTCTTACAGACGACCAGGGTAACAAAACTTATATAATCTGCACCCAACTAGGCACCTCCACAGGCTGACGACCACACAAGCCCCACGCGTCATCTTTACCATCATAAATCGCAAAGATTTATACCACGAACCACCACCCGCAAATACCACACAAGCAAAACGTTTCCCACTTATTACTTAACATATTTTATGCAAAACGAAACAGTATTATCAACCAGTAATGTCTGCGGGAACAGAAAATATTCGTATTAACATAATTCAGCATATTATTCGTAGAACCGGTTATTTGTACGGTTTTCCCTAGTAGTATGCAAAATACCGTGTATGCAGTGTTGTGGGATAATTGGTAAAATCGGTTTTTTTGCGAAAAATCTATGATTTTTGTGAAGGACCTTATTATTGAAAACTAAGAAAAAAAAACGTAATAACAGGATCAAACTACTATCAGGATTTTTGCAAAAAAAAAGACTGATTAGGACGATTAGTAACTACATAAAAAAATAAAATTCAATTCATTCATATAAGAAAACATTACAGCTCTTTAGAATAATTATTTCTATTTAAATAATTATTCAATAATAAATACAAGAGCACACGCAAATAGCTGCTTTGCTGATTGGCTAATCTAAGAGACAATTCATAACATTTTTATTCTGGTCAGTTCGGGAGAAACTGTTAACTAATCAGCACATTCGACAATGCATAACGTTCATAACAGCCAATCAGCTTTCATACTCATCGTAGTTGCTTCACGATTGACCTAAGCTAAGCTACTTGTTTGCCAAAATTGTGGTATTACCTCGTATTATTACAAAAAATCTTTCTCGATTTTCAAAAAACCGGTCCTTAGCAATAACTCCTAGAATTTACGCAAAATACCGTGTTTTACAAATACCCGGCGACATATGCAACTTATCAGGAAATTATAGATACACGGAATTGACGTACAGTGTCATAATTGTATTAATTATGCAGTTGTTGAGTTGAAATCGTGATTCACTACGAAGTATAGGGATTTTATCGCCGATTGTATCGAGAATCAGGTTATTTAAAGCCCTAGGTCAAGTTGGTAATCTATGTTAATTCAATTCATACTTTGACACGTGTAAGGGAACGGCAAAGTTAGAATATTAAGAGTTTTACTAATAATACAACACCAAGCCTGTCATCCCCGCAAGCAGGTATACCATACAGTCATGTTTTGACAGTTACGTTGAAGTTCCACAAAATGGGGGCGAACCTTTTGCCATCAAACCGGGCCTGAAACCAGAATTCGTGATGCTGCCTAAAATCCCTAGTGAAAATAACAATATTACTTTGCTGGAACTGGGATTTGAACCCATTATCGCATGGTCAGCAGTAGTACAATTAGTAGAGTAAGTCATCATCATCAACGGCCTGCAGCAGTCCACTGCTAGACGTAAGCCTCACAATTGACACCATTCAGTTAGATTCTTTAACAAAAAAGTACAATTCGTAGTTTGAACAAATTCTCATCATCTGCCTAGCCTTTTCCCAACTATGTTAGGGTCGGCTTCCAGTCTAACCGGATGCAGCTGAATACCTGTATTTTACATGGAGCGACTGCCTATCTGACCACCACAACTCAGTTAGTACTAGGGTAATACGATACCCCTTGGTAAGTCTGGTTGTCAGACTTTCGGGTCACTGACTACCTGTAACGACTGTCAAAGATCTACAAATGACAGCCGGGACAAACGGAGGAAACTCGGTATGTAATGGGTGGTCACCCATCCACAGACCAACCCAGACAAGCACGGCTTAACCCAAAAGATCGACCCCCAGCGCCTGTTATTACGAGGGCCTCCAAACAGCTTCTGAACAAATTCTCACCGTTAGAACAAATACTTCCAACACCATTATTTCACAGATAATTCCTTGCAACGTCACAGCTTCGAACATTTTCACTTTTTCACCCCTTTACAGCCACAATTCTACAGTTCCACATGAAGGAGCGTAAAGAACAGCATTCCAGCGAAATAAAACCTTGTTTTACAATATCACAAATATCCGAAACGGTCTCTATAAACTCTCTCCGTTTCAGAGCTAATATTTTTCTCGGGAGCACCCGTATAATGTTATGATTTCCACACAAAATTGTTAGTACACCCTGTATGCTCGTGTTTGATACTCCTTGTTATAAATGGCGGATAGACGTACTTTCTTAAAAAAATATACGCACTTGAATTCGGGGAATATTTTGGTAGTTGAGTAGATTATATATGAATGTATTGTCGAAGTCTGAAATTACGATGACGTCTGAAATGGTAGTTGTTTATGTTAACGGTTTCTTTCACCCCTCGCTGAGGAGGTGTGGTGTTTATTTTGTGGTTTTCGGATTTCATTAGTTTAAAAGAACTGGCTTCTTACGTTACGTGATTACGTCAACTACAGAAACTGGACTGAACTATGCGCGTATTTGCAAAAATCATCTTATACTTACTGCCACTGGTGAATCATTAGCAGTAAAGGTAGGTAAGTGTAAGAATATCATCACGGTTGTCCCCGAAAGAATAAGGCAGGGGTGTACCTAATTGGACACCCACATTCGCCCATCCGTAAAGATTTTTTTCACTTAGTTTTGTAGGAGTTCTATAGAAAATACTAAATTAGTATTAAAATGATACATGAGCAGCTATAGTCATACTTTGCATAGACTATAACTGCATATTTTGTTCTCAGTTCAAGTTCAACCTTTGCTCTGTTATGAAAGTTTTCAATAGACAATAAAATACAACAACAGTTATAAGACCTTTTCATCCCGTTCGCCTCGTGGGCGTTCAGAGATACGTAACGATGACGTCACCGGGAGGGAGTGACGTCGATCTGACGAGACGAGAGGGATCCCGACGTTTGAACGATAACGTTCAATTGTTTGAACTTAAGCTCTTGTATGGATCCACTTTGTTCAAGTTGTGAATTGATAACAATGGCATTTTATATTTTTTATTGAAAGAAATCAGCTGTTGTTTATAAACGTGTTTCGAACACGTGGCAAGATGAATATAACAGCTGATATTGTATTTTTCCGTTTGGCATTCAGAGGAGAAGCCCAACAATTGTCTACGAAAAGGCAAAAGTCGTTTCGCGAAAATTTGATGCGAATTGATTTGAATTTGTTGTGATTTTTTAGGTGTGATCTGATTTTTATTTTTTATTTTTTGTTGTTGTTGTTGTTGTTGTTGTTGTTTTTGTTGTTTTTTGTATTGTATTGTATTCATTTCTTTTTACAACATTTGTATCTCAGTTATATAAGGTTTGTCCTAAATCTGATAGAAATGCTTTTAGAATACTAGTAGACCAAATTTTTACCTACCTACCTACCTTATTTTTGTTGTTGTTTGTTATTGTGTTTATTGTTGTAGTTGTTGTTGTGTTGTTGTTGTTGTTGTTGGTTGTTATTGGAAATCTGTTACTTTATAGTCTATTAAAATATCAGAACCAAGCACTAAGGTCTCTCATTCACATCTATCCAATAAATATAATTGAAGTGTATGTTTGTATTTTCAAATAACAACTTTTTACTGATAATTCATATCAGTAAAAAGTTGTTATTTGAAATTATGTTATGCATATGAAAGTATGTTTGAATGTGTGAAGGATCATCATCATCATTTCAGCCGAAAGACGTCCACTGCTGGACATAGGCCTCCCCCAAGTGTCGCCACATTGACCGGTCCCGTGCGACTCGCATCCAGCGGATCCCTGCAGCCTTCACCAGGTCATCGGTCCACCTAGTGGGAGGCCTTCCAACGCAGCGTCTTCCGGTTCGCGGTTGTGAAGGATGATATAGCTAGAAAGGAGGTGACTGCTGAGATGACGAGTAATAGAGAAGTATAGAAGAAGAATACATGCGGCGCCTACCCCAAATAATTGTGGATAAGGGCGGAGCAATGATGATGGGACTTAGCCATGGTCACGCCATCTACATTCTGCTTTGACAGTTCTAATGGGGAGGCCCATTAGAACTTATACCAAAACATATTTTTTTAAATTTTTGTCTGTCTGTTTGGTCTGGCTAATCTCCAAATCGACTGGACCGATTTTAACGAGACTTTTACTGGCAGATAGCTTTGCGATGCGAGGCTAACTTACTTTTATTTTAGAAAAAGTATTAAAGTTTCGTGCACAAAAAAATCCGTGAAATTGTTAACAAAATCCGAATCAGTCATATTTTTATAATAATTTCACGCGGTCACATGCAACAACTAGTTGTAAATAAACCATGTAATTACATCGTGTCACAAATTCCAATTCCATTCATAAATAAGTACTTTACAAACCCACACGGACAAAATATCATTCGATTAACAAAATTGATATTTACTCAAATTATCGCCTAGTGGACATAGGCATATACATATACATTTATATGGTAAATAAATCAGTAGGCGGTAATGCAACTATACACCGGACGTACCTTAGATATATGTTGCAACATACCTGGGCATGACAGCAGAGAAAAACAGAAGATCCAGTCCGTGCAACTTTGAAAAATACGCATTGATAGACGTTGCAATAGAGTTGCTTATGGAAGCTTCGCCGCGAGAGAGATCTGAGTATTTGTTGCTTGTCAAAGTCATCTTGAATGAAAAGTGTAAAATCGCGACATCTCTTGGCAACGTTTTGAACAAAGAGCTTCATGGCTGCTGAACGAAAGTATTATCTAATATAATACAAGGTGGAAGGGACACATATTCTCAAATAGTTACCTGCCACACATGAGTATTTGAGAGCGAAGACCAACTGGACTCTGAGGTTCGAAAGGTTGGAATCGCGCCACAACATCAATTTCTAGTCGTTCGTGGTTCGAGTTCCAACTCTCCATCTACAGAACTTTATGAAAGAGGACCATTGGCCGAAAGGTGTCGTATACCGACGATTCCGAGGACGGTAACGCGACACCACGCAGCAAAACACGACGCCGTCAACGATACGTGTCTAGTTATAGTTAAAAAGTTTTTTTTATATATATTAGTCCATTCATTTATAAGCTTATTTTGTGTATTTGTATCTATGGGCCTCAGTTGCCTGACAATAAAATGATTGATTGATTGACATTCCTAATTTCTAATTATATTTGTTTTCTTTCACGTTCGTTAACTTTTTTGAAGAACTTACAAACGTTGACGGGTCCAAGAAACGAAGATATGCTTTACTCTGACATATTTTGTGTTTAATTTAGATGGAGTTAGATGACAGCTCAATTCTATGAAATTAGTGCAGATGTGCGCCATAATAGGTGCCATGTGTTCAGGAAATGCATAAAGTATGAATAATTAGTCAGTGCCGGATTGTAGTAAAATATGATTCGCGACCATAACAAATGTGGCTTTACAGAATTATAATTATTATTGAGAGCAGTGGTGGCCCAGTGGTGGCGGTCCCGACTTACGAGCAGGAAGTCGTGCGTTCGAACCCCGGCAGGCGCATTACTTTGTGTAATTTATTTCATCACCACTGCTCTCAAAACAGTGAAGGAAAACATCGTGAGGAAACCGGCATGACCTAGAACCAAAAATTCGAAGACATGTGACATATACCAACCCGCACTGGGCCCGCGTGGTGGATTATAGCCCATTCCCTCTCATAGAGAGGAGGCCTGTGTCCCAGCAGTGGGAACATTATAGGCTGATTATGAATTATTATAAATATCAATACAAACCTGTTAGTTCATTTAATCCCATTGAGTATTTCATGAAAGAGTCATTCAATGGGATTAAATGAACGTAGAGGGTTTTATTGACTACCCTAACGCTTCCACCTCAATAGGATGTAATCATGGACCTTCTGCACTCATATTTACACAACTTATTATGTAGTATCACTGGTGCAACTAGGGCAAAGTGTCAAGTGAAACCGAGTTTTTATCGATTATGTTGATTCTACTTTATATTTGATTAATAAGTTCGCCGAGATCGATCACTTTGAACATAATTTATACCGATAACACGAAAGATGGCGTAATCAGTAATGGAATTTAAATATTAGAAAGAACGATTTGATTTCATCATCATCATAATCATCATTTCAGCTGAAAGACTTCAACTGCTGGACATAGGCCTCCCCCAAGTGTCGCCACATTGAACGGTCCCGTACGACTCGCATCCAGCGGATCCCTGATCCCATCGATTTGATTTAATTTTTATTATTTAATTAGTTACCCACACCGGCTTCGCACCGGTGCAATTTGCTAAAGAAGAAAATGAGAAGAAGTGGACTTAGTAAAAAAAAATTAAATAAAAATCCTTTTTTATTGTAACATCCGAAATTCCGAACTACAAACCTTTTCCTGACAATAATTACGCAACACAATTAAATATGCCTTTATCGGTTGAGCCGTCCTCCAGTGATGCTCTTTCATAAATGCTGCAAA
>LR990940.1:13915610-14027571 GCA_905163415.1 Noctua fimbriata | reverse complement strand
CTATAACCCTTTGGGGATTACAGGCGTGGTGTTATGTGTTATGTGTACATTTTACAAGTACATAAAGTGCGTTAAAGTTTGTGAAAAATACCGTTTAATCAGTGTTCGTTTCTTTGGAACGTTTCAGTTTAAAGTATTTGGGTGAAAAATACAGATATATCAGTTTTAATTTCTAAAGAAAAAAATAATTGAAAGTGTTGTACTGATAATAGGTAGGCATAACCGTGTTGATTAATGACTACAAGTAAATTGCCGTTAAATTAGAATAACGGCACTAATGTCAATCAATCTTTGATTAACAAATCAACACTACCTAGCTATCCACAATGATATGACTGATTACTATCTGTGATTTTATCAAGAAGTTAAAATTGCTTCCTAAAAGTCTCACACAAAGATTGTAATAATCACGTCGTATTCATATAATTTTACCTCATTCATATACCATTTGATTTTTTACTTAACAACAAAAAAAAACTATAATAAACGGACAAAAAGTTCATTGAGCTGCGTATGCGCATAAGACTCTTGTTCCGGCGATACAAAAGATCTAAAATATAATAATAACTTAGAACTGTGTGAAAATTCACACGAGTGACATCCAAAAAAATGTTGTTGCGCGGTTTCTGATTAGTCATAGTCCAATAGTTATAATTTATATGTTGTACATCAATGATGTAATAACAGTTACTAACAGTTACTTACTTAAAACATAACATAACCTCACGCCGGTAAAGGCAGATGGCAGAGATTTACATCCACATGTCGTCACTTATGTCGAAGTCCAAAAAAAAGGGGGCGAGCCTATAGCCACAAATCCAGGTCCCGGAGCTACTGAGAAAATCCTTTTGAAAAATCCCAATAACACTTGACCTGTCCTGGAAATCGATCCGAGGACCTCATGCCACTGGAGAAGCGAGCCCAGTTACGTAAAAAATAAACAACATAACATAACATCACGCCTATAATCCCTGAAGGGTTAGGTAGAGGGTGTACCCAAATGCACACCCATATTTCGCCAGTTATGCCCATGCGCATGTAGTCAACCGGGTACAAATCCTGACTCAGTCGCTGCTACTGAGAAATTCCGATTCTGAGTAACAAATGAACTGTAAAATATTTTATCGCGATTATAAATGGTCGATTTGTATCGTACAAAATAAGTAATGGAGTTTCGTACAGGTTGTGTAAGTACCAATAATTTATAATTAATTATTTTTATTTTTTACACTAAAAGAGAAATGCGGCGTATATCAATAGTTACATAATGTATTTTGAAGCGTGACTAACGATGCATGTACTGTAATGAGTAGCAATTTATTGTGTTCACGTGTCGGTATGTAATACGGTGTCGTTTTGGTATCGACATGTCTTGATTTTGGCTTTCATATCATCATCAACTTGCCGCCCTTGTCCCATGTTACTTGGGGTCGGCGCAACACATTTATTTCTTCCATTGTCCCCTGTCAATCATCACGCTATCTTTTAATCCTTTCTCTTTCAAATCAATTCTCACACAATCCATCCATCTTTTCTTTGGTCTTCCTCTCCCTCTCCATCCATCAACATTTACGTACATTAAGCATTTTTTTAGTCACCGAACCAATTTTGGCTTTCAAAGAACTATCGAAAATCTGTCCCGACTTCATTAAGATTGGTCTTTGGATACATACGTCGAAAAAATCGGGAGAGAGTGCCCTGCAATCATATGCGACTCCCGTGTTGGGTCAATAGTGTTATATAACCGAAAGTTCCTCTTAAAATCTTCCTAATCTTTAAAGGCATTTTTTACATGGCTACTTCTGAAAAAATCGTGGGAACAAAGCGTGTCACAAACCTATTCTAATTTTCTCTAGTAATACTATCTCTTCAGAGTAGATACCAATTAAAATACCCTATAGTTCGCGCTTGTTTAAGTTCGATCAAAAGTCTAACAAAATTACCACATACAATAATCATCAAGTTACAACCAACGTGGGACACCAATTTACCCACATAACTAACTTACACCCGTACAATACGTACTTTCTCTCGATCAACCAAGTCTAGATTCTGAACGTCTTCGCCATCTCGCTCCAACATTGACGAATTAACATTAGCGGGAAAGTGACACGTGATCGCACGCATTACAAGTGAGGCAGAACTAAGCCGTTGTACAATGTTTACAGTAAGTAAAGTAGGTTTTGTCCTCAGCTTAAGCATAATCAGCATATAATAAAATAAAGATTGTTTCGATTGAATAGGTTATGTTAGAACTGAAATGACGACGCGCGGTTTCGCGAGATGTGGAAGAAGTGGAGGGAGGTCTTCTCTTAAAAAATGTCCCCACAGGTACGACACAGCACCCCTCTCTAAGACAAGGAGTGGGCCCGTATCCACCACGCGGGCCCAATGCGGGTTGGTGGACGTAACAAGTTTTGAAGTTTTGGTTTAAGGAAATGCCGGTATCCTCACGATGTTTCCCTTCACCGTTTTTAGAGCAGTGGTGATGAAATTACACAATGTAATGTGCTTGCCTGGGTTCGAACCCCACGACCTCGAGGCCGTTACCAGTGGGCCACCATTGCTGTATTGTCCTTGGTTTTGTTGTAAAGAAGGTTTTTGTAATAAATCAGGTTGAGAGGTGACTGACCGTTGCGGTCGAGTGCGTATCGCGATGTTGTCGTACAGATTATGTTGGTAGGTGGTTTTTGTGTCTCACTTAGACTACTTTTGATGTATTATTTTAATACTGAGGATTATAGTTTTTTGGGAGACTTAATCTAGTCGTGGACACTTTAATATGTTTCTAGTCTTGATGTGGCAAATGATGAAAGACATCTATCTTCCATCACAGTAACAGTTATAAAATAATAAGTATGTTTCTTTTTATACAAAAAAAAAACGTTTTTAAATAGCCATTAACCAAAATTACTTGAAAATGTTCGGCTGAATAGCTTTTTTTTCATCATCACTGCTTTCAAAACATGAGAAAGAAAAACATCATTAGAAAACGGGTTGACCTAGGAGCATATGTTCGAACTTCGACATGTGACACCCACCAATGCGCACTAGGTCTGGTTAGTGGATAACAGCCCACTCCCTCTCATAGAGTAGAAATCTGTATGTCCCAGTCGTGCGAAAATCACAGCTTGATTAATAATTATGCTTAGCAAAGCAAAATATACCAAAAAAAAACTAAGTCCAGATTCGTATCCGCATAAAAGCCCTATAAATACTACGAGTTTAATTCTTAATTACATAATTAAGTCCCGAGCGTGACTGTTAATACGACGTGCACAATTAAAAGTGATCTGAATAAATTGAAACTGACACATTTAAAGCAACGCTTATGACACCTTTAAATAAATAAACGGCCATTATTTTAATTAAAACGATTGCATCGTGAAAGGATTCGCTGGCACTTAGCGAATTAAAATATTAATATGGTTGTTATTTATATTTTAATTTTGGGTGGAATGGTAAATAGTGACTACATTAATTTGTGTTTACGATATTATGTAGTTGTGAAAAATATATCATTGCTATAAATATTGTGATTTTCAATATAATTTGCCCAAATTCGTGTTCTTATTACTAGCGGCCCGTCCCAGCTTCGCACGGGTGGACATTTATTTTGTTTTTTTTATACCCTATGTTACTCAGGGATAAACTAGCATTTTAATAGTGAAAGAATTTTTGAAGTCGGTCCAGTAGTTTTTGAGTTTATTCGTTACAAACATACAAAAATATAAATCTTTCCTTTTTATAATATTAGTGTAGATTATTAGACTAGAGCCGAATAAGGAAAACCGCAGACCAATTGCGTTCTAAAATAAGGCTAAAAAGTCTGTTATTTTCGGAATTTTTCGGAAGCTTCGTTTAGATAAATTATACTAGTATTTTGACTTCGTTGCATTTTTCATCAGGAATTTCTTAGTAAAAACTCGGAGTTTAGATTTTGTCCAATAGATGGAAATAAGCTGCCCGCTCCCCTCTATTATATGGTACTTAAACATTACTGGCGAAATGTGTGATGTGTGTGTGTGTGTGTGTATGTGTGTGTGTGTGTGTGTGTATGTGTGTGTGTGTGTGTGTGTGTGTGTATGTGTGTGTGTGTGTGTGTGTGTATGTGTGTGTGTGTGTAATACAGGTAGTATAGTTTCAGTTTCTGGCCCCCAAGATACAGGAGCAACCTAGTTTGGGGACCTCTACTTTCTATATTAAAATTTTACTTGTAACGATTATTATTCACAGCGCCAAGTTAGATTAAAAAAATGTTGGTAACAATGGCTCAATAAATTGATTCTTATAGTTCTGCTTAACCCTTCGGGTATCACCGGCGTGATGTTACGTTTCAGCATTCTTTATAACGGTACCAAAAAATACCGATGTACAACTATCTTGTACCAAATTCCTGCTCGTGTGATTGACTTACTGCAACCGGTTACACAGTGGCCCACTCATTTTATTGGTTATTTTCGGCCTTGAGTGAAAGTGCACTTACAGTTGCGAAACGGACAAACGTATGTTACTGATACTTATAGGTAACTTGATGGTAGTTTTTGATCGATTGATCTGCTGTTACACTGTTCTACGGTAGCATTAAGCACATAACACCACGCTTTTTCCCCGGAGCGTTAGGCAGAGATGAACCTATTTTACATGAAGTAGATACTTATGCACTTTGTAGCCATAAGAGCAGTTTCAACCTAGTCCAGGCAAATAAACAACTGTCCTCTATTATCATTTTTTCGTTTATTTATTTTCTTACATACTCATTACATTTTTTTGATTTTTCTTAAAAAAAAAACAATTTAAAAAAACATATAAAAATATAAAAAAATAGTGGTCCGCCGGTATCGGGAGCAGGGTCCAAGCTACCGGTGATCAGGGGCAACGATTTATTTATTATTATTATAGTACACAGAGTTTGAACAGTAGTGAGTATTTTTGTAACAGTTTGTAGATACTATTAGGAACTACCTCTGCGATTAATTTTAGTTATTAATGGCTAATAATTGCATAGTTATTAATATAATTTGGAATTTTCTATCCTGTTTTTGGTTTTGATTTAGCGGATAATAAACATGATTAATACCTACATACTCATACATAAATTCACGCTATTTTCCCATGGGGGTAGGCAGAAACTATAGAAAGCCATCTGTTACGATGCTTACATACTCCTTGCGCCTTATCCACGTTCATACATCTTGTCTTAGGTGGTAGTAAAGCAGGCAATAAAAAAATACAATTTCGAATTAAATAACTAGAAAATTTATGATTAACATTTGATTTCTATTGGCAATTGATATAATTCAAGGCGAAGTACGTAATCGTTTGTTTGTCTATTTGACTTTCAATTTATATACCTAAGCAAAGCGACTTCTTTTCGATTTGAAAACTCTTCAAAAATGGCTTATTTATTATTGTTTTTAAGGGGATTCTGACCTGCATTATTAACCTTTCATAAAGAGATTATTTAGAAAGTTTAATAATGCACGTCATATTTAACAACGGCCGATTTTCCTCACAAATAAGGTTTGTATGACCAATAATCAAGTTAGCGATACGAACAAGCTGCATGTCAATAGATTCCTTATAAGGTGTAGAATCCAACCTAGAACCTACCTAGATTCTAACCTCCAAATCACTGGTGAATCGAAGCTATAGGATGAACAATGTTTTAATCGGCACTCCGATTAACTTGAAACTTAGCAGAAGATCTAAAGATTCTAGATAATATGATTTCTTAGAAGATTCTTAAGAGAGCGAGACACGAAGTTATTACATAGCTCCATTTTTATTACATCTAGGTACGCAAGTTATGGCACATAAAACCTACGCTCATAACGTCCACTTGCAGGAAAAAATAATCCTTATCTCAACCGGCTACTGTTATAACAAATAATTCGCATAATATGATTACAATGTAGCCATTACATAAACTTGTTTAGCTATATAACTTAAAACAGAACTGCAAGCTCTGTCACGTAACCATGGAATTATCACCTTTATTTGGAACTGCATACTGTTGTATATCGCACAAACAATTCACACTGATTGTAGCATTTGTATCATATGTAAATACAGCATAGTTCGTGAGTCATACCGAAATATTCCGAGTAGAGAGATCAAGGCTTCAGAAGGGAGGCTATTGGCCTATCAATATGTTAAATCACTGTACACGTGGATAACACTAAACCTTATAACGACGAGGATAAAGTAGTAAATCGATTAGCTGAAGGCGTCCTTTGTGGATAGTATGCATGTTTTTATGTCAGAAAGCTCTTAAACTAACACCGAAACCGATATCCTATCTTTCGCATTATGTCAACATTCTTAGGATAAAGTAAATCAATTTTCTAAGCTTCCAATAAGGATGCAGAGTATCGGTAAATTCATAACGTTTCCACAGTACTTGAAAATACACTTTAGAGCGTACTAAATATTCAGGAGTAATTTAGGATAATCAGCAACTTCCATTAAGGTTGAAAGCCAGCTAACGAAGCTGGGAAAAAGCTGACAACAGCTTAAATTATTTGGCGCGTAACTGGTAGACAAATAAAGGGCTATTTCGATGTTATATCATCAGTGAGTTATTTCTGCTAATAAACAAATAAACAGACAGTTATGAGGGTATTCCACTATTTAATGTGCAAAAGCTCTCTCGCTAAGTGTCGCCGAGTTGAAAAACATACTTTTAAAAGTGATGTTTAATCCTTTGTGTCCAGTTGGGTAATGCGAACAACACTACAGACATGTTTTATTTAATCCGAACTCCGCAGTCTCACCGTGTCGTCATCATTTTTTGTACTTTTAGCGCTCACGGTGAGGTCAACTTATATTACTCTTATATTGTGGGACGGACAAAGAATCTAGCTTTATTCAAGTCTCGTACACAGCCGTATCTGTTCTCTCCACAGCGGTAAGCCAGATAACATAATAGAGAAATCCTTTGTTTGTTGCTTGCCGTTACCGAGATAATACAATAACACGGATCGAGACAGCCGATCACGACGGAATTCGATATCGATTCAATTTGCAAACGGACGATTGTAATCGGAAACATATCGCAAGTTGACGGGCACAAAACAAACACGTGCAGAACTAGGAGTCGGTGTTATCGGCGCGTGTTTAACGACGCCCGGCCGGCACTACCTCCACGGGTGAAATTTCGAAATATCCGCACACACCTTGTGCAAACCCGGGCCTGATGTGGGTCAGCCGCACGCGACGTTATCTCGGGCGCCACCGCCACACACGGATAAACAAAGAACAAGGCGCGACGTGGAAAAACTGAGGCGAATGCCCCTCACTATAACACACAAAAAATTGCATCCAACCGTAATCGACAGACGAAAAACAAACACAAAACCACCTCATCGGTCGAACTGTCAACATTATAGCCGGACGATGGTATCGGCGGCGAGGTCATCGCTTCCACTCTAGTCGCAAGTTTCACGTTACCACTGTACTAAGCGCGTAAATACTACGGCCGGCAGCGCAACGGAACAACGTTCGCTGCAATCGCGCGGAGATTTCGAAATGCGAAATTGTCACCGGTGCGGCGCGCGCGCATGCGATATTATCCGTCTGGGAGATCGCGCACAGATGGCGCGTTGCGTCGCCGCGCGAAAAACACGCGTACGCGCGCCGGTTTTCACAATGCCACTGTTTCCCGCGGCCGCCGGCCGAGTCAATTAGCCGGCGCGACCTCCGCACCACTCCGCCGTCGAAACGACAACAGACACCCGCCGCGAACAATCACCCGCAGCCCACAATGAGATGAACTGATCCGAGATTTACATAACTTAACGCTATGAACATAACATTTGCAGTACCGTATAGAGGTTTTGTAGATCATAACTTCATAAGTATAGTGCGTGTGAGGCATCGCGATTGGTCGCTCGTAATCATATCGAGTAGAGACCGGATCGTAATTTTTATGATGAGTTGGAATTGGCGCGGGCGGCGGCGTGACGTCACAGGACTGGTGCGCTGGCGCACTCGCGGACGTTGCCCGACTTACATTAATAACTTGACATGTTTATGTGTTGGTCTCATATTTTTCCCGAACATTAAGTGCTGAAAGACGCATCACGAAAGCTAAAAATTAGGTCGGTAACGGTACTGAAACATGTGGATTAAAATAGAAGGAAAAGCATAAAAAATTCGACATTTGCTGGTTTCAGGAAGTACGTAGGTACATGCTACTCCAAGTTCTATTGATAGCAACTTTCTGGACACTATTTATCCTCGTTGCCTTTTAACCAATGAGTATCCCACAGTCCAATTCAAGTTAATCATTCATACAATTTAAAGCTACGACGTCATAATTGACACAGGGACTTGACCGGGGCGAACATAGAACACAGAACAGTCTTGTCTATTGGACCAATTACACCCACGTCTTCCGCGATCCATGATATAAATAATTATGAACATAGTCATAAATCTATCTCGGTAATAAACTTTTTTATTTACTGTCTCGTTGGTATATTTGGTCAAAAGCATGACTGCCGAGCATGAGGTCCTGGGTTCGATGTCAAGGTAAGGCAGAGTGTTATTGGGTTTTACTCAGTAGCAGCCAAGGAGCCTGAGTTTGTGCCCAGTTGATTAATTTCTTTATTTTAACATAAACAAAACCGATAAGTGACATTCATATCTTATTCTAAAAGCATTTTGTGCAGACTATGGCGCCTATATAAAATATTTACGAATATATACAATATGTAATGTTTAATACTTATTACTTGTTATGAATCAGAAGTATCATATTACTTACGTTAAAAAAAAATCGAACTGTACAGCGCGATGATTAGACACAACCGCACTTTATGACACTTAATAAACTAGCGACCCTCCCCGGCTTCGCACGGGTAAATATATATATATAAACTTTCCTCGTGACACACACTATCTATTACTGAAAACCGCATTAATATCCGTTGCGTAGTTTTAAAGATCTAAGCATACATAGGGACAGACAGCAGGAAGCGACTTTGTTTTATACTATGTAGTGACTGTAACAAATAACATTGATAGCATTAAATTTTACTTTGACAGTATAATAATTAGTATCTAAAATGCAAATGAGCTTCGTGTATTGAGAGTGATTGATTGGCCCGGTTGATTGCAATATTTGCAATATGTTCGCCCCATCTTACCTGCCCCCGTAGCATGACCACCGTAGACAAGGATTTCTTTGACGGAAGAATCGACAAAATGACAGATTGTGTCGACACAATGACAGATTTCTTTGCACTATCTGTCATTTTGTCGATTCTTCCGTCAAAGAAAGCCTTGTCTACGGTGGTCATGCTACGGGGGCTGGAACTCAAATGTGGGTGCACACCTCCGCCTAACCCTTCGGGGCGTGATGCTGTGTTATATTTGTGCATGTTATAAATCCATCCCAGTTATAAACTTTTTTATTATTTAATTTAAATATATTCTCAAACGAGGTCAACCAAGCTCTGGAAGTTCCAGAAGTTGTTTAGATGCTTCCTGGGTACTTGTTCTATTATGAATTCTGTGCCGTGAGTAATAAAAACAGTTTTTAAGTGTACAAGTTGGTAGTATATAGAGGCTTTACGGTTACGAGTCTGATTAAAGTTAGTAGTTGAAGACGATACGAAACTCCTTGGAATATAATTTTATGATTGTATATTAGAATATGGTTTTCCGACGCAGAAAAAGCAGTTTAATCTTTCACCAGAGCGTTATGTTCCTGGAATACCGTTGGATCCATTTTGTTTATCCGTGCACATGATATGTAATGTATGTATGTAAACAGATCATAAACATAATCTCTTGATTCTGGCGTTTGGAATATTGATTCCTGGAGATTCATGGAGTAATCACTACGATGATAAACTTGGACAGACCACATTAAAGTCCTCAGAAAGTAAATAAATTCAAGAACAATACCTGGTTTCTATACAAATAAATAAAATTGAAGTGTCTGTTTGTAATTTCAAAATAACAGCTTTTTACTGAATGCATATTAAAGTATAGACGGTACACTTAACAAAAAAAAAAAACATTTTTTTATATTGTGTTTTTGTTTGTTTCGGCTAATCTCCGAAACGGCAAGACCGATTTTGACAGGACTATTACTGTCACATAGCTGATGTTATAAGGAGTAACGTAGGCTTTTTATTTTAGAATTAGGGTCCCAGACAACTCTTGAAATTGTTAACAAAATACGATTCAAATGGGGAATTTAGGTATGTTTATTTAATTTCACGCGGATGAAGCAGAACAGCTAGTTACTAATAAAAGCATTTGTTGTTTATCTGTCAGTTAACAAATGCCAATAAAGGAATGGAATCTAGACTATTCGAAAGCTACTGCTTTCCATAGGGAACGACATATAACATCCAGTTGCTACAACTTGATTGACATCGTCTTTAATACTTCATATTACACAATATCCTACCGTTAAACAAAGGCCAATTAAATATTTGAAATTGACATAGACCATCGTCTACATTTTATGATGTCACTCTTCATTGCCCACAAAAATTGTTTAAGTGCTTTATATTAATTTGAACTATTTTATTTAGGTACATTGTTTTGAGCAACTCGAAGGAGCTCGTGGCTAAATAATAACAGCCGCTCGGCTCAATCTTCAGGTTAAGCCGCGCTTGCCTAGGTTGGTCTGTGGATGGGTGACCACCCATCACATAAGTCCCGAGTTTCTTCCGTGGCTCGGAAAGCACGTTAAGCCTTTGGTCCCGGCTGCCATTTGTAGATCTTTGACAGTCGTTATAGGTAGCCAGTGGCCCGAAAGCCTGACAACCAGTCTTACCAAGGGGTATCGTATTACCCAGTACTAACAGGGTTGTGGAGGTCAGATAGCCAGTCGCTCCATGTAAAATACTGGTATTCAGCTGCATCTGGTTAGGCTGAAAGCCAACCCCAATAAGTTGGGAAAAGGCTAAGCAGATGATGTTTTGAGCAACCCGAAAGTAATGCTGCAGAGGAAATGAAGCTTCAGAGGCATGAAGAACATGGTGTAAGGTTCCAGATCCTCCATTCTTTCTTTCTTTATCGTGTGGTTAGTGCCTAACCTGGTGTCAGAGTTTTTTATGCCGCACATGAGTCTCTGACTTGGCTTTACATGCCGTCGAGAATATCTCTCAGGCATGCTGGCTTTCTCACGATGTTTTCCTTCACCGAGGCAAGTGATAATTATACAATACGCACATGAATCCGAAAAATCTGCGGTGCGTGTCTTGGTTTCGAACTCGAGACCTGCTATTAAAAATGCTTACGTTGAAAATGGAGGATCCTCCGATCAAACGGGTGTTGTGTCTGGTAGGCTACTGCCCGACGGTTGTATGTATCTTCATTTCGCGGATAACTCTGATAGCGCGATGCAGAATTTTAGTTCTTACTTTGCGTCATAATGTCGCTAGCGTTCTTTTGGTCAAATTGATTATGTTCGCTACAAGGCTATATTCAGCTATCCAGCACTGAACTGTGATAGGCTGAAATGATTGATTGAAGCAAATGAGACGTAATTTATATGTACCGTAGATCGGCTGTTAATTTAGTCACTTTAGCCTCTAATAAAATATGTCTGTTCGGTATCATTCAGTTGATTTTAAAATGTAATCTCATCTTTGTGGGTAGGTTTGAAAGGATGGCAAACCGTAAAATTATCAGCTATGTTTTTTTTAGAACCTAGCAATTGGCAGTGTTCAGGAAAATCTTACGAAAAATTTAGGTTTTGCGTAATCAAACGGGTTTCCTAAAGTCTTCGGAATTTCCAGGGATTCCCCTGGGGACAGTCGAATTTGGAAGCAAAATATATGAAACGTAAATTCATTTAAAAAACTATACAAAGCATGTTCTATTACATTGTTATAGAAAACAGATCACTAAGAATATTCAAGTTACAAGCATATCAATTAATACGTGTTTAATCACTAATACGTTAATTAGTACGCCCGACATCGCAACTAGTGAGTAAAGACAAACTTCACAGAATGCCACTATCAGACAATGTTACTATGAGTTTAATATAGCGGTACAGGCAAGTTGCTCGGCGCGAAATTACACTGGGATACATTAATTAGGGAGGAAGTTCGCGCCATCTTGTGAGCCTGTGGCTGTCCCACCTGTGCCGAAAACCTCATTTTGTTATCTTACATTCCGTTATGAGGATGACTGTTAACAAAGCTGTCTAATTTGGACCTTTTCGAGAAGGTTTTTTAAGCGAAAAAAATCATAATCATCTGCCTAGCCCGTCTAACTGGATGCAGCTGAATACCAGTATCTTACATGGAGCGAATGCTTATCTGACCTCCACACCACAAACCAGTTCCTGGGTATTACGATACTCCTTATTAAGACTGGTTGACTTTCTTGTTTCAAGCAAAATTAACTAAAGTAATTGTTGACGTGTTTGATTCCGCAATAAATGTAACAGGCACTAATCAGGCACACCTTACAGCGTCAGAAATATCAATTAACGGCAGGCGGACGTATTAAACGAATAGCCGTTGGGAAACAACAGCAATCCCATTCGAGGGCGGGCCACGTATTCAATTAACAGAATAGGATTCTGAATTGTCGTTCATAACGCTCACAAAGTTAATTAAAATATCCCTAATTGTGAACCGACTACAGGCGGTGGGACGAGAAAACCGTGGCCCGCGTTGGGCGCCAAAATTCCCCGCAATGTTTGTACTTTATTAGAGCAAGTTCCACCGCCCCTGTTTGCATACAAGTTTGGGCCGCTTCCGTTTTATTTACAGACGGTTTGGAGCGTACGCCAAGTTACACGGACGCCTCACTAAATCCTCCGGGACGTGTGCTCCGGACTCCGGCCAGGGTGCCCTCCCAAGTCCGTTGCGACATGAATGTATGTATGATTGTTAGCCACGATTATGTGTGGAAACTTAGTCGCCCCGCTGGCTGCATTAATTATGAGTCTGGCTAATGAATTGTAGGAGACAGAACTCCCATTTATGATACTGCATCTGCATTTGCATCCGAAATATATGTATCATATTCTGACTTCCGTTGTAAAGTCGCCTCTAAATCACGAGGCATTTTGCAGCACGTAGTAACT
Organism: Noctua fimbriata; assembly: GCA_905163415.1. Taxonomy (NCBI): domain Eukaryota; kingdom Metazoa; phylum Arthropoda; class Insecta; order Lepidoptera; family Noctuidae; genus Noctua; species Noctua fimbriata. The sequence continues at coordinate 14,014,502 of LR990940.1, read as the reverse complement.
GAAAATAAAGCGGCACATTGGTCGAATTTTTACTTCAAAATTCAATTCTATGTCCGAAAACGTAGTGTCAAGGTACAGAAAACAATAAACAGAAAGCGAAACAAAGCTATCACATTTCCGAATCCGCTGAACGTGACTGGATACGTCTGATCGTTGCGGCGGACGGCAAAAAAATGAGAAATATCGCTGTCGACGTAACGCCAATCTGAATATGGAAACGGCCGCCGCCCGGATTCGCAATGCGGGTAGATAAGAATTTTATAGCAAAAGTACACCCGGCCGGGTAAACATTGTGCGAAATGTCGCGATAAGTGACGCTAGCGAATCGTCATCGGTACAATTCGCCTGATAAACCCCCCCACAACGTTTTGTATTCAACAAACGAGACACGTCCCCGCTCGGACATACGGCGGTAAATTATTTGCTGAATAAATTATTCATTTATGATAATAAATGAAACGACGTCCATACTTCGTGTTTTCTTTGAGTGTTCATGAACTGAAATCGTTTTTGAGATCAGAAACATAATTCGTCATAAAAATGGTAACAGATTGACAACAACTTTTAGTACTTTATTGCAAAATCTATGGCGATGATGAAGTTACTAGCAACAATAAGTTTTAATAACTTAAGTATTTAATAATGCCGTAACGCGTAATGTTTATGGCCATACTAAAATAATAATTTACTGAGAGTTATTATCCAATTATTTTATAACTACTAGGTACATATGCGTTGTTTTATTGAAATAAGTCGAGCGTAACTAGTAAGTAACAACAGAGTAATTTTAACGAAGGATAACCGGATGTGTTAGTAACAGTAATATACAGCGGTTCTAACAAGGCAAAGTCTTTTTAGAAACTACTACAGAAAACTGCAATAAAATTATTTATTAGACTGCCAGTCAGCAATAAATAAATACCGGAGCTAAATGCTCAGAGTGCACTGCAATTACATTCAAATAATATACAATACTTACAATACTAATAATATTATAAATGCGAAAGTAAGTTGTTTATTTGTTACCTTTTCACGCCTAAACCACTGAACCGATCATCCTGAAATTTTGCATATACGTTGTCAGGTGTACAGAAAGAAAAATAGTACTGTTCCCGAGGAAAACAACGTACTTATGATAATAGATGGCGCCACGTGCCTTTCTAATCATGATTGAATTATATTATTACAAGCAGACTACAACCCGAATTGATTGACAAATCCTAAATTAACGCGAGCGAAGCCGCACACAAAAGCTAGCAGTGGCGAAGATTCCATACAACCCGATTCCTACCGGCTTCCCTTTGAAGAAGGGCACAATCAGTATTCTATAGCTAATAATATTCCATACAGTAAAGATATGTACTCCGGCTTACCTCTTACAAAAATTAACCCTTCGCTACTGAAAGCTAGTATACAATATATTAAAAAAAAGCAGGAGATGGAAGATGGGCCGTTGTCCATTGGCCAATGGCCCATCTTCCATCTTCCACTGCATGCCCTAACACTTGCGCACGGGACAATCTTATGACTGCTACAGCGAGCGGAGTTCGCTTAGCTGAATTTTGGGCCAAACATATTTAATTAAAAATTTGCCATCGACACGCTAAGAAGCAGGAGATAGTAGAAAAGAATAGCATAATCAGTCTACAACGTTCCCACTCCTAGACACAGGCCTCCTTTCTGTTAGGGGGAGTGATCCACCACGCGGGTCAATGCGTTGGTGGATGTAACATATCCTCGAATTTTTGGTTCTAAGACATGCCAGTTTCTGCACGATGCTTCCTACACCGTTTTGAGAGCAGTAGTAATAAAATACAAAGTACGAACCACGACCAAACGAAACCACGCAAATCGAAGCTGTTGCCACTAGGCCCTCACTGGTTACTAATAGGCTAAAGGCTAGAAAATGAATGTGGCAAACAACATCCCATATCCCAACCGCTTCTGGTAAACCACTACTACGTCCTCCAAGGGTCAAAGATTGAGTTATCACGGCAAAACATGATAGTAAATTGTCAGGAAACTCAGGCAATTAAACTACAGTTTTATGCAATAACTAGCTGATGCCCGCGTTCTTAGTCCGCGTGAAATTATTATAAAAATATTAGTTCCCTATTTGCAAGGAACCCTATTTATTTTTCTAAAATAAAAGTAGCCTTAGTTATTCCTTATAAAATCAGCTATCTGCCAGTAAAAGGCCCGTCATAATCGGTCAAGCCGTTTCGGAGATTAGCCGGAACAAACAGACAGAAAGACAAACACACATAAATTTAAAAAAAAGTTTGGGTATAAGTACAGTATTTATATATTCATATGCATTCAGTAAAAAGCTGTTATTTGAAATTACAAACAGACACTTCCATTGTATGTATTTGTATAGATTAGTGATTTGGCAGTGTTTTGTGAAAATAGGTTTTGGCTGTTTGCCTAACTTGTTAAACGTAACGGTTTTAACAGTTATGGGTGCTGTAATAGATAATAAGCAGCCTCTTCTCTATGCGTGTCCAGAAAATAGGAGCCGACTTGGTCTCAGGATAAAGATAGAAACTAAATATCCACTCGTAAGTGCAGTCAACAAAACAATAAGTAGAATTAACCGCCCAAGAAAATAACATTTTTTTTAGTCTCATCAGAAAAAGAAATAATTTTAACTTAGCCTAACTTAGAAATGATTTTGACTGCCTGTCTAGTGGTCGCAATAGCGTCTGCTGAGCGAAGTCCTGGGTTCGATTCCCGGCTCGGGCAAATTTTTATTGTGTTTTTTCACCATGAATTTCTCAGTAGCAGCTATGGAGTCTGGATTTGTGCCCGGTTGATGACAGTAGTCTCGATGGGGCTTAAACATAACTGGCAAAATGTGGGTGTACTGTGAGGTGCACCTCTGCCCTACCCTTCGAGTATTACAGGCGTTATGTTATGTAATGTTCAATTTAGCAGTATACTTACTTGATTACTAATCTCTTACATACTTTTAAACACGCAATTCCAGTTCGTATTTCATAGCGTTGTATAATTGACGAGTGCTAGTAGTCGTTACATTATAGATGAATGCTTACCTGTAATGTCACATCAACAAGTCGCATACAGGATGTGCGCATAATTCCACTTCGTAATCGTATGATTAGTGTTCTACCACTATACAACATTATTTTTAGTATATGCGAAACCTGAATATAGTTTGTTCAGAATAAGTAACTGAATCGATCCAAATTTTTAAACCATGTTATATTTTTTCCCAAAAATATTTAATAAAGTTAAAAGTTGGACACCGACCGACTTTAAGTACCTATCGCAATAATTTAGGTACCTACTGCCAAATTATTATTATCAATGAGCTCAAGATGACTCTGGCGGCGCGCGCTGCGTGGTGACCACGATTTTGTGCGGACAACTAGCTAACAAAACAAGCTTATAACTTTGTGATTTTTCATGATACAGTTTTGAAATTTTGTACATAGATTCTTTACATAAAAATACTAGACACGTGTATCAGGTTTCGCATATACTAATAACTATTTCAAATTCGACGGCACGGTTGGCGCAGTCGCTGAGCGATTGGCTGCTGCGCTGCGTGTTGCGGGTTCGATCCCCGCACGGAACAAATATTTGTATGATCTACAGGTAGTTGTTCCGGGTCTGGCTGTTTGTGTATGTGAGTTTAAATGTTTGTAAACGCACCCACGATACAGGAGAAATTCCTAGTGGTCATAATCTTTGTCGTAACATGAGAGTCTCCACGACCCAAGTTCTGATAATTATGATAGCAAGTTATATTATATATTAGAAACTAATGAACGAACGAGCTTATTTCAAAAGTATTTATCTCTTTTCTGGTATGAAAAGTTATTGGATAATGGATTTAGTAATCATGACTGATTAATTGCCTCGTTGGTCTAGTGATCACAATCGCGACTGCTGAGCATGAGATTCTGAGTTCGATTCGTGTTTCGGTTGGGCAAAGTGTTATAGGGTTTTTCCATCAGAAATTTCTCAGTAGCAGCCACGAAGTCTGGATTTGTGCCCGGTTGATGGCAATAGGCCCGCCCCCTATTACATGTGACTTAAAGACCATTACTAGCGAAATGTGGGTTTATTATTAGGTACACCTCTGCCTAACCCTTCGTGGATTACAGGCGAGATGTTATGATATATGACTGAGTATTAGTAGCATGATACACTGGTTTAGTTCGGGAGTAAGCAGGCAAGGGTTACAGAACGTTACGTGTACATGAAAGCATCGCTTTCATACAACTTTTGCTCCCCATCTACAGCTATTTCATAACTCTTTCAAATAAATAACTTGTCCTTCACTTCAAAAGCTTAGAACCTCTTCAAAGATATTAAAACTCGGACGATATAAACAATCCCGCGGTACTGTTCAACGCCGACAGCGCCATCTATCAAACTAAGCGCGAACTACTAAAGCCATAAAACCCTGGGACAGACGCTGACAAAGTGTCCCTACTTAAACTAAAAGCGCTGTAATTAATCAAGCGTTTTTTATTTCATTTCATAAAAGCGCTTTACGCTTGAAGATTTCAGACTTGGAGATAAGTGTTAAATCCTGCAATCCCAGTCGCTAAAAGCCTAATTAATTTTAATGTACTGTCGTTTGATTTGATTGGCTGTTCGGATTTTGTTTTCACCCAATCAGAGTTAACGTGGGTTTTGTCTGTTTTTGCTGTGTGTGTGCTGTTTGTTTGTTTAGGCTATCACAATTTTAAGGTGAGTAAACAAAATGTTATCTGCTAATGACAATATTGTAGGATTTAACGTGTAAAAGGGTTTTTCATACAAATATCTGGTACCTCAGTTATCAGCCGTAACAGTATGAGAGTAATTTTGATTGAATTCTTACTATTATTGTATTATCTGCCTAGCCCTTTCTGGACTTTGTTGACGACGCCGTTTAATCAAATGATGAGATGAATACCAGTATTTGGCATCCAGCGGCTACCTATACAACATTATTTTTAATTTATGCGAAATCTGAATATAGTTTGTTCAGAATAAGTAACTGAATCGATTCCAATAATTTTTAAACCATGTTATTTTTTTTCCCAAATATATTTAAAAAAGTTAAAAAGTTGGATACTGAGCGACTTTGAGTACCTATCGCAAAAATTTAGGTACCTACTGCCAAATTATTATTATCAATGAGCTCAAGGCGACGCTGGAGGCGCACGCTGCGGGGTGACTGCGTTTTTGTGCGGACAACTAGGTAACAGAACAAGCTTATAACTTTGTGATTTTTCATGATACAGTTTTGAAATTTTGTACATAGATTCTTTACATAAAAATACTAGACACGTGTATCAGGTTTCGCATATACTAAAACTAATGTTGTAGAATTCCACAGCCTAGTTACTAGGTAACACGGTACCTTTTGTCAAGACTGGTTACCAGACTTTAAAGAGTTAGTAAGAGATAGCAATATCTGTAACGACTGTGAAATGTCTACAAATGACATCCGGGACCAACTGCTTAGCGTGCTTTCGGAGGCGCGGAGAGCTCATCCTTCCGTCCAGACGGACCGAGATAAAATAATTATTCTTTGTAGTTAAAAACAAACGTTATTATTCACAAAGATAGTTTTTCAACCGGAACGGTATGTGTATATCAAACTTATTATCATAGCACTCACCGTGAACAGTGAGCTCGGAGTCCCTGTTGATCTCGTAGAGCCGCAGCGCCTCATCCAGCTCCAGCTGCGTCGATATGGTGCACGGGTCGCCTTCCTCGTCCACCCATTTCATCGTGAACACCTTAAATGAAAAGAAATTTAATTAAACTAATGTCCTAATAAAGATTTTGTATGAGTGGGAATTGAATTCACGATCCGTAACTTAACTGCTAAGCCGTGCTATATGTTAGATGTTGTGCCATCGTTGCCGTCATTATAGCTTAATCAGCTGTCAATGTTCCCACTGTCGGGACACAGATATCTTTTCTATGACAGAGAGTGCCAGTGGGCTGTAATCCATCAAGCGGCGCGGGCCTAGATCTGGTCGTTTTTTTCTAGTACAAGTTCTTCTTTGAGTCTTTTATAGCACACTATCTCTCTTGCCAGACAAGTGTAGACAAGAGAAGGCTTCTTAATTATAATATACTTAAATGTCAGCCAGTATACAAACCTGATCAGGCAAAAAGCGACATATCGCCACCATCTCCTGAGTAAACTCCTCAAAGTTGATATTATGATTGATGTACGTTATCATCACATCACCGTTGTACACCGTCTTCACTCGCACATCATTCTGGTGGTTATCCTGGTTCACCAGTTGGGTCGGCATCATGACAGGTTTAATGTCACTCTCCGGTTAATGCTATGCCTGGAAAAGATAAAAGAAACATTGTTTATAAACATAGTACTTTTACAGATATTGAATAACACAAAGATTGGTTACTACAGTGACCAATCCGGACGGGGTTGAGGAGATAGCTTTTTGGCTTGTGTTTAAAGTCAGGAAAAAGCGCTACCTCAACCTTAAAAAGATGCATATTGATTTGGTTAGTGTAATTTAAGTTATAAAAAAATCAGGGACACTGTAAGAGATGAGTTAAATTAAAGTGATTGTAGAAGTTTAAGTTTTTCATAATTCTTCTGCCTTTATTCCAATTCATTTGGGATCGGCGCAGCATGTCTTCTTCCATACTTCTCTATTACTAGTTATCTCATCAAACACCTCTTTTCCTTTCATATCATCCTTTACACAATTCATGCATTGTTTCTTATTTACTATTAGAAGTATTTACAAAATAACTAAGTACAATCTAAATTATGATTTGGATGAAATAATAATGTTGGTGATAAAGTTTTCCATCTGGTTTGTTATCAAAACCCAGTTGTGGATCAAATAAACCCCATCTACATAAAATTTCCTGATTTCTGCCACACTTTCTAAAGAAACAATTATTCTAATTATCAGTATATAATAGCACCTATTATGAACTAGGAAGTACTTATAGTGTCGGTAAATCATGATAACTACTGAAAATTAACACCTCACTTATGTCAAGTAAACATGTAAAACAAAGTTATGAAAGATTAGGTACTAAGTTTTAAAACAAATTGTTATAAAAAAAAGCATAAATTGTCAAAGATAGCCTAGCTAACTATTAACTACTTATTACAGGGTTTCAGTGGCAGAATAATCTATCTTAGGATTTGTGCTGACTAATGGCAATAGGCTCCTAATAAATGGGGCTACATAACTGATGAAATTACAATATGTTTCAAACCTAATGGAGACGTCATAATATTTGATCATCAGTAACGCCAAGGCGTTGCTTCCCTTTCTCGGGGAGCTAGGGTGGATTGAATGATTTTCCCACCCTTAAGCAAATGCCACCAGCCTGTTAAACGATTCACAATTACAGAATACATGCTTGATTATAAGCAACCAATACAAGTAATAGCGCTGATTTCTACAGTGAATACAGGGTGTCAACAGACCCTTCATAAAGATGTCAACCAAGCATTCTGTACATCAAACTAAGTAAATTTACGCAAAAGTTATTGCTGGGAAACGACTTTTATTTTGGGGTGAAAAATCACGTTTTACGGTAGGACCCGATGGAATGCACTTAAAGCATTATGCTGATGGATGGATTGAATAGTATGGGGGTCGTGGAGATGTTTAAAGTAAAAATCTTACGTTCAAAACATGTATTTAAAAAAAACTTATGAAAAAGTTAGAACTTTGACTCCCAACATCTCCGTTACAGTAAGGTTCCCAGGTATGGACCTGTTACGTTTCTAGAACAAAAAAAATATAGCAAAGACGGGTAGAAAAAGTGCCTTTTGGCTTTTTTAAGGGTCTATTTACACCCTTTATACAATTGTATGACCCAGAAATTGTTTTCTAAGTCAGATATTTTTGTATGTTGTTGTATACTTAAGATACCCATACAAATCGCAATTTTTGTATGTGTATTATGACCTAGTTTTTGACAAAAATGTGGCCAGATTATGATCTACTTGCCAGTATTAACTTTTCTAAACTACAGTTTTACTGACAAATCATTTTCCACTGCATTTTCTCGCCTTATGGTGACATTTCAAGGCTTCCATTTCATCAACACTTCATGTTGATAAACTGCCTATTCATACATTGTTTCAAGTACTTCTCTTTATCATAAACATTCTCATATCAACTTTTAAAATAGATCATGAGCATACTTATCGATGTAATCTATCATCATGCAGTAATCCCTGCAGGGTTCAGCAGATGTGTACTTGTAGACACATTCTAACTCATTTCACCAGTTACATTTGAGTGTCATGTGATATAGGGCAAACCTATTGACATCAACAGGACACAAATCCAAGCCCTGGGTTGCTACAGGTAAATTCCTGAATTTGGACACTTTGCCCAACCTAGGAATCGATCTCAGGACCTCATGCTTAGTAATAGCGCTTGCCACCACTAGACCAATAAGACAGTCCATAGATTATACTTAAACACAATACACTAAAATGTTCTTGTCAGGAACACTACATAGTAGGTGCAGCTACATATTTGAATACAATGCTGTATTACTACAACAAAGCCCTATTGTTTCTCAACTATAGGGTTATTAACTGATCAATAAAAACTTTTTAATGGTTTTCTTATTATGTTTCTCTCAAAAAGTCCCTGGATTTACTAAAAACATGTGGTTTGCGACAAAGAAATGCAGTAGCAACGATCGTAGGGTTTCTAGAGGCCACAACTTACTCATAACCTAGTGCAAATGGGATTAACTTATTTGCAATCTGTGCAATTCTGTGTACCTTACTGACAAAAGTTAATTGCGGCTTCGCTACAGCAACTTCCCGTTTAGGCACGTATAATAGAACCTTCATAATAATAACTGTGATAACATTCCCTTAACGTGAATCATTTGAATAAGTATAATTAAGTACACAATGCAAACCTTTACGAGAATTCACACTTCACGAATTTATGTCCTTCAATGCTAGCACAAATATGGATCACAATCCCATTGATAAAAGTCTTAATTTATGTAATACACAGTAATTATCGAAATTATATGTAATAACAACAAAACTTTGACACACACAACATTATTCACAAACTGACATTCAACAGGAAACAGTTACATGTTTTCATTGAAGATGACGCTTTCTTTCTTCCTATTGGAATTTCTGTAAGAAAGAGTGAAACAGGTATACCGGCGTCTCACAACCCAGGCAACATTCCATTGTAAAGTTTATAGTGACGTGCCAGCTGTTTCCGGCATCTAAAACCAAATATGTTCATGTAAACTTCAGTCAAAAATACTTTACTTCTAAAACAATTATTTGATATGACCACAAGTTGTCTTAATAAGTAGAAGTTATCCTAATGAGATCGATTTTGACCATTCATCAATTCACAAATTAACATTAAATCACAATTGCTTGCCTTGAATCCTTGATCAGTAAACAAGAATATCAGAAAAAAATCGTTCTGAAACATGCAGGAACGGCGCAGTGAAATACTAACCTAAATAAAATTTCCGAACGAAAACTCTCCATGTCAAATTACGTCAAGTTATCAATTCGGGCTGGGATTTCCTAATATTTGGAATAAAACAATTTTAACAGTAAAAACACTTGTAATTAATTTAACATATTTATTTGCATTTTCTATATTCTCGTTTGATCATGGTAAGTTGTCTTTTTGATTAGTAGAAGTGCTTAAACGTTCTAATAACACTATTTGTTATGATGACTAATGCACCAAAATTAACGGAATTTAATAAATCTGTGCTATGTTTTATGATGATTGCAGACTGACCAACAAATGGATTGCGCGTTGGACTTGATGCGGAGGCTGCCTCCGCAGCAGATTGAGAAAAACTTGACAGATTTGATAGATCTCGTGCCTAGTATGTGTGATGACCTGCTATCGTCGGTAGACCAACCACTGAAGATTGCTCAGGACCGCAGCACGGGGAAGGACTACTTGCTGTGCGACTACAACCGCGACGGCGACTCTTACAGATCACCATGGTCAAACACATACGACCCTCCTTTAGAAGATGGGTCAATGCCTTCAGAGAGGCTCAGGAAATTAGAAATCGACGCGAATCACGCCTTCGACCAATACAGAGAGATGTATTTCGAAGGTGGCGTCAGCTCTGTGTACCTGTGGGATATGGATCACGGGTTTGCTGGTTAGTAGCTCATTGACAGGAAATATAGGTTAGGAACAGGAAACTAAAGTGATTATTATTACGGTCATCAAAACAAGTTTGTATGAGAGTAATGTTATATTTTATTAACTGTTTAATTATACATAATACATTTTCTGGCTCCACCCTGTTCAATTTTGAATGAGCCATATCTTTACTATGAAATTAGTTGGCATAAGTTGCCTATTATTATCTAAACATGATAGACAATGCGTAAAAGCAGGGTTATGACAACCACAGGAAAAGTATGAAGAAACATGCTGCCCTGACCTCAATGAAATTTGAATAAGATCAGGACAGTGACGAGTTAATTCTATCCAGCATTTTACATGTTTATTTTGTAATTTCTTACCATATCATCAAATATCATCTCATAAAATATATCCATTATTTACTGAGCCGGACAAAACTTAAAATAAAAATATGTACATAAATAAAAAACAGAAAAGAATTGCAAAGAAGCCTTCTGGGCACTTTCAATACATATTTCAATTATTTTTGTTCAATAATAGATATTAGATGAGCTTGTTGTTACCTGTCCTACTACTCTGAGAAGATCACTAACAAACACATGACGCATTTGTAACCTTACTACATTATATTCTAGGTGTAATATTGATAAAGAAAGCCGGCGACGGTTCCCAAAAGATCAAAGGATGCTGGGACTCTATCCACGTGGTTGAAGTGATAGAGAAGAGCTCCGGCCGAAATGCTCACTACAAACTCACATCCACAGCCATGCTGTGGCTGCAGACCAATAAGGAAAGCAGTGGGACCATGAACCTTGGAGGCAGTCTTACTAGACAGGTAAACAATTAACTAATGTAATAGTTTGTGATGGGTATGCATCTGAAATGATGAGACAAATGAGTTTAAAAATATTGGTATAAATTTGGTTAGACAGTCATAAAAACTGTAAATGGGTCATATTATAGTATGAATGATGAAAGGGGAAAATAATACATGAGGTTAAGCAGTGCTTGCCTAAGTCGGTCTGTGGATGGGAGAACATCAGTACATACAGTATTTCCTCAGTGCCTCAGAAAGCATGTTAAGCTTGGTTGTGCCTGTCATTTGTCATTTGTAGATCTTCAACAGTCATTACGAGTAGTCAGAAGCCGGAAAGTCAACCAGTCTTACCAAGGGGTATTACCCAGTTACTGGGTTATGGAGGTCAGATATACAGTCACTCCATGCAAAGGTAGCCACATACGTTAGGTTGTACCCGACAGATTTGCCTGTACAGGTCAACCAGAGAGTGTATGTTGCAAAACTGAGCAGGCTCCAGGTACACACACAGGTACACGTAGTGTGTATGGCTTACTACTACCTTAAAATACTTATATTCCGCTGCATCCCGTTAGACTTGAAGCCGACCCCAACATAGTTTGGGAAAAAGGCTAAGCTGATAATGTTGACAAGGGACAATGAATATAGTGCTGACTAAAAGTAACAGGGAACAAGAGTTAAAAGAGAAGAGTCATACACTTTTTATTTACCTTATTTTCTAATGAAAAACAGGTAAAAAATTTGTTACTACAACAGACGGACAGCATATTATTGAAAAATAAACAGGATTAATTAAACTAACATACTGTGTGATTTAATGATGCATTTCCTTGATCAATTTCTCATAAATTCTAGATGTGGAATCATTATTTTACTGTATGAAAATTCCACTGCTGTGTCAAAGCAGGATTTAGTTCACAATTCAATAGTATGCCACAATACATCAATATCAATATGACGCCATTTTGTTCCACTGCTGAGATAAAATTTTCCCACACTTCTTGCAAATCTAAGCCTCATTATCCTTTGTAATGTTTTTCTATGCACCCTCTGTAAGTTACAGTATATTATAAAAATGTTTATTGACAATTTCAGGCGGAACAAGACTCGGCAGTGAGCGACGTGACGCCGCACATCGTGAACATCGGCCGCATGGTAGAGGACATGGAGAATAAGATCAGGAACACGCTCAACGACATCTATTTTGGTAATTAATTAATGCTAGCCGGGAGTGCTCATTGTTGCATAAATAACTGATTGTATATCCATCCATCCATTTTCCCCAGACAGAGGGTTATCCATAAGGATTTCCCTACTCCAAAAACCAAAAGAGTCTATTCAGACAGTCTGTGAACTGCAATATAGCAGTTTGGATGCACAGAACATAAGCATATGTATATGACTGCAAGTGGACTCTGTACTCAGTTGATTGTTGATGTCACTGCAGAGTTTCACCTAGACCATTTTTATTTAGTCTTTGATGGTCTGTAGTTAACAGACAGATGTGTTGCTTGGAAATTAGTTCCGCCACTTCTCTGCAGTTTAGGCTGCTGTCTAATGTAATTTTTGGTATTAAAAAAATGGTGATTCTAAGCCTGATTAGAATAAATGATTATTGATTTTAATCATTACTAGTTATCACCTTTATTGTTCACATTGAAGATATTTTTTGTTGCCTTTTTGACTTTTAGATAACCTATTCAACGTAGGACTAAAAAGAGCACAATGGCATGGCATATGCATTGTAATTTAATCAGGCGAATCTGTCGGATATTTATTTTACAACTTTTGCGGAGGAATTAGGAAAATGTCATGAGGAAAGTTCTGAGTATGAATGTGGATGGGTATATGAGTAGAGGAAGACCAAAGAAACGTTGGATGGACTGTGTGAAGGCAAGAAAGGAGGTGTCAGATGAGAGGGCGACTAATAGAGAAGTATGAAAGAAGACATGCTGCGCCGACCCTAAATGAATTGGGATAAGTGCAAGTAAATGATGATAATGAACTTTTAGGGCATTCATATTCATTGTTCTTGTGGGGCGCGCTCACCTGTAATATAAAAGTTCAGATTCGAGCATTACATCAGTGGGTGAGGAGAACCCAGCGCCCTGTTTCTGTAGAATATTGAATCTTTGATTCTTACATTACAGGCGAAAGTTGCACAACCACCATCTCACATGTTGTCAGGTCTACACTGTCCTCTCATACCATTGCTCTCTAAACAGGTAAAACGAAGGACATAGTGAACGGCCTGCGATCGGTGGTGCCAGCCGAGGTGGTGCGTCGCAAGGCGGCCCTGCAGCACGACCTAGCCGTCGCGCTACAACGCAGGCACGTCGCGCGCGACGACTGAGAAGACGCCTGCCAGTGTGCAACGCCGTGTTTACGTGAGTTACATTCTATAAAACATAAAAAAAATATTATCTGTCATCATCATTGATCCGTGAAGGGGTAGGCAAATACCTAGATTTTGCCATTTTTATTTATGTCTAAAACACAATAGATCGCGAACCTACATGTTATATACTTATCAACCGAGCTAAATGCAGGCTGTTACTGAAAAAATGTAATCTAAAAACAGTAAAATGTAAGCCTTTTGTCTAACTTAGGGATCTAACGCAAGAGGTCAATCACGCTTCCAATCACTGAATTAAGTTGACTGATCAAACTTCATACCATGATTGAGCCAAAATTACAAGGTAAACAGCGGCTAGTTATGCATCATTATTATTTAACGATATCCATCGCAACTGCGAAGTTTTGCCATTTAATTTAATTTATCCTTGTGTAACATAACTTCGGGGATTACATCACGCCTGTAATCCTCGAAGGGTTAGGCAGAGGTGTATCTAATACTACGCCCACATTTCGCCAAGTATATTTAAGTCCCATGTAATAGGTGGTGAGCCTATTGCCATCAACCGGGTACAAATGCAGACTCCGTGGCTGCTACTGAGAAATACCTGATGGAAAAACCCAATCACAATTTGCCCGACCCATTAATCAAACCCAGGACCTCATGATCAGCAGTCGCGATTGCGACCACTAGACCAACGATGCAGTCAAGTCCCTCGATAATGCTTGTGCACTGAAGATTAATATTAAATATTCTGTAGTTGAATAACTAATAAAACTTAAAAAAAGCAATAATAAAACTGGAATTATGGCCACACTATTGAATTAGGAAATACGTGTAATGATAGTGATGATGCATTAATAAATGAATAATAAATATTAATGCTTGAAACTTTTGTTTTCAGATGAGGTGGAGATATTGGGTAAATTGTGTTAATTAAGGATCGCTCACGAAAAGAAATGTGAAAAACTTACGAAATTGTGGAAACTTATGAAGGATAATTTAATATAAAAAATATATTTCTCGTCTATTAATAAAATAGTGTATTGAATTTAGAAATAAATCAATGCGGCCAGTATGGTGCTTTGAACAAAATAGTCCTTATATTTATATATTTTTTCTTCATAGATAATTATTGGACTTGTAAGCATGTAAACTATGTAAAAAATGTCTCATTATGTATAGATTTGGAATTAAATTCGCCCAAGTATCATCCATCTCATTTACAGTTGCATTTCATTGCTTAGTATTTTCTTTGATTGTAGTTTATAAATAAACAAATGTATTTTTAACTTGTAAGGTTCTATGTAAGAGATACAGCATACATTATTATAATAATGTTAAGGCAATGCAACAAGCCAATTTTAATGTTGCAATTTATTTCACATAATAACAATAGATTTTAATTGGCCTCTCTAAATATATATTTATCCGCATTTTAGTATTTTATTTACTTTACCCTAACCAACCTATTGCAGACTATCATATCGATATAGATAACACAATACACTTCAACCAACTTCTCTGTGCAGGTGGGAAAACACAGAACTAAAATAAATGTACCAAGTTTGACGTATCGATGCAAATTTTCTTGACAAGCAACGCCATTTTGAACTTCACGCTTAAAGTGGTCCTACTATGTTTACATTTATGAAGTCACTACTCAACAAAATGTAATGACTAACTGTGTATTAAAATAATGTTGTCATAGAGATAACATTTTTAACTAAAAGGA
The DNA here is from genome assembly GCA_905163415.1 of Noctua fimbriata. Lineage (NCBI taxonomy): Eukaryota > Metazoa > Arthropoda > Insecta > Lepidoptera > Noctuidae > Noctua > Noctua fimbriata. The sequence goes on along the minus strand of LR990940.1, from coordinate 13,999,440 downwards.
GAGAGAGAGACAAGAGTAGTCCCACGTACAATGGTCCACTTTAAGGACTAATGGTCCAAAACCCTTAACGTAAAACATAGATAGAGAGAGGAGAAGCCATTTCAAAATTCTTTGCACACGCATGAAGTACGACACAGTAAAGATGTGCCCAAAAATAAAACGATATTCGTACATTCGTGACTTACTCATGTTACTAGCAATCCTACTACAAGTAAGTTATACGGGGTGATTCCATTGTATTTGTTATCGCCGTGGTACTAAGTTGTTACTGTTGTTAGATGGGAAGTAAAAAACCAGCCAAGTGCGAGCTGAGCTCGCGCACAAAGTGTTCTGTAGCACCGTACAATAGAATAACAATATTTTTAACGCTCATTCTTATGACAATATACAGTCAACAGTAAAACTAAATTGGTTTTTCATAGTATGGTAATGAAAAACAAAGTTACTGCTGCAGTTTCACGAAAAAGTCCTTTAATAATATTTCAAAAATTAAATATCCAATCTTATTCCAACTAAAAACTGTCGATAGACACCCCCACACATAATAAGTAGATTTGGTTTGATACAGAATGCAAGTACTACACACCAGCTACACCATTCATGACACCTACTCAACCTACTCTCGGAGTAAAATTGTTGACATACGGACCGACGCACAGTGTGGGAATCTCGTAATCTAGGGGGATTTAAAACAAAATATAAATTTTAATAATTGATAAATAACCTATTTATAACTAAAGCCCGTCACAGACGTACTACCACACACGGGAGCTATACTACAATATATATTTTGCCCTCACTCGGTCTGCGGTCGACCTTTGCCAAAATATACCGAGATATATTATTCGACATATTTTGGTGACGTCATAGAAATAAATATTATAACTGCGTGTGCGGTCACTCGAAAATTTATATTAAAAATATGTCGTAATATGCCTCGCTATGATTCATATTAATATATATTATAGCTACATTTGTGACGGGCTTTAGACTCTATTTGTCACAGTTACATATTAGAAATTCTTGTAGGTAGTTTAAAAAAATAAATAAAAATGTTTAACTGGGTATATAATAATCGTTGTACGCTTACAATACGAACAACAACATTAAAGAGTCATCTTTACTTGAGATTACACTGATCAAATTAACGTATAGTCTTGTTTATTCGTTTATTATTGTATTGTGTATATCTTTCAAGATAAGTTAGAGTGTATTTTATTTAAGTAATAGTTAAACATCGATCTAATAGAAAGCATATTTAAATCAAGTATTTTTTAGAGATGAATTGCAAAACAAAAGGTGTATAGAAAAAAATGACCTGAATATCCCGGTGCTTTTATTGTTTTAATTTATAGTTTAGAGTCTGAACTTTTGAGAAAAATTGATAAAACTTGAGAGTTTGTGCGACCGTCGTTCATTTTCATAATGACCGCCAAAATTACAAAAAACACTAAAAAATCGTCACGAATAGACACCAATACCGACCTACTTAATAGGCTTCTTATATAGTTTAAGGCTTATAATGAAAAGAAAACGGATTCCTCTAGATCCTAATGTCCTAAAATTGTTTTCTGTATCCACCGTAAATGAGGCCGAAAGTGGAATTAGTGACTAAAATAACAAAATTTATTCATATCGCATTTTTTTAATACAACTTTATTTTCTATTTGAATACCGATCAATATTATTTTTTAACTGGTGTCTTTTATTTAATTCAATTTAGAATTAAATCCCCCTAGATTGCGACATTTCCACACTGTGCGACGCCGACGGCGACGGACAGGACGAATCTATAGGGGGTTCCGTTTTGGCCATTTGGCTACGGATCCCAAAAAAAATCAAGCAAATAGTCAAATTCAAATATTTTTATTTGTAGAACATAGGTAAACAAAAGTACAGATGTCAATATAAATGCAAACATCGCAACAAAAACGCAACGCAATAAAAATAATATGGCTATTTATGTCGCATAATGTTTTAAAGGCTAAACCATTTATTTAATTAAGGCCACATTTGCACGTATTGTGCACTAATGTCTTGAACGTGGTCGTGACAAACTCAAACGTTTTGAACGAATATCTGAACGTCAAAGTGACAACACACAAGTGTCAAATCAGCGAAAGATAAATTAAACTTCAAACTTGCCACTTGGTCTTGGTCACAGAGCACCTCTTGTATTATTATTATACTCTTTGAAGTCTTGGTAAAAAGGTGGATGCCGAAAGGCGATGGAAATCAGGATACCAATTTCAAAGTTATTGTTATATCAGGTTTTTAATTGTGTCGTATATAATGGCAGACCCTGTGTTGATAGACGACGACGATGTTGTAATGGTGGACGATTTACTATCAAAGGTATCATAGTTATACTACTTCATTCACTTATAATGTAACCCTTAGTGCACGGCTTCATTTTATCATTCATGTGTGGATGTGAGTTGTTTAAATTCCTTTACATATATGGATATAAAGTGGATGAATAAATACTCAAAGTAAGACTAAGATACTCAGGTTAATTACTGTCTTTCCTTAGCAAGCATACAAAAATAACTTAATAAATTAACCAACAGATGTCCAGTGTGTACTTAGAACTAGATTAGTCGTCAAGTGGTAGGAAATTGTAAGTCTAATCTAAGATTGGCACATAACAGTCCTATGTAACAAGTAACAAGACAAAAAGAGTAGATAATGCTAAAATTATACACATAACTTGTACTTTGTTTTGCTTTAAATAAGAATTTAACAAATTGTTTAGTGCATATTTTCTATCAAAAATTTGTTAATGATACTTGTTCTCTCACCTCACAAGTCATGAAAAACTGTTAACATGTACATGTATAGAGAAGAGTGACCTTGCTTATACTACATGGAAAGATAGATATGATTTTCAACATGAATCATCATCATCATCATCATCATTTCAGCCGAAAGACATAAACTGCTGGACATAGGCCTCCCCCAAGTGTCGCCACATTGACCGGTCCCGTGCGACTCGCATCCAGCGGATCCCTGCAGCCTTCACCAGGTCATCGGTCTACCTAGTGGGAGGCCTTCCAACCCAGGGTCTTCCGGTTCGCGGTCGCCACTCCAGAACTTTTCGTCCCCATCGGCCATCTGTTCTGCGAGCAATGTGCCCTGCCCACTGCCACTTCAGTTTGGCTATTCTTCGGGCTACGTCGGTTACCTTGGTTCTCTTGCAGATGTCCTCATTCCTGATTTTATCACGCAAAGAAACTCCGAGCACAGCCCTCAAGGCTCACAATGGGCCTTCAACATGAATGACACAATATAATTCAATATGTTTTCTTTCACATTACCATATGGTTACTTAAGAACCATGGGAAGCCATGTATTCAACAGTCATTGATAATGAAAAAAAAAATCTGATTGAAATCTTTAAGTTACATGTTATGATATATGTTTCAGGATCCTGTTGTTATAGTTGATGAAGATGAAGAAAGAATAAATAATGATAAAACACTTAGTGTACCAAGTGTATCAACTCAAGAAACAATACTTCTAGATGATGAAACTCCAATAACAACCAGAATAGAATCAGCTCCAAGAGTTATGAATAAGCAAGCAGAAAAATCCTTTATAAATAATCTTGAAAATAATAGGCTTATCGATAAAATAGTAACACGGTGTGTAACTATGGAAAATGCTACTGGAATGTCTAGAGTGGTATATAAAACACTTTTGCCTTTGTATACAGACTCAAGCAATAGATTTAAGGCATCGGATGCATTTAGAGCATTGTTAAGGAAGACTTACAAACTGTTGATGAAGGATCCGGATCACAAGTTTCTGCATGTCAAGACATTGTGTGAGGAATTAAAATCAGGAGGATTAAGAAGAAAAGTACCTTTTGTTACACTAGCTACTAACATGAAGAACAAAGACTCTCAATCAGATAATATAGGTTTGTTGCTATTGCCTTAACCCTTTGACCGTCACGTCAATAACGAAAATCTGTGTTCTCTTCTTTATAAAAGTGTTATTTTCGACGTGCCATGCCGTCCGAGGCGTCTTGACACTTTTTGATTGGACATCAATAGACGTTTGCGGCTATGGGTTAGATAGATAGATTATTTTTTATTACATAATCACACCTGTAATATCTGAAAGGTTAGGAAAAGTAGTACTCAATAGCACACCCAAATTTTGCCAGTTATGGTCCCTAATATAATAATATATATATATTATATATATAATAGGTCCCTAATATAATATATATATATATTATATAAATAATATATACTATAATAGGGGGGCCGGCTTGTTGCCATCAATTAGGCACAATTCCTGGAAAAACCCAATAACAGCTCGACATGGGAATCGATCCCGGGACCTCATGCTCAGCAGTCCTGCTTTCAACTGCTATACAATCAGGGCAGGTATACTTTATTGTATACCATATTCTGATACAACTCTGTTACATTGTTGTTAAATTTATGGATACAATGGCGGTCCTATTGCTGATAGCAATATCTTCCAGACAACTCAATGATCTTTAAATAAGGAGTAGTCAGTGGTTGCTTAATTAGCAGTACATCTTGTGGTGCTAATAATACTTACTTACTTTACTGCTATCTAGCCACTTGTAGAACATTAGATCAGGTTAGTAGACGTGCTAAAGAAGTCTATTCTGAGCAGTAGGTTTGGAGACTGAGTGTGATTATGATGGGCAGAATTCACTCAGAAAAATGTTGTGAGGAAAGTTTGGAGTATGTGGGTAACTATAAGAGTAGAAGAATATCAAAGAAACAATGGATGGACTGGGTGAAGGATGATATGATTATAGCTAGAAGGAAAGTGACTACTGAGATGACGAGTACTAGAGAAGTGTGGAAGAAGTCATGCTGTGCCAATCCCAAATATATTGTGAGAAGGCCAGGAAAATGATGATGATGATGATGATTTCACTCACTAACACATTACACTACTTTGGGTCAAACTGTTGCAGATCAACAAGTTCATCAATGTATCACTAGTTTTTTTTTCTGTTGTTGGTTTATAGCTATTAGCAGTAACTTGCAGCATTTTATCTGTAACAGCTGAATATCTTCAAAAAATTATTTGCTAACCTACTAATTCATCTGTCATTTTTAACATTGCAGAGTTACCTAGTAATAGTAATGGAATAAATCAAAACAGAAATAACAATGTGGAAATAAGAGCAATCCCTGAAATTAGTAAAAGAAATTACACCACACCACAAAGATTTGGTGGAAGAGCAAAAAAAAGAAAAGTCAATCCAAGAGACAGAGTAGAAACAAGGAGTGTCGCACAAGCTGAAAAGACTGAAATTATAGACTTAGATGATTCTGATACTGAATCTACGGATTTAGGTGGTTCAAAGAATGATGATGGCCAAAATGATGTCATTATTGTGGAAGAAACAGAACCTAGTGCCCAGAGAAATGATAACCTAAACAAATTACCACAAGAAACATTAGAATCTAATAAAGTCTTACAAGTTACATTAGGAGAAGATAGTAACAAAGAAAATAATGTAATACAAGATTCTTCAGAAAAAGATTCTAGTAATCAAAATAGAATGATACAAGAAACATTAGAAGCAAATTCTTTGAAAAACAATAAAGCAACACAATCAACATTAGAACAAGATTCTAACAAACAAAATAAATTTGGAAAAGTTTATAAGAGTAACGCTAAAAAAGCTCAAAATAAAATAATACAAAAAACATTAGCAAAGGACTCAAACAGACAAAATAAAGTGATACCACAGACATTAGTAACAGAATCTAACGAACAAAATAAATTAATGCAAGCAATTGAGACCGATTCTAACAAACAAAATAAAGTGATACAAGCAATATTACTAACAGATTCTAACACACAAAATAAAGTGATACAAGCAACATTACTAACAGATTCTAACACACAAAATAAAGGAACACAAGCAACATTAGAAAAAGATGCTAACAAACAAAATAAAGTACTACAGAACACATTAGAAGAAAATGACAAAAATGGTATATTGGCAGATAAAGAAACGGATTATGACCTTCTGATTCCCAAGAACAGGCTACAGGTTTTACCAGAAAATCGTATAAAGGTTATGTCAGAAACTAAACCTCCAGCTAAACCTCTAGCTGAACCTAAAGGTGGGGCTGAACCGAGAGGTGGAGCAAAACAGGGAAGTGGAGCAAAACCGGGAGATGGAGCTCAACCGGGAGGTTCAGCTGAAGCGGGAGCAATTCTACGCAATTTATCTAAAGATGATGAAATTGCACGTCTTGAGGAGCGTATTGCATATTGTAAAAAATGGATTGATAAATTAGAAGAGACAGAGGTGACAATCGAAACTTCAGGGTCTGCTTACTATACATGTGCAAGGTGAGTTTAAAAACGAAAGCGGATGAGGAAGAAAAAAAAAAGAGACCTTTAGTCCGGAAAGCTGCTTCATATAATTTGCATACATTATTCAATTTGAACACTATAGGGTGACTGGTAATTGGTGACCGCTACTTAAACACGTGATTGTATTCATGATAACAAACAACTTTCCCAAAGAAACATTTTTATTAATATTCACAATAACAACAGCAGAGCATTACGGAGCGGGCTTGCGAGCCGCTCGGATGCTCTGCCTACCCACTGTTGCACGGTACGATAGTAATAAGACAGAACGGCGTTATGCGGCTAACAGCTGATAGGTCACGCGCGCGAATTTCATACGGCCCGTTGTATTGTGATAAAAGTGAATGAGTATTAAAAAACTAACGTTTCTTTGGGAAAGTTGTTTGTTATCATGAGTACAATCACGTGTTGTATCGGTCATTAATTACCAGGCACCCTATATATTGAGCAGTTTAATACAGGGTTGGCATGATTGAAACAAGTTGTTTTAAAACACATGTTTAAAACAGTTTGATTTTAAACCCTGTTTTTATCACATGTTTAAAAACACAGATTAATACAAGTTTTCAGCATTGTATAAAATAATAAGAAAAAAAAACAAGCTTTAAAACTACTTTTCATGGCGAATGAATGGATATAAAATGAAAATAAAATAATATCTAGGAGTCTAAATATCTTGACATAAAAACCATTTGAGAGTCCATGCTCTTGCTATGTTATATTTTTGAACTTTTATTGGCATTATAATTAAATAAAACATTATTTTTGTGATAAGTAATTTATTTAATCCAACAAAGATCTAAGTACCAGGATTCATAGGGGACAAGATAACACCTATTTTTGAAACATGCATTAAAATATTCAAAATTTTAATTTCAAATCAATCAAAATTATAACAATTTTGATTGATTTTTATTTTTTTAATCAATATTATATGGGACTTAGACATAACTGTAAATGTGTTTGCACTATTAGGTATACCTTTGCCTAACCCTTCGAGGATTACAGGCGTGATGTTAAGTAATTTTTAGTTTTAATTGTAAAGATCTAGTCTAGAAATTAATTCGAACTATAATGCTTCATGCATTATAGTTCGAATTAATTTGAAATAAAGCCCTTAACTAAAAAGAACAAAAAAGAAGCACTTTTTTAAAACAATTTGAACTGTTTGTTTTATAAAATTAAAAAAAAGAACTGTTTTTTTTTCAAACCCTGGTTTAAAATGAACGCTTGTTATTTCAGGTATAAAGAAGATGTTGTGGCATGCTACAAGAGGATTTGTCGATTAACAGGAAACAATCAAGAAATAGTAAAACGGCGAGAGATTCGACTGCAAGTCACTAAAGGTCACCCACCTGGACCTGCTAAGAGACTGGAAGATTTCTTGAATAGGACGATTGATAGGACAGGAGCAGTAGCATTCCCAGACTTTTCTGATGTATTAAAATGTGTGTTAGAAGCGAAACTGGCAGATAATATTGCCTGGAATAATCATCAGACAATGCAAGAAGGTAGGAAGCAAAACTTTAATACTTACATGCTGAGGGTTATAAAAAAGGTTTTTGTACTTTGTACTACAAGGATGTTGATTCTAAAAAGATCAGACAGGTTGTTTTTCACGTGTATAAATGTTGAAAACGATTGTTACAGCCGTGGCATTATTCCGTCAGTGCGGGCAGGCGTTGCGCAAGCGGCGGCAGAAGCGAGAGTACAAGGATCTCTTGTGTTTGATACGCAACAAAGAGGAAACCGACGACCCTGCTGAAAAAGATCCACTTCTACTAGCTAAATTGGAAGAGAATAAACGAATTGCTAAAGCAAAAGAAGAGCAGATTTTAGATAGGTGAGTACAACAAAGTAATCGATTTATCGTTATATTTTGTTATTCAAAGGGCGAGTTTTGTTTGTGGGTACAAGGTTATGTCTGTATCAGGATGACTATACTAAGAGAGATTTGGGTTGAGTGATTTAACATCTGGGTACTTGCTAGCGAAAATTTTGTCAATTTTTTCACACTGTTTCACTTCGCCACTCGCTACGCTCCAGGCGCTAAGCAAGTCACCTGTTAGTGCGTACTTAGCTTAAGGCAAGGCAAAACTTGGTATTGATCAAACCGCCAAAATAGTTCAGCTAAACTAGTTCTTCTTTTCGTTAAAGTTTAGTACCTCATTGTTGCCTCAGCATAATTATTCAACATTATTCTGCGTTGGAGGGCCTCCCACTAGGTGGACCGATGACCTGGTGAAGGTTGCAGGGATCCGCTGGATGCGAGTCGCACGGGACCGGTCAATGTGGCGATACTTGGGGGAAGCCTATGTCCAGCAGTGGATGTCTTTCGGCTGAAATGATGATGATGATTCTGATGTCAGAATGACTGGCCACTTTCCTCATTATAGTTTTCCCACTTTAGCAAAATACTCATTATTTGATGTCTGCCATCAAATAGGTATAAAGTGTTATTGTTCAGACCTCCAAAATCTCTTTTGCGCCCGTCATCCTGACGCAGACAATTTTGTCAACTTGCTATGTCTTTAACTTGTCCTAGGCATTTGAAACTATGTATATATTAAGGCATTTGTCCATATATTTCAACCATGCTGATTTGTATCGTCCGCTCTTTAGATGCATAAAGTGAAGAGGGAAGCTTCACTTTCCTCTTCACTTTATACTTAACTTATTTAGTAAGGGCTCACAACGTAACAAGTTAAAAATATTTTCAAAGGTTTCGCTTAAGGCAGTGTTTTAGGACTTCACTTGTTTATTAACTAAGTTGAACTTTTACTTTCTTTCTATGACATAGACTTTAGATTTATGAAAATATCTTTATTCAATATGAAACATTATATTTACAGTTACGTGGCTATGGAGCAAAACAAAATACCTCAATATACGGCGGAATTTGATTCTGACAAAGATTCTAGTGATTTAGAATGTGAAAGTGAACAAACTATTACCGCGACGCCGACGACTCCATGTTCAACAAGTAACGCTAATTTATTTTACCTATTACCAAATAACCTAAATGTATCCCCTACTATGACAAGCATTAACAACAGCAATGTAGGGTTAAGTTCGAATACCAATAATGTATTTGTTAGTAATTTAGTAGTAACTCCAACACTGATTTCATCGCCGGGCACACAAAATCCTTTACTTTTGACTTATTTACTAAGTGCTCGAACACAACCACATTTTGTAAAAGACATGATCTCAAATAAAAATCAAAGTGCAATACGAGAAAGTGAAAATCAAAGTGCGATACGAGAAAGTGAAAATCAAAGTGCGATACGAGAAATACTAATAATGGATGATGATATTAGTAACAAACACATAGATTTAGATGTGGTACCTGCTAATACAAGAGTTTCAACTCCTGACTCAGAGAGTGAATGTGAAACAACGGACATTTCAGACATCGAGGAGAAAGTTAATCCTAAAACAGAATTAACAATTACGGAAACAACTGTCGGTTTCAGTACTGAAACAAGTGATAAAGAAAGCGAAATGATTTCTATAAATAGAAATAATATTGAAAATACTGTAAATAATCGACCATGTAATGTAAGTGATATACACAACACTGTTTCCAGTTCAAATGATGCTGTTGAAAAAAACTGTGATTCTAGTATTAGTCCAGAAGGTGTTTTAGTTAAAACGGAACCACTGGATATTCAAAATATGTTGGACGAATTAGGTGATGGTTTTGTATGCCAAGTTTTTGATATTGAAGATCCGTTCCTAGTCATAGAAATATCTTCAGATGAGTCTACAGACGATGAAGAATTATAATCTTTTTTATTACCTAAATCTTGTTTTCATTTTTATAGGCATCCCTTTTAGCGTACACACTTAAGGCTGCGTTTCTACCAGAGATGTGCGAGAAAGCGAATGAAATTTCAACGTTATTGTCATACTCTTTCTTATTCATAACATCATCGCGCCTGTAATCCCTCTAAGGGTTAGGCAGAGGTGTACCTAATAGTACACCCACATTTAGCCAGTTAGGCTGCGTTTCCACCAGAGATGTGCGAGGATGCGTAGCGAGGGATGTGTAAGATTTGTAGAACCCATAGAATCACTTCATTTACCTGCCTCGCTCAGCGCAGCTCTAGTGGAAACGGCTCAACGGAGCGAGTTTTTTGTACATACAAAACAAGGGAAGGACGTGTGCTAGGGACGGACGCGAGCGCAATAATAGCAGTCACTAGACGGTGTGGTTACCGCTCGCATCTGATAAGAGCCAGCTACACAACCTCGCACCGCTCAGCGGCTGAGTACATCTCTGGTGGAAACGCTCACACCGTCCGCAACCTCGCACATCTCTAGTGGAAAAACAGCCTTATGGTTAAATCTCATGAAATAGGGGGCCGGGCCAGCCTATTGCCACCAACCGGGAAGTAGGAAATCCAAACTGTGTGGCAGTTACGGATGGTAATTCCTGCTGGTAAAACCAATCGAATCGAACCCAGGACCTCATGCTCAGAAGCGCTTGCGACTAGATCAACGGAGCGTTTTATTCATAACCTAAAAAACCCTTACCATGCCGTGCCGTCAGTGTGTGCCGGGCCTTAAACTAGGGAAGGTTTGATCTAACAAAAAACTCGTTTTTAACTATTTGCTTCAAGTAGTAGCCATTAGCAAAGACGCAGTAGTGGCGACCGCAAACCGGAAGACGTTGCGTTGGAAGGCCTCCCACTAGGTGGACCGACGACCTGGTGAAGGTTGCGGGGATCGGCTGGATGCGAGACGCACGGGACCGGTTAATTTGGCGACACTTAGGGGAGGCCTATGTCCAGCAGTGGACGTCTTTCGGCTGAAATGATGACGAGTGCCCACAAACTACGGTTATCGTAGGCGATAAATTTACAGGCGTCACATTATGTGCCGGCGCTCACTGCCGGCACGGCACGGCGTGTCATGGCAAAGGATTTTAATACTAATAAAGTTATTTTGGATCTTATTTCAATGATTTAGAATTCATGTTACTTTATTTCGATACCACGATGCCGCGATGTGCCGCGGCATGCTGCGGCATGACGTGTCATGCCGTTTCATTCCACGGGTTGCCACGGCGCGCCATTGCATCCCGCGAGACGTATAGGTCACTTTGTGTCGAGGAATTACGATTGCTCAGCTAATTGAAATAAGGTTCAAACTTCGAACCCGCGCGTAGCAAAACTGATTGATGCCAGAGTGGCTGGGCTTTCAGCAGGATGCCACGAAACACCGCAGGATGCCGCAGCACAACCTGCCGTGCCACACGCCGTCAGTGAGCGCTGGCCCTAACTCCTACTAACGGTTCCAATCATAGCAGTCCTGCCTTCTTGGTCAGAAACCACTTAGGGCGGTTTCAGACATTAGCGTCAGAATGGCTGGTTGCCTATGGCAGGCGGCTCTGAAAGTATGTTGAAGAATTGCTATCCAATTGCTTATATTTGCTTCGTTTCTTCAATGATTGCTACATTCAGAGAAGTATGAATATTTTTTGACCAGCCATTCTGACGTCAGGATGGATGGTGGCCTCCGTGTTCAGCGTGAAAGACGCAGAATTTCTAAAAGTGTGTTGTATCAATAATTGCTTACTAATTGCTTCATTCACCAATTTAAGTTTGAGCTTCGTACATACATTAGGTAAATAAATATAGGTTTTATTAATATTTGTACGAAGAAGTGCCTGATAATTTGGAAAGGCAACAGTTTTTTTATGCTACAGCGTCTTGTTCAAATCTTGCAGGCGTTCACTTCGACTTATTAAGATGATGTTCGGTGAGTGGTTTATAAAAAAATATGTACCTACCCTCAATAACACAATGTTTACTAGTGTCAATACGTATAATAGCTGGGTCAGATATACCATAGACTAATATATATAAAATGAGAAGATATACGTTGAAAACTGTTTTAACTTATTTGACGAGTACATCAAAAGCAAAATAATTATTTCATTAGTGAAACTTAGTAATTCCGTCTGTGGATTGTGATTTACGTTTGGCGATAATGAAAAGAGGAAGAAAGTATACTGTGCCACTAGATGAATAAAAAAATGCGTTCCTACAATACAAAAAGTATTTTTCTAGTAAGTCCGATTTACCACCATCTACCGATCCAATGTTCAGTGAAATAAGTACCCTTTTGAATTGTTACGACGATCAATCTACAAAGAGCAAAAAGAAGGTGAACCCCAATTTTATTTTATATACAAAACAATAACCATTGATTTGATGTACACCTAGAAATAATATAAATAAATAAACATTTAACGATGTACTACGGTTTTTTCTTTCATACATTTCCCGTGTTTCATATTTATGCTTTTATATTTATGCACATACCATCCGTGCTGCTTGATTAATAATATGTTGTCTTTTTGTGTCATAAATAATAATTTCAAATATCTGAGTCCGCGTCAACAGAACGGGTATACTTGTAAACGCCTTCACGATTTGACCAAGACGCTGTAGCACAAAAAAACTTACCTTTTCAAATTATCAGGCACTTCTTCGTACAAATATTAATAAAAGTATACAAGTATAAAATTCGACGCATTCAGTCTTTTCGCGCGTGCCAAATACACACCGTTCTAATGTCCTAGCACACGTATCAACTCGGAAAGGGATCGTTACCGTATCGCCTTTTGCTTCTTCGTCAAACAGGCGTGAACCTAACGTAAGCACGTAACCAAAGTAGATCAGCAGCTCCGATACGTCGACTCTGCTACGGCTCGCCGACCGCTGATTGACCTGGCTTGCACCAGATCAGTTTGAATCCGAACGTGAAGTCTAATGTGACTCAGGTTGGCTGGACAAATCTTCAAAATAGCTTTAGCTTATGATTATGTCCCGGTTCACAATACACAAAATGGCTATCATAGCCATAGCACTGGACGAAGCGTAAAAAGAACGTAGAAGAGACGAAAGCGCGGGAACTGCAAGTTGCATCGCACCGCGGTTCGTGAGCTTGTCCCGAGGCGAGGCGATTACGTTACGATTCCGATTAGTGTGTGTTGCAGTAGGAAGTTTCTTACAAAGAACAGAGAGCCATTTACTGAATGGCTCGAGTTGATACGGTGACGATCCCTTTTCGAGTTGATGTGTGCTGTGACCTTTAGAGGAGTAAAGATGCCTATGAATTTTCTACGTGCTGTTAACTATTTATACCTACACTGTTTTCTCGAGGTATCAGGATCATGGATGCAGCTAATGCCGATCTACTGACCTAAGTCACAGTTCTGCATCTTATCGTTGTATCTTTTTCATGCTGTATACTTACATCTTGTTTTGTGTACTCGAACTTGAAAGGTGTTCGGGATAGACTGGATACAGAAGATGAGGATGAAGAAGGCCTATGTCCAGCAGAGGACTATTAGGCCGACGTTATTGTTTGATCTACAAGTTGTTTAGTTGAAGAAATAGGCTTCACTCCTGCACCAAAACGCAGATTCTTTTCTTTTCACCTGGAGTTGCCATGCGGATGTGTCACTGCTACTGGCGCAGTTAATAGAATAAGTCGAGGGGATTACGGATCGCAACACTTTATATGAAGTTTCGTACATGCTATTGAGTTTGCGCAGGTATGGTCAACCGTACGTCAGTGGTAACGCGACTAGTCAAGAAAATCGCCCTTACAGATATGCAGGCGCAATAGCGTTTACCATGGACGCGCAGCAGTCGACTGTACACACTGACGAACATCCTACTACGGGCAAAACTGTCTTGCTACTGCGACTTTTTAGTTGCAATATCGTAAAGAACATGAAATTGATTTAAAATTACCGTTCAGCTAATTGTAATGGCCCATATAGGTTAGTAACTATTCATTGCAGTATGAGACGATTGTAATATTCTAAAGTAAATAATGTAAGGGTGTAAAATAAAATAACAAGGAACTTAAAAATGTAAAAAATCAAACTAAATAAAATTCTACATAAAGGGGACTATGAATCACAACTCACAATATTTCATTTTGTACAGATTTAATTCGACAGACTGTTAAATAGGTACTTATTACTGCTTTACATGTATTTATTGGCCGTTGCGATTAATTCGGTACTGTTTGTTCACACAACGTGACAAACATAGAACTGCATCAAGAGAGGATTATTGAAATATTTTAACTAGTGTCCATTATCCATCGATCTATCCAATCTTACGTATATACAGAACTTTAGCACTAAATACCGTCACATTAGTTATTCAACCTGTCCTACGCCCCAATATAAAAAATAATTTTAAGTTTCCTAAATTAAAATCCGCAGATTATTGGATCATTACAATTTTAAACAATCTCTTCTTCACAAGGTCTAATGATAACGACCTAGCAGTCCACCGTTTCGCACAGCGCAATATGTTTGACACACAAGCTATACACAGGAGTGGCACGTGAGTCGTCGGACTCTTTAGTGAAACAGAAAGCTCAGAAAATAATGCCGGGTCCAGTGATATAGCTCGCTTCACAGAATCTACCGAGTACTGCTCTAATGTAAGCAACAGACCATGTGTGCAAGAGAATCAATTCCTAATAATAACTTATAGGTGCACCAATTAATTAATTCTAACGGCTATGAATAAATTCACATTTAATCCGCAAACGCTATTCTAAGCTTCGGATATTACAAGATATATCCAACAAGGAAGGAATACATCGATTCAAGGTTCCATTGGGATACAACAGCTTATCTTTACAGAAAGAAAAGTTATCTTTTACTAAAGTATTTTATTTTACACCTCCCGATGTCTTTACATATATACTTTAGGTTTTTTATAAAATAAAAACCTGATTACAAGCTGCTTAGTATAAAAACTTTACCAACAATAACGATTATGCAATTTCGAAAAAAAAAAATGTACAGTGAACATAAACTGTTGTCTATAAACAGCCTAAACTTTTAGTCTACAACCTGCGATGTACGAATTTTGAATGCATAAAAAAATATCTCTCCT
Source organism: Noctua fimbriata (assembly GCA_905163415.1). NCBI lineage: Eukaryota > Metazoa > Arthropoda > Insecta > Lepidoptera > Noctuidae > Noctua > Noctua fimbriata. Next base: position 13,984,114 of record LR990940.1, on the reverse strand, counting down.
ATAGGGCCTTACCTTACGTTCTTACATTAATTTTCGTATATCATATCGTCTTTGACAATCTGATGTTAAAAGAATATTGATAAGTCCACTAACATACAAATGAATGGTACTCGCGTCTAGCCCTTGAAGGCAACACTTGCTAGAGAGTGCCCGTCGCGAATCACTACATTTAAAACATGGAATTTAGGCAGTCTTAAGCCACTCGATAATGTGTAACATCTCATGTGTTCAAATGAGCAAACAAAGAGAGCAAGGAAAGGCCGAGTGAGCACAAATTTACATTATAAAATCAACTATTTCTTCTACAAAAATGCATCGTCAGTCTTGCCTGAAGATATTCATAACCAGGAGACATTCTCAAGTCAGTCTTCATTGATTTAGCACGTCACGGTTAAACGAGAGGAGCAGAACACTGCACGCCATGGAATGCACACCACAAGTCTGTGGCGTTATTTGAACAGATGGCAAGTGTTACACATGAAGGGGGCGCCACGTGCGTGTCGCCGGCACGTCGTCGCGACGCGTGCCTGTAGAGGACTAATCAATCACACACCACATTCAAGAATTTTCTTTATTTCTATTTTTTTGCGCATTTTCTCGATTTTTTATGTATTCATTAATTTAGCATTAAAATATGGTAATAACTTCAAGTTTGCGTCCATCTCTTTTTTTCGGGTTATATACCGTTATAAACTTTTAAAATCCACCACGGGAAATTTTATCACACCGATGTCGATCAACAAACGTTCGGCGGGTCGCGGAGCGCAACGTAACTTTAACGTTTAGTAGACGTCGTAAGCGAAAAGAGAACAAACAAAACAAAAACAAACGTGAAGTTCCGGCCGGTCGCACGCGGCGGCCTGCCGACGTCGCACTCCACTCGGGGGCACACTATTACACTTAAGTATAAATAAATTAATGCATCAGCGTCCCACGCACTGGTAAGTCATTACATTAACGTATCCGTGTGCAATAATCGTGCGCTGTACAAGTAATGCTGGTCGGCCAACAATTCGTTGTAGTTAAAACTCAGAAGCCAAAACCCTGTGTTCTCACAAGTTTGTGACAAAGTAAGAATGGCGACAAGTTTTCAGTACAACGACTAGAGACCCCACACGATTGAAAATTGACACATTATCTCTAGAATGTTATCCTTACAACAATGGGACCGCATCATTGCTACGGCTTGCAGACCATGAGACCAATGCCATATCGTCTTGGATGCCCCCGGGCGCGGAGTGGACGGCAACAAGCCAGCACCACGTCACACCATAATATTTTATGTTAAATTATACATAGTATTATGTTTTACATTTATGTAAGAGCTGTTGATTGTAAAAAAATTATATGTATGTATATCCCTATAAATGCTGAGTTGGTTTATTTGTCGAGAGCTGTGTTTGCCTTAACTGCGATCACACACTCCTCACCGCAAGACTTCAGCACAGTGCACTGAAACAAGATAATTGAACATGTTAGTCATACAGTTTAGACAAAACAAAACCTGAAATGGAAAGATTTAATGAAATATGTCGGGATTCTTTCGTTACGAAATCAGAATCTTCACGAAAAAACTTGAGCTTCGGTTCATTTGTATGATAATGCACTTTTATGCAATGACATCATACTGCGATAATCAACTGCTTTCGAAATAACGCCCGGTTCCATTACATAATTCACGAAATTCGTAACGAGACGAAATAACTGACCTAGCTTGTACCAACGCGAACGTCCATATTGAGCCTTATCGTAAACAATAGGAAAATATACTTTGTACAGTAGGTAAGGAAAAACCTAATTCCACATACTTCAGAAATGATCAAAATCACTGATCAGGTAGCAAGATATGAAACTGACATCAGATTAGAAAAACCATTATTATAGCACATAAATAATGGATTAAATAATAATGTAGACTGCAAATAGAATTTCTAAATCTTATCCTTATCATGTAAAGTAAGGAAACCGTTATCGATTCTATACGATAGTAAGTGACATTAGGCCCTGACTTTAGCGCTTTAGTATTCAAAATGCTCTGAATAATTGATTGCGGTGATCGATACGAATGCGAAGACTTGAGTATGTAGATGTAGTTTGTACAGCTAGCTAGCGGTGCATTTAGCAGTTCGATATAACAGTAACACGATTTAGTAAAAATACTTGAGTTGTTGCAAGTCCACTGTTTTTATAGGTAAACGAAACACAATTTAAAAGCAAAAACTAAGAACATCACATAAAAAATACCTGAACCAACTTAAATTTGCTAACCTGACATTGGTCGTGACATTGTTTAATTCCAATTCCTACATAGATATGGCATTATAAATTAATATTTGTTGTTTCAGCTTCATAGTAGTCTGAATACATAAAGCACTCAGAAGCTGCATACTTGACAATTTGTCTACATGTAAATCAGTATTGACTAGGTGGCGTCAAAGTAATTTCCTGCCCTTATATGGTGATTGGAAATTCAACCGACAATTTCATCGCGCTCAAGTGTAAGTAGGAAGCGAGTTGGCTGCTCTCCAACCACGTTGTCTACACGTGGTTGAGAGGCTAAAGATCATAACAAAATACAAATAGTGTCATCTTTCGCCAACATAACTTTTTAATCAAGCCACTTCTTATTGTTATGGAGAGAATTCAACCAGCGTAGGTTGGATTCTTGTATAGTTGAATAATTATATTGTACTCAAGACCCTACTGTCCATATGGCTAGCAATGGATGCTAGCCCAGGATATGGGGCAGAGATTTTATGTACGAGTGGATTTAGCACCAACAAGTTATAGGAACATGTCAGAGACTCTATACTCGACAATAAGATTCGCGGCTCAACTTGCCTAAATATTTTTTTCTGTTTGTGTCTTATGTTGAACTAAGACCACCACTTTGAATTTCACTTCATTAACAGTAATATGAAAGGTACAACACCCCTATCACTGTTTGTGATCAGTCTTTGTAGCAAAGAATACACATACAGTATAAAACCCGTCAAAAGATTATCCTTTCGGCAATATCGATCAGTTTTTAATGTTATAAATCAATCTCGTCATATTGAGATTATCTATTACGTGTTAACACAACAAACAGGCTCTTAAGTACATACTAAAGATTATGCTATGTAATATGTTATGATCTCAGAAATCAGACAGATATTTATGTATTTACTAATCGGCGCGCGCCACGTGTTGCATTGTTCGGAGTCAATAACATGAAGCCGCAGATTAACGCGTCTTCTCCCGTACATATGAGATGATTTTTTTTGAATGCGTTATTTGATTATTTTGTTCCCAATATTTGGGACACAGAGCTCCTCTCTATGAGAGGGAGTGGGCTATAATCCACCACGCGGGTCCAGTGTGAATTTGGTGGATATGTCTGGGATGAAGGTATCCTAAATACATAAAATAATCCTAATTCTAAATATGTTTTACGTCGTGCCTTTTTTGTGGCTAGGATTCATGTTACAAAACTTGTGATTTAACCGAGACAAACAAAGCTAAATCAGGAACCATCAACGTAGCAGTTTTAAGTACGAGTAAAGCGCAGGTCACACCGCCAGCTAGCGAGCGAGCCGGGCGAGCATCGTTAGTTAAGTTCACATCACGGACAACCAAAAGTGCCGAATCGAAGTACAAGTCAAGAGGAGAAAGGATGCTCGGCCGCTAGCTGGCGGTGTGGCCTGATCGGATTTCAGCACTAAAATTATCACAATTTGTTATCTGTTTAGCATTGTGACACTGAATCAGAAATATCAGTCATGAACTAATAACGCCCCAACATGTCGTGATCAAGCGTCGTAATAAATGCAGTAAAATGCGAAACGACCCATCAAAGACACAATTCTAAGGTATTATTGGTCGAGTAGATTTTAAACGTAGGCCTGTCTTTGTTCAGTTAAAAGAATGACACCGTCGTTAGTAAAGTGGTCACAAGCGATACTCTTGATCACGAGGTTTTTCTCAGTTATTTGTTCGTGAACGGGCGCTCTCAGTTGTGACTGGTCATCTCTTGGTTGCCACGATTTTTTTTTTTTTTTTTTACTATGGACACTTTCAAAGTACACATCTTGCTACATCGTTCTCACATAATGTACCATCTCAACATAAATGATGTAACCAAGTTATTGTAAAAGTATTCTGATTTAAAAGAGTGTCCATGGAGTTTCTTGCCCGTTCTTCTCCATAGAGATCTACGTTAGGGAATGGGCAACTACAGTACTTTCACAGTTTTTATGCCTTGTGACTGGGACTGTAGCTATTTTTTCATTGTTGTCTTTGTTTCGACAATTCAAAAGTGCCTGTAACTGGCCTATTTGAAATAAATGCTTTGATTTGATTTCTTTCGTACATTAGATTTGTGCCCTGTTGATGTCAAGAGACTTGCCCCCTATTACCTGCATGGAATTTTTATATAACTAAAAAATAAACGAGTATCGGCACACCTCTATCACATTCGAGAATTACAAACGCGATGTTAAAGAATGTTTACCAAACCCTGAAGATGTTTACGAATAACAGAAAATAAAAACATGGTTTTTCTTACAAAATATGGATGAAAACCTGCTTGCTTTTCCAAGAAATGAGCCTAATTGGCAAAAACTGAAAAACGGAAAACACAAAGCGTCTAAAAGGTCAAGTATGAGATGTCAAGCCACTTCAAGAGGCGGTGAAAATGTTTCAAGAACGGAATCTGAGAGATTGCTTTTCCTTATACGCAACTTTCAAACCTGAAATCAATTTATAATTAAAAATGGAGGGTCAACTGTGAAGCATGGCAAAAACTTGCAATGGGAGAAATGGGAGCTTATGTGTACTTAAATGTAAAATAAATCCATTTTTAGTTAAAAGTACTTGTTTCACCTGGTGCTTGTAAGACGTAGTTTGCTTGAAAGCTGTCAATTCTATTCCTACTAATATTATAAAAGCGAAAGTTCTCTCACGCAAAAACGGTTGAACAGATTTGGGCGAAATTTGGCACACAGATACTTTATAACCTGGATTAACATATAGGATACTTTTTATCCCTGTAGTACGATCCCGTGGGATAATTACCAAACTCAGGGTAGGCGAAGCCGCAGGCATAAGCTGGTAAAGACTATTCTACAAGATGAAACTCCCTAGTTAATTGTTTTTTTAACAAAGATAAATCATAAAGAAATCGAAAAGGTAAGATTACTTTCATCGTTGAATATCTCCATATGATTTCGTATCCCTAACAAATCAGAGTTCGGAGTTTTTAAACACAGGCGATAGCGGGTTACCATCACGAGTCAAAGACTGTTTCGCCACCTTGGCATAAGTTTCGTTTAACAAAATTACTGAGAATATCATACAATTTCTGTACCATTTGTGAATTTATAAGATAAATAATGCCTTGCTGGAGCTGGTAAATCAGGGCTCTAAACTACTAGTAAAAATATGACGCAGCAGTACTCACCAACAGCTCTTTGCCGCTATCGAAGTCGGAACGCAACTGGGTGCCGAGGTCACCGTCGGGGATCTTGAGGTCCTCACGGAGATCGCCGTTATCAGCCATGAGGGTAAGGTAGCCGTCGTCAGAGATGTCAGTCAGCTGGTAGTCCTCACGCTTCACGTGGGGCACGTCCATGTTGTGAGTTGATGGGCAGATATCCTCGTATCTGGTGAAGGGGAGCACGGTATATGAAATTGGGTTTAGGTTTGTGTTGAGGTAGGTTACTTAAATAAAAGTGTTATGTTACCAAACCGTGCATTCCTATTGGAGAAACCTTCACATGAAAAACATGCAAACATTTGTCTGATGAGATTGAATTCTTCTAAGAGAAGAGAGATTTCAGCATGTTTTATGTGCATTTTTCGCCAATGGGAACGTATGGGTAGAGCAATTTAATTCATGTAATAACATTGGTAGTAGCTGTGAAAGATTATTCAACCTGTGTGTTCTCCAAAAAAGAAACAACACACAACTAAAATTTAGTTAAGTATGATCTAAGATTATGCTTGAGAATCTCTGAATCAACAGCTCATCATCCTAATAAAACAGTGATTCAACTGTGTGATTAAAGCTTGGCGCATTAAATTGCTTTGTAATGAACGAATGATTTACGATTAAGGGACTAACCGCACTTATTCAGCTCTGTTCAGCTTTCGCATCTGGATAGACGCGGAAAGTTGAACGGATGCGTACAGATCTCCATACAATATCGTTGTTTTCTATGGACAAACGCTGAAGAGAGCAGAATATGTGCGGTTAGTCCCTTAAATGGCGGTTAGTACCATTTTCTGGCATTGTCATCAAGTTCGGAGATATATTTTAAGGCACTTCCTCACTGGAGCATTCGCCTGTAATGCAATAGTTCTGATTGAGGAGCACCAATACGTACACTTATAACTCTGATCATATTTACTATCAGTGATTGAGTACATCAGAAACTTGTATTGAAATATTTAATGCGAAATGTCATCTATTAATAAGTATGTACAATCAAGTGTAAGGTCAACAGATTTACCTGTTTAAATATGGACACAATTTACGAGATTGCTGAAGAAATCAATAGCGTCGGACAAAAATAGTCGTCAAGAGGAAAATACGAAAAATTAAACAATAATTGGGGTATTTTATGCGGAGCAAACATTATAAATATTTAGAACATAATACACTAGAAAGATTACAAAAAGGTAATCTGATTATTTGATATTTTATGCGTGTAGTAAACCGCAAAACAGAGTAAGAAAAAGCTTGCAGAAAACGGAAAATCGTCTCTATTATGTGGAAAATTGCAGAAGTATAAAAAATTACCTTTCGCGGCTTTTACGCTACAACGCGGCTCAAAGAATTACTCCTAAGGCTTCAGTAGCTAATTAGAGGCATCCCATTTCATCATAGGGATTTTCTCAATTTTGCGAGGTTTTTAAAAATTTTTATTATAAAAGAGTATGAATTTATTTTCTTCTTGTCGAAACATAGCCAAGAGCTCCAATTCGTTGCTGGCAATTTCGTCCAACACATTATCATCAATGTTCTTGGCACTGGCACACGTGGTCTTGGCAGTCATGTGACCCAAAAACCACGTGTTGCTATAGCTTTCTCTTTAAAACTGTTTCTTTTTACCGTTACCAATGTAATAAGCACTATATTTGCGACTTAATCGTCCACTAGACAAACTAATTAAATGTGTAGGTCTTTTTTGGTAGTATCAATAACCTATTACATATTTATGCCGAAACTTGTAAGAAGATTTCAGTCCATCAGAGATGCTAAGATCTATCAAGGTAATTTTAATAAACTATAGCCGACATAGTAAGGGTATTTTCTAAATTCTATTTTGATGTTAAGCATGAATTGAAACCCTATATTTATTTTGTATTTGTGGCCTTGGACGGTGATCCCAAAGCACAGTCGTGAAATGAGACGCATAGTCGGGCCTGGTATATGCTGTCCGAGTACCCTCAGCACGAACTAGGTATGGGACCGAGTTCGCGACTCTATGGGCTCGGGTGGCGGTTTTGACAGCACTTATCAATGTAAGCATGATTGATAAGACCCTGCCTACTTGATAGTGGTTACTGGTCAAGTGTAATGTGATAATAGCAAGATTGTAATGAAGGTAGGTGCTTTGTTAATGAAATCAATTGACTGAAGAATTTTACGATCGTTTTGGAGAATGATACTAAGCAGACACATGAGATACTAGGATGCAAAAATATAACTGGTTATTTTACCCATATTATAAGTAACGTGGTTGCCCTTAATTTCTACAAATAAGAGACTCAAATGTCTACATTATGAATCCTGAAAAAACACAGTAAAATGAACGAATAAATCAAATAATAGTAAAGTACTCACTTCTTGCCGTTAAAAATATCGATTCCAACCAAGTGAACTTTAGCGTGGCCATGCTTTCCAGTTTTAGAAGTGGACATCTCGACGATTTTGCAGGGGCGACCCTTGAGCATGACGAAACCGTTCTTGCGCAGGGCGGAACATTGCATAGGAAAGGTGGCGGAGGCACCGGAGTCCCCGGTCTCGAAGTGTGTGTCCTCGATGTCAGCCATTGTGGTGTGTGCCGAGTTTTAAATACGGTCAGGAGTGATCTGGTAAAAAAATAAAGATGGGAGTTGTAGTAATCTGCTTTTACTGTCGATATTGAAAGTAAATACGTGACGATATTAGTACATATAAAATTCCAAACGTGTTTTATCAACACCAACTAGTTCAAAGATCATTAAATTACTTTTATCTCTGCAGAAAACAAAAGATCACCCTACCAAGCGTGAATCGTACGGTCTACTAGAAATCCAATCACAAGACACGAAAATCTAGCGAATTCGAGCAAGACGCTGAACTTGACCATTCTCTCAACTGCTGAACATAGACAGTTAATAAAAAAGCTATGCTAACCAATGGAACCTTGGCATTAAATCTCGACCATGATTCACACAGCGACGAAAAAATTAGCACATGGTTATTGACCAGCATGTCAATGACCTCTTGGACATGTGAAAAGTGAAAACCTTACTTTGCCAAAAAAAAATATAGCTTTCGCCAATAAGAACCTAACATGGCAGTGATAAATTAGGTAGACAGGTTAATAAATAAATGAAATGTTCTGGTCAGTCATCTTTGGGTGGTGATACCAGCTGATTCATGAAAACACTGTTACTTGTTGCCAACAGAATGAAATGTTTTATGCTAGACTAGTGCATGTCTTAAGCATTCTTATGCCTGTTTTAATGCATACTAAGCAGCACCAAAATGAATGCCTAAATACCATTGCACTGTTAGAACTTCAACTCTGTGCATTGAGCCAATAATTGTAAATTCAAATGTTCTTTAGAGTTACTAAAATACTGGAATTATTTTGATAGCATGATTTTATTAAAATTATTTGCGTGCTAGCCGTATTTACTTAATGTGGTAGTATTGTACACATGTGGCCCTGTACGGTGATCCCAGATCACAGTTGTGAAATGGGACGCATAGTCGGGCCTGGTATATGATGTCCGAGTACCCTCAGCACGAACTAGGTATGGGACCGAGTTCGCGACTCTATGGGCTCGGGTTGTTACGACTCATAAAAAAGTGATTAATGAAAAGAATATGTGACTGATTAGATCATCAACTGCTTAACCATTTCAGGCCTGCAATCTAACTGGATGCAGCTGCATACTGGTATTTTACATGGAACAACAGCCTACGTGACCTCCAAAACCAAGCAAGGTTGATAAGATGAAATGGTGCTACAGTTGAAAGATTACAGGTCTTATCTTTGACATGCCTACTGGCGAAAGGTGATGGCATTCACAAAACATTTTGTTTTTTCAATAAACAAGTACACTCACAACTTATAGCTATTGTAACCATCCTATATATTAATTGAAGTAAAGCAACACACATTTGATACCATATAATATCTATTATACTTTTAGAAGATTAATCATTCATGTTTCTTTTGGATCTTTAGGTTCCGTCAAAAAAATAAGGCACTAAGCAGGATATTTAGCTCCAAATGAACTAAATATGTTAATAGGACAAATGTTACACCTTATTAACATAAATATTCAAGGAATTTAATTAATTCTGCCAACACTACATATTCTTCAACTGCTGTAACAGAAATGAAAATGTGGTTTCTATAAATATTATACAGGTGAGTCCCGTTACTGTCCTGCTTTATGACCTGCAGACAAGGGCTTTTCAAAGAAAATAATCATCTGCCTAGGCTTTATCTAACTATATTGGTGTTAGCTTCCAGTCTACTGTTTCAGCTTGCTCCGGAGCAAGTTGAAACAGTATTTTATGTAAATGCCCATCCAAGAAGATAGAAGTGGACAAATATATTCAAAAAGATAGAAAACCTGTTACTGTCACATGCTACTTGTTGGATCAAAAAAAATCTGAAATGTGATTTGTATCTAATTGGAAAGTCATTGATGATCTACATACTAGTGTGTGAATTATTTAATTGAAACATGAAAGATGAGAATTTAGGATAATTTTCCAATATGTTTCCGAGAAATCAGATAATCATGCCATTCAACAGATGGTTTTCATTTTGTTACTACTCATTGAAATGTCTCAAAAAGGTAAGTAGAATATAATGCAGTGACATTTCCCACTACTTTTACATTTTACTTCAATATAATACAAAGGGCTTGTCTTAATTTCAGTGTAGGTATATAAGGAACTCGCTCGTAGGGCAATTTAGGGACAACATTGTTCGGATACAGCATGAACAAAGAAATGTTATAACCAGCAACAAAAAACAACTTGAATTTCAGAAGTGTTTAATATAACTTGTATGTTATCAAATGAATAAAAATTCTTTATCACTGACATTTTTGTAACACAATTTCTTCAAAGCAAAGGTTATGATTCACATTAGCACAGTGAAACATAGTTGCAAACATACATTTATCTGTCAGATTGGCAGTACTAGAATGAGACTTCATATAACAGCCAGTGAATTCATCACAACAAGATCTGCCTCACTAGGAACTTAATATCTGAATACAACACACATTCAACACAACCCACCAAACTTTTTATGAGTAAAAGTCCCAAAATCAACAATTACACTTGAAAATAAATGACTTACGCTAATTTTAAGCAACTTTAAAACTGCAGTTCCAGCTCAAAATCTGTCAAGTCATACATAGGCACACAGCTATAAATATAACCTATACACAACACACACTATATATTGGGTGGAAGCTGTCTAGACTAATATACCTACGTATGTTTTTGAAAATTTTGACACGACCTAACCCCACCTACAGCGGTGCGATGAAAAACCTTTGTGGGAGGATGTACTTGACATCCACCATAAGGTGACGAATAATGACGATAACATAAAGGTATATTGCAAAAACAAAAGTTACTGAATGGAATCAATCCTCACGGAAGGCGGTGGAGACGACATGGAGTGGATGGTGTGGTGCCCGAACATGTGGTTTACGAGAGACATCTTGATGTCCATGTCTTAATCTGGACTAACACACAAAATAATCAAACCACAAACCGTTTTATCACCTCTACACCAAATTAAACACATATATACGCAATAGAATGTGAACTTGATCTTTATTGCGAATCCGGAGATAACGAAAAAAAAATAGCGATTTGACAAACGTGCCGGCGCCGCGGCACATTACATTTTCATAAACTACACAAAATCCACAACGCGGTAACGCCGTATATGCACAAATTTATATTCACCATAGAAAATACTTACGAAAACAATAACTACAACTATTTATTAAGGATTCACGATAAAACTAAGATATTTATCGACACTCACATGTGACCGACGGGTTCTTCAACCGAAAGGTCAATTTGCGCCTGCGTAGCACCTATAACACTCACTTCCTGTCGCGGGGTTCACAAAATGGCAGAAATGCCGCCGGGGATTGGCGGTAATTATGAACTGATGGAATTATGTACAAAATATAGACTAAAAGTTGATAATTGCCATACAATTATGACAAGCAATAATATTATTTTATTTAAGAATACGTTTTGAGTACTAAGTTATATTAATTTCTTTGAATCACACTTAAAAGATAGCAAACGTTGAAACTGTTTTACTGAGAAGGACATCCAGTTACAATCTTAATCGGCTAGGTGGCGCTGATATCGGCTTGTGAATACAGATAACATATAAGTTATTTATTGACCGGTGAATGGCTTTTTAGTCATTTTAATTACTTACTATTTTATACATTTCTAAAAGTTTAAAAATTTTCACTTTTATTAGGATTGAAATTTATGCAGAAAACTAAGCATAATTTATGTAACTGTCTTTGAAACTAAAAACATTACTAAAGAGTATAACATAACAGTAAAGTGGTTCTAATAATGCAGATGGAGCCAGTTTTGCATTTGTTTTTATTTTATAAACAAATAATCCATTTTTTGAAATTAAAAAGTAATATAGTCATGAAATCGAAATTAAATTCGACACGAAATGATGACAAGACATTGATCGCATCATCGCATCACAGTCGTCGTTAAATGTTAATCCCAAAAGTTTACGATAGATAGCGTTACTTGTTTACAGCTGCAAAATAGATCACCCATGGGAGTAACAATTATGCCTACGTTACAACTGGAATGCCCGTTTTTTTTTTAAAAAGCTAACAATATTACAAAAAAAAAAAATACAACTTGATTTGATTATTTTAATAATAACAGAGAGATGTTTTTACTAGCTTATGCCCCACGGCTTCACCCGCGTGGAGTCGGTAATTTTCCACGGGACCATACTGGCGACATTAAAAGTATCCTATGTGTTAATCCAGGCTATATCTAACTGTGTGCCTAATTTTATCCAAATTCATTCAGGTTTCCATAAATCTATCGGTAATGAAAACTTACCTTTTTGACTTAGTGTTAAACTTTGTTACTATTTTCCATTTGAAAGACAGTAATTGCTCTAGTTTTATTTAAGGCACCATAGCCATTACCCATAAAATATAAAATAGATTGGGAATTTGGGATAGACCATACTGTCTCGACGCCGACAGGTAAACGACTAACTATTAACTATATTTACTCGCTCAAGAAACATACAAAAGATTGTATGTTCCGTGTGAGTCAAAGAGAGCTAGTCAAATACAGTACTCGCTAAGTGACACTCGCCTGTCGAGTTGGTGGGCAGAACACTCATTGAGTACTTGCGCTTACCAGCGAAGACTTAATCGCCAGTCTCGTGCTTTTGGCCCAGCGACAAAACTATCCAAACTACACTCACTGTTCAAGTCGTTACTGGTCGCTAGCTCTACTCGCGTAGAGGAAGCAGCATAGTAGCACGGTAGAGTTCCTACTAACTATACCAATGTAGGACAGCATTGGTAGAGTAGAGTAGCTGGCACTGGGCAAGCTACTCGCCTTCTTCCACCTCCGCATCCACTCTACCGGCTACTTGACCTTTGTATTCGCTTAGTTCAATCAGCTTAATTGTGTTCGACGGGGAGGGTCTCTGTCCGAAACGTTCAGGTTGGAGTGCGGGGTGAGGCAGGGTGGTTTGACCTCCCCAAAGCTCTTCAACCTGTACATAAACGGTCTGGTCGCCGGGCTCAGCAGTATGCGTGTCGGATGCTGGATAGACAACGTTTGTGTAAATAACTTAAGTTATGCAGACGACATGGTGCTTCTGGGCCCGACGGCCGGCTCGATCAGGGAGTTGTTACACGTGTGTGAGCGATATGTCACTAGTCATGGGCTTCTCTACAATGTAAACAAAAGTGTATACATGGTTTTTGAGGCCTCCAGTAGACGTGTACACAGCGACCCAGTAGTAATGCTGAACGGGATGCCACTCAAAAGAGTTGTCAAATTTAAATACCTGGGATACTTCTTAACCGGAGACCTCAAAGACGATGAAGATATAGATCGAGAGCGCAGGGCACTAGCGGTCAGGGCCAACATGCTGATACACAGGTTCGCTCGTTGTGGTATCGGGGTTAAGATTACACTGTTTAAAGCATATTGCCAATCATTCTACACGAGTGGCCTGTGGGAAAGGCACACTAAGAGGTCGCTAGACGCACTGCGTATTCAATATAATAACTGCTTCAGGATGCTGTTGGAACTGCCGCGCTATTGTAGTGCATCCGGTATGTTCGCGTTTGCGCATAATGATGATTTTTACGCCATAATGCGCAAAAAATCAAATTCCATCTTGTCAAGAGCGCGGTCTAGTTCTAACAGCATCCTAAGTATGTTGATGGAGAAGTACGACGCACCTTGGTTGTCGCACGCTGTGGAGGTACTGGTCAGAAGACCCCACACCTATTAATTTTGTTTTTTTTTTGTATTTTGCTTGTTTTTTTGTTTACTAACAATAGTTTTTAAGAACAATGTTACTAACAATTGGGTCTATTTGCCATAAATACACAAATATTTAATTTAATTTAATTTAAGTAGAGTAAAACTTGTTCAAACTTGCGAGAGCGCGTGTCATTGTTTTAATTTATTAATCCACTAAAATTGTAATAGGTACAGACGCCAGCACATCAGGCTAACCGAAACTGTCAAATTGTCCCAATCAATCTTGAACATAATAGTGATAGTGTTGAAAATCGGGGAGAACAAGTGCCTTTCGGATATGTTAAAGTAGGTAGTAAGTGTCTTTAGACTGCCCGACGGTGTTTGGCGGGTTGTTAAATGTCCTTATCTTGCGGATAACTTTGATTGCGCGGTGCAGGAATGTTAGTTCATATGTCGCGAGATAGATGTCGCTACACTATCAACTTCCACACCTTAGGTATCACTGACAGTCCCCTGTGCAGAGCGTGTATGGAGGCGGAGGAAACGGTAGCGCACGTACTCTTCGAGTTTACCGGCGTCACCCAGATCCGCGAGGAGACTCTTGGAACACCAAAATCCCTTACGGATGTCCTGAGAAGACCGGGCAGTTTGATCTGCTTCTGGAGGGAGGTGGGCTGGTTGGAGTAACGGCCACCATAGCTCACGCACAATGGTCCACTTTAAGGACTAAGTGCTTAAACCAAAACCCTTAACATAGAACACTATCAACTTTTATATAAGCCTGGCCATTCCTACTCCTAGGTAACAGCCTCTCCCCTTTCCATTTCATTATCTTGGTGATTGGCTTCTCGCGAATTCGAGCGTGTGGTGTTTACGGTTCTCCCCAACCCACCCCGGTCGAAGTCCAACACTACCTTACCAACTTTACAGTTTACTTTGTGTACTTTATTTAATCACCACTCATCTGCCTAGCCTTTTGCAACTATGTTGAGCTCGGCTTCCAGTGTAACCGGATGCAGCTGATGCTGACTGCCTATCTGACCTCCACAACTCAGCTAGTACTGGGCTATACGATACCCCATGGTAAGACTAGATGTCAGACTTTTGGGCCAGTGACTACCTGTAACGACTGTCAAAGATCTACAACATTATTGTTAGTTTATGCGAAACCTGAATATAGCTTGTTCAGAATAAGTAACTGAATCGATTCCAATAATTTTATTCCAACTTATATTTTGTCCAAAAATATTTAAAAAAATTACAAGTTGGACACCGAGTGACACTAAGTACCTATCGCAATCATTTAGGTACCTACTGTCAAATTATTATTATCAATGAGCTCAAGACGACGGCGGAGGCGCGCGCACGGCGGCGCCGCGTGGTGACCACGTTTTTGTGCGGACAACCAGGTGACAGAACAAGCTTATAACTTTATGATTTTTCATGCTGCAGTTTTGAAATTTTGTACATAGATTCTTTATATAAAAATACTAGACACGTGTTTCAGGTTTCGCATATACTAAAACTAATGTTAAATGACAGCCGGGACCAACGGCTTAACGTGATTTCTGAGGCACGGAGGAAACCAGGTTTGTAAAGGGTCATCCACGGACTAACCTCGGCAAGCGCGGCTTAACTTGAAGATCGAGCCGAGCGGCTGCCACGAGCTCCTATTATTTAGTGCTTATCATTTGATATGTTCAATTTAAGATATTATGTTTAATTTGGGTGCAGTCACATAGCCTCCACGAGGCTAGGTAGGTAGACAAATGGCACACACTTTCCAGTGTCGCCGAATATAAGTGGAAACGGACGTAAGGCTTTAAACTTCTAATTTGTACTCCTATTTAGAAACAAAGAACGTGTATCGGAAAGGTGAGGTCGTGTTTAAGGAGGATTCGCTATGGTAGCCCGCGAAATTCAAATTTTCTTACGTTTTTTGCTATCTGCAGATTAGTTTCAGGTTGTATGTTGATGAAAAATGAGTCGCGCAAGTAAGACGTATGTAGTTACAGAATTATAATCTTTAAAATCATCAATACAACCTTTAAAATTCATTTAACCCCATTGAATGACTTTTTCATGAAATAGTTATTAGCGCGCGAAATTTTAATTTTCTTACGTTTCTTGCAATTTGCAGGTCAGTGTCAGTTGTTATATGTTGATTAAAATTATGATTCGCGACCGTAGCAAATATAGATTTACAGAGTTATAATTATTAACATCATCAATACATCACTATTTCATGAAATAGTCATTCAATGAATTATTTGTATAAGTAATATTCGTTGCATCACTATTGTTTTATCTTGGTGATTATGATAGGTAAGGTAAGTAATGTGGATTGCCTTTAGTTCTATTATTTTTACAGATGTGTGAATACCATTTGATAACAAAGGCGTCATCATCATCGACAACAGTGTAGTACTTCGTAATTAAGCTGGGCCTCAAGTCTGCTATTACAATTGTGTCAGAATGGTCTATTATTGATTTCATAATTGTTGATTTTGACAAATTTTGGTAATCTACTAATATAATGGCGTCATTATGACTTTCCAATGGTCAACCACTGATACTCCTTTAAAAGAAATGTCATAGAATGGTAATCTGATAAATAATAAAAATATATATAAATTAAATCTGGCATGAATAAATGTTCTTTAGTCGTTGTTGTTGTTTGTTGTTTTGTGTGTTTTGTGTTGTGTGTTGTGTGTGTGTGTGTGTTTAAATGTTTTTTGTTTTTCGAAAATCATTTCTACTAACGGGTTTTATAATAATGGCAATACGGCAATGTCATTATAACACAATTCTATTACGAGACCATTGACCGACCAATGATCGACCATTATGAATTTAGCAGATTACGAACTTTTAGCAAAATGACAGTGGGATCGTGTTGGGATGACGAATTTATAAAAATAGCAGACTTGGGCCCCTGCTCACAAGTTAATTTAAAATAAAAATATCTTTATTCCCAACTAGCTCCTGCCCGCGGTCTGTGACAACATAAAGTCGCTTTCTTAATACATAGATTATTATTTTTTAACCATTATTTTGACACTTAAACCATAACCTCCAAACCTCATAAACCATGACAAACAAAACGACCTATTACTCAAAAACATCGAATTAATAGAGCAAATCGCGACCAGTAATCCAGAGTATAATGGAACCACAGACACAATGGACACCGCAAGGGTTTAAAAGCTTTCTTCAATAAATCACGGAGAGCGGCGAGGGGTACAAAAAAACCCCCAACATTAGGGGTAGTACTCACAATAGACAGATATAATTACACCAGTATTATAGAAAGATTATGTGTTTTGCGAAGTCATTCTATCTTTCTTTCGTGGTATGACATTGTGGTAATTGTTTTCGGATGGTGAAGGAGCGTGCGAGGTGATTGATGATGGCCATAAAAAAATGTGGTGAGGAGTGATTTCACACGGTCATTGACCAGCGGTTGACGGGGATGTAAGACCGATGTAAATCCGGACAAACCTATTGAGGTTTTTGTGATGTTTTTGTTTATATTTTGTTTTGTTCTTTAATTAATAAACAACAAATCAAAATATCATACAAGGTGTAAACAGACCCTTCACAAAGCCGTCAACCAAGCATTCTGTACCTCAAACTAGGTAACATTGCGCAAAAATGTTTGTATAGCTTTTTTTTTGTGCGGAATGTCACGTTTTATGTTTGGACTCAATGTAACGCACTCAAAATATTGTGCTGATGGATGCATTGCATAGTACGGGGGTCGTAGAGCTAGTTAAAGTAAAGTTATAACATTAAAAACTTGTATTTAAAAAAAAACTTGTGTAAAAGTTGCAACTTTGACCCCCAATATCTGTAACTAGAAGGTTCCCAGGTATCAAGAGCAAAAAAATGTCGTAATGACGGGGAGAACGAGTGCCTTCAGCTTCGTTAAGGGTACTTTTACACCAAGTATGTATATTATATTCATATTATGTAATTGCGTTTCGCAATTGTAGGTATAAGGGATCACCGGGGGCCTCCGCCTCAGAGTCACCGCGACAGGGGCTCGAGTGCTGGAGATCCCCGGCGAAACCCGTGGCTCGTCCGCGGACGCTCTGGCAGAAAAGCTTAGAGCGTCCCTAAATGCGGACGAGGCCCGAGTGTCCAGGCCCGTCAAATGCGCAGATCTGCGCATCATGGGTCTGGACGACTCGGTGACCGAGGAGGAGGTGGTGGCCGCCGTCACCAGGACCGGTGGGTGCCCTGCTGAGCAGGTCAAGGCAGGCACCTTACGTCCGGACCTGTCGGGCATGCGAACCGTAACGGTAAGCTGCCCTGTGACGGCGGCGAAAGCCATTGTGGAGGGCCGAAGGCTCTTGGTGGGCTGGGTTTCGGCGCAGGTTAAGCTGCTGGAACCCAGACCTCTGAGGTGCTTCCGCTGCCATGTGGGGCACCATGTGTCGGTCCGGTGCACCTCGGAGGTGGACCGCAGTGGCCTATGCTTCCGCTGCGGCCAGCCCGGTCACAGGGCCGCGGCTTGCTCCGCCGCGCCGCACTGCGCTGCATGTGCGGCAACCGGCAAGCCGGCCGATCACCGGGCAGGGAGCAAGGCCTGCGGTACACCCGCCAAGGCCAAGGCCAGGGGCAACGGAAGGCCCTCCACCTCCACCGCCAAAACCCCCACCGTCGCCATCACCGCATCCGCCGCCACTGTCGCCGCCGCGGCCGCCACTGCTGCAACTTCTGCAGCGGGGCCCTCGCAGGGGGCCCGGGAGGGGGCTGAAATGGAGTGCCAATAACGGCCCCATTACGCCTTCTCCAGGCGAACATCAACCACTGCACCTGCGCTCAGGATCTGTTGATCCAGAGCATGGCGCAGTGGTCGATTAACATCGCCGTGGTCTCTGAGCCGTACTTTGTCCCGCCCAGGGATGACTGGGTGGAGGACCTTAGCGGCTCAGTGACCATAATTGCGTCGGCCGCCGCCGGTACCCCGACCCTTGAGAGTGTCAGGAAGGGTCAGGGGTGCGTAGCAGCACGGTTCGGGGAGATCGTTGTAGTGGGAGTCTACTTCTCTCCGAACCGAACTCTCGCCGAGTTCCACAACTCCCTCAGGGAGTTGAGTGTCGTCATCGGGAGCCATTCACTCCCCGTGCTTGTGCTCGGGGACTTCAATGCCAAGAACTTGGCTTGGGGTTCTCGTTACACGGATGTGCGGGGTAGGATGGTGGAGGACTGGGCACTGGAGACAGGCCTGGTCGTCCTAAATCGGGGTTCTGTCCCCACGTGCGTGCGGATGCAGGGTGAGTCGGTGGTGGACATATCGTTCGCTAGCCCCGCCCTGTCGCCGCGTGTCGTTGACTGGCGCGTCATGGAGGGGGTGGAGACCTATTCCGACCACCGGTACATCCGGTTCGACGTCTCCACTCAGACCTCAAGCGCGCCGGTCCTACAGGCCCCGAGTGGTCCGCGATGGGCGCTGAAGCAGCTGGACCGGGAGCTCCTCCTGGAAGCCTCGATCGTGCAGGCCTGGGTGTCATCACCGGCCAGGCCTGCCGACATCAACAACGAGGCGAGTTGGTTCCAGGAGGCCATGTCCGAGATTTGCGACGTGGCAATGCCCCGAGTTCGGCCAGGAAGCGCCCGACGTCAGGTGTACTGGTGGTCGCGAGAGCTGACGTCTTTGCGTGAGGCGTGCGTTGCCGCGCGGCACCGGTACGCCAGGCATCGCAGGCTCCGCATCCGCCCTCCGGATGCGGCAGCCATTGAGGCGGAGCTTTACGAGGGGTACAGAGCGGCGAAGACCGCCCTCCAAGAGGCTGTCCGGCGGGCCAAGAACCTGGCCCGCGAGGAGATGCTGGAGTCTCTGAACGGAGATCCGTGGGGGCGCCCTTACAAGATGGTGCGGGACAAACTCCGCACCCGGGCCCCCCCGCTGACGCAGAGTCTCCGGCCTGAGCTCGTGGAGGACGTGGTGAGCGCTCTGTTCCCTTCGCGAGGGAGGCATCCTCCCCCGCCTATGGCTCCGCCGCCGCTTGCGGTGCCGGACGCGGACCACACCGATGACGACGTTCCGGAGGTGACTGGGGTAGACCTGGGAGTGGCGGTACGCAGGCTGAAGGCCAGAAATACCGCCCCGGGACCCGATGGCTTGCCTGGCAAAGCCTGGGTCCTGGCCTCTGAGGCTCTCGGGCCCCGACTGGAAGGGCTCCTAAGCGCATGCTTGGAGAGAGGCCAGTTCCCGCTTCGTTGGAAGACGGGGAAGCTGGTCCTCATCCGGAAGCCAGGGCGCCCTGCGGACTCTCCGTCCGCATACCGGCCCATCGTGTTGCTCGACGAGGTGGGCAAGCTCTTTTGAAAGAGTTATTGCTAACCGCCTCGCCGGGCACCTCGCGGGGATGGGGCCGGATCTTGCGGAACACCAGTTTGGTTTCCGCAAGGGGCGCTCGACGGTGGACGCCATCATGCGCGTGAGAGCCCTCACGACGGGGGACGCAGTTTCCCGGGGTGGGGTCGTATTGGCGGTGTCTCTTGACATCGCCAACGCCTTCAACTCCATGCCCTGGAGCTGCATTGGGGAGGCACTCCGGTATCACCGGGTGCCGACCTACCTTCGTCGTGTGGTCGGGGATTACCTGACGGATAGGGCCGTCATCTACCCCGGTCGGAGCGGAGAATGGAACCGGCGAGAGATGTCGTGCGGTGTTCCACAGGGATCGGTTCTGGGACCGGCCTTGTGGAACATCGGTTACGACTGGGTGCTGCGCGCCGACCTCCCTAGCGGCGTCAGCGTAGTCTGCTACGCTGACGACACGCTGGTACTGGCACAAGGGAGGTCGCACGAGGCGGCGGCCGAAAACATGACACGCGGGGTTGCGATAGTCGTGGAGAGGATCCGGCAATTGGGTCTCGAGGTGGCATTGCACAAGTCCGAGGCCATGTGTTTTCATGGGCCTCGGAATGCGCCACCGTCAGGATCCCTACTGACGGCAGGAGGGGTTTCCATCGGCGTCGGGTTGACGCTGAAGTACCTGGGACTCGTCCTTGACAGCCGGTGGAACTTCGTGGAGCATTTCCGACGTTTGGCCCCCAAACTGGAACGGACCGGGGCTGCCTTCAAGCGGCTCCTGCCCAACCTGGGGGGTCCAAACGCCTCCTGCCGGAGGCTCTACGCGGGGTTCGTGCGGTCCATGGCCCTTTACGGGGCCCCGGTGTGGGCGCGTTCTCTGAGGCGGCAAGCCGCCCGCTACCTGAACGCACCCCAAAAGGGGATAGCCCTAAGGCTAGTCCGGGGGTACCGCACGATCTCCGGTGAGGCGGCGAGCCTCCTTGCCGGATTGCCGCCATGGGATCTGGAGGCGATAGTCCTCGCACGCCTTCACGAATGGCGCGCGGAGGCACTACGTCGGGGGGAAACTCCGCTGCCGCGGCAAATCACCGCTCGGCGGACAGACCTCCGGCGCGATCTCATGGTGACATGGAGAGAGCGACTGTCGCAACCCCGTGCAGGGCACGCCACCATAGTGGCGATAAGTCCCCTCTTTGAGGAGTGGCTAGAGAGGCGCCACGGCGCCCTCACCTTCCGCCTGACGCAGGTCCTCACCGGACACGGTTGTTTCGGGAGGTTCCTGCACCGAATCGGGCGGGAGGAAACGCCCGGGTGTTTCCACTGTGAGGATCGTCCGGAGGACACGGTGCAGCACACTGTGGAGGCCTGCCCTGCTTGGGCGGAGCAGCGCCGTGTCCTCGTAGAGGCGATTGGCGGCGGCGACCTCTCGCGCCCGGCCCTGGTTCAAGCCATGGTCCGGAGCGAGAGGGAATGGGAAGCCGTCACCTCCTTCTGCGAAGCAGTCATGCTAGTGAAGGAGGTGGCGGAACGTGAGAGGGAAAGAGCCTCACGTCCCAGCCGCCGCGGGAGACGCCCTGGGCGTCGGGGGTCACGTGGTGGCCCCCGGCCACCGTAGGCGCGGGCCTGTGGACGGCGAGTTTTGGGCTAGCTCGCCGTCCGGCCGTCTTAGGACGACAGGCCGTGTCGACGGCGCGTTCGTGTTCCACGCGCGCCTCAAAGAGATGTCAGCAACCACGTAGGGGTCCGCACGGGCCGATGCCTGCCAGGGCTGCGGGACTGTTCGAAAGAGATACCGCGGCCCTGGAACACAAAGGGCAAAGAAGGAACATGGATGGGTTTTAGTCAGTACAAGTCTGACACTCCCTTCCGCTCCGCCCAGAGCGGGAGGGGTCATTTGATGATTTCCCATCCTAAAAAAAAAAAAAAAAAAGGTATAAGGGATTAATAAGCACTGATAAACCTTTTTAGGGTACAGCAATATATAAATTAAAATGATTTATCTTATGAATGTACAACATATTTCAAGAATGATACTTTTCATTCGATTGGTATGAAAAATGTCTCAAATTCGCCATATTTTGTTTTAGTTCATTTTATTGCCTTGACTTATGATTGTTTTTCAATCACGAAAAGTCTTTTGTAAGTAACGCGATACTTAAGGACTCCTTAGTGGTTCGTGGCCTGCATGCCATTAAACCACAAGGCAGACGAGTGATGAGTTTTGACAACTGAATGTCAGATTAGAAAAGAATAGTTTTTAGAGTTTCGGAAGAGCTCGTGGCTAAATAATAACAGCCACTCGGGTCGATCTTCAGGTTAAGCCGCGCTTACCTAGGTAGATCCGTGGATGGGTTACCACATATTACATACCGACTTTCCTCCGTGCCTCGGAAAGCACGTCCAAAGCCCGGCTGTCGTTTGTAGATCTTTGACAGTCGTTACAGGTCAGTGGGCTGAAAATCTGACAACCAGTCTTACCAATGGGTATCGTATTACCCAGTACTAACTGGGTTGTGGAGGATAGGCGCTCCATGTAAAATACTGGTATTCAGCTGCATCCGGTTAGACTTTAAGCCGACCCCAACATAGTAGGGAATAGGCAGACGATGAGTTTTTGGGTTTTGATATGAATTTCTTGTAACCCACATTGAAGTGTTTAAAAGTCGCAATATGTTATGTTATTATTAGTATGTTTGTTAAACTGGCGCCCAACGTGGGGCTTAATTGCTAGTATCTCAATCTGACTATTCTGTAGGTTGGCTGAAAGGTGTAATCCTCAAGAATGCTTTAATTAGGATTAAAATTAAAAGATGAACTCCCGGGAATCTTATGTTTCTAGCTCGGCACATAAGAACTGATCTATCTGTTGTTTTTTTTCCATTGGAATAGAAAGCTCTTTATTTTATAAACCAACTAAATACATTGTAACAATTAAAATGATTCTCCAAACTAAAATAACTAAACTAACAAAAAACTCCTCCTCAACACTGTCAGCTGGTAATGGGCCCAAGAGACTGGTGGCGGTGCCACGTTATATGGCAACACTTAGAGTTTGGTCAAGGTAAAAGCCAGTCCTTGGGCAACGGGAAGCGTCAACTAGGCGTTTAGAAATTTCCTTAAAAAGGCTGTGTGAGCACTCAGACCCCACCGCCCCTGAGTTTCAACCTCAAATGGCTCTAAAATATAGTTTACATAAAGGATGCTATACAGGGTGTAAACAGACCCTTCACATAGCCGTCAACCAAGCACTCTGTACATCAAACTAAGTAACTATACGCAAAAATTATTGTTGGGAAAAGCTTTTTTTTTTGGGGTGAAAAATGACGTTTTATGGTAGGACTCGATGGAAAGTACTCAAACCAATGAGCTGATGAATGGATTGAATAGTACGGGGGTCGTGGAGGTGTGTAAATCAAAAATTATACATTAAAAATACGTATTTAAAAAAAAACTTGTGAAATATTGGAATTTTGACGCCCAATATCTCCGTAACTAGAAGGATGCCCGGGTATGGTCTAGAACAAAAAAATGAACACAAAGACGGGGAGAACAAGTGCCTTTAGGCTGTGTTAAGGGTCTATTTACACCCTTTATTTACGCTGCTTGAGGTTTTCTGCAGCCGCAGCGGAAGCGCCAGCACAGCACGAACAGCTTGGAAGATGTGATGGAGCCAGAGTACAGAGCGACATAAGTCTATTGTTTATCATTTAGATTCTATAATTATATGTATAGTATCACAATCTTAACTTCCTAACTTAATATTATAAATGTGAAAGTAAGTTTGTTTGTTATCTTTTCACGCCTAAACCACAGGGCCGATCATCCTGAAATTTTGCATATACGTTGTCAGGTGTACAGAAACGGACATAGGGTATCTTTAATACCGAAAAAAATACTGTTCCCGAGGAAAACAAAAATAACGTTCTTATGATAATAGCTGGCGCCACGTGACTTTCGAATCATGAATGAATTATATTATAAACGCGAGCGAAGCCGCGTACAAAAGCTAGCTTAATATAGAGGAGAACATTAATTTCTAACAAATAATCAGTACCTACCTTCTAGTCATTTTTGGTGTCACCGTTTGAGACAAAACATTCTTTGGTCATGCAACGGATTCCGTAGCATCCTGCATTGCATATTGCTACGTCAGTGGCTACACGAATGCGGAAACTTTCACCACAGCCTAGTCTAGTATTAGGTTTTAGTATGTCTGTCTAATTATCGTAATAAACATGAGTTATTAATTTTCTTTTTAAAGTGACTAATTTTAGTCTGCCGTTAATTAATAATGAATAAATATCCCTCTATTTTAGTGTGTGACATAACTTTTCCTTACTTTAATTTAGGATTTATTTAGGTTTTTTCTTAATTCTACTCCAAATTTTCCCGGTTAATGCTTCTTTCTTCTTGGTGATCGTTGTCAGTCCCCCATAGGCTAGATATAGGAGCATTTATAAAATAAGACTCACAAAATCAAAGTATAACAACTAAATAAATAAAAAAGAAAACAATAAAACAAAATCTATAAATCACGCCAAACCAATAAAAAGCTGAGGGTGTCAAAGCAACATAGCTCTCATCTACCAGACAGGATACAGAGACACTGAATATGTATGGGCTCGACATAAACGACGATAAAAGCTAAGAAACCTAGCAAAATAAATTCAGAGAGTAAATGAAGCCAGCGCGGACAATGGGCCGGGACTTTCTACGGCCCATTACTTGTCCCGGGCGATTACGCCAAAACGCCAATTCAAATGAAATCATTTACCATATTATTTTCATTTGGTAACACCACCCACCCTAGCAAACTCCATTTCACCGCCTAAACTCGTACGCGGCTCTCGGTTCGCGGCTCAGCCAATTTTTTAAATGTACCGCTCAAAATAAATTATGTAGCGAACTGGGAAGGCGCTGCGGACAAACAAGAAATAAAACGGATGAGCACGACTCGCGGGCAGAGTGGGACGGCGATAGTCGCTCCTCCCCGGCGCCCCGCTCGCCCTCCCCCCTGCCGCCGACGCCGTTCAACTTGAAGACGGCCCCGAGAGCTAAGCTCCCGTTTTATTGTCACTTACACCTCGCCTAAGATTTGTTTACCGCTCAAATCTTCACGCTCGCAATCTTACCAACTGTATCTCCACCCATAAGACTCAAATTCCTGTGATTTTCTCTCCGCCAACCGCAAAGTTAAGATTGCGCAAGAGTATACAAGACAAGTAAATTTTGAATCAGAGCTCTGATTAAAGAATCAGACGCAGAAACGATTGCTTATAAAGTATTAAGATGCTTATTTTGGATCGTCCGACAATATTTGATAATAATATTGTTGTCTTATTGTTTCTTTATAAACTTTGGAAGGTTTACGCAAAGAGCATTAAATGTCTGAGTAGATAAGTAGGTAACATATCTAGTTATTTTTATTTATTTTATGAAAGAAATCCACGTAGTTACTTGTTCGTATTAGAAATGAAAATAATTTTATTTACTCGTAACGAATATCGGTACAAATGAGTAAATTAGATGTTATACCAATTACAGGAAAACAGACACTACTACGAGTTTTCGAGTTAAACTCGTCATTTACTTTTTTCAAGAATATTTATTTATTTAACACTTCAAGCACAAAAGTACAGAGGCGGACATAATGCCATTGGCATTTTCTACCAGTCAACCTTTGGGTGATGCAGAGACAAGCAGTGGTAGGTGTATATCTGAAAACAATTTTAAATAAAACTAAGATAAAAAACCCAAGAATATCCCAAGTTAGATGATTTTGTTCAGGGTTAATGATTTGTTATTTCACGAATTTCTTCAGAGACGCAAAGGGGCCGTAAAATCATGTTGTTATTTATACCCGTAGGTGCAAAAGTTCAGTCAATTCAAAACAGATTTTCTTATTTTATACTGAAATAATTATTCTTTTGACTGCTCTTTTAACATGGAGAGGTTAAACAGATGTCAGAAATTCTGAAAGGTCAGGTATAGTTATTATGGCCGTCGAATGGCAAAGGCTGTAAGCAAAAGGAAATGAGGATAATTAACTAATCCCAAGGAATTACATGATACATTTTCATTTTCTTTTTCTATGTAACACCCGCCAGACCGATTCTAGACCTGAAGATCTAAAGAAAACTGTAACACCGAATTTTTAACTTTTTAACTTTCCGGATATTTACCGACGGACAAAGATGAAGTTCTCATGTCCTTGTAATTTTCATGATAAATGTAGGTACCCATGATAGGCTTAATACCAACAACAGTGGCTTTCTACTATACAACATTATTTTTAGTATATGCGAAACCTGAATATAGTTTGTTCAGAATAAGTAACTGAATTGATTCCAATAATTTTTAAACCATGTTATATTTTTTCCCAAAAATATTTAAAAAAGTTAAAAATTGAACACCACGCGACTTTGAGTACCTATCGCAATAATTTAGGTACCTACTGCCAAATTATTGTTATCAATGAGCTCAAGACGACGCTGAAGGCGCGCGCTGCGTTGGGACCACGTTTTTGTGCGGACAACTAGATAACAGGACAAGCTTATAACTTTGGAATTTTTCATGATACAGTTTTGAAATTTTGTACATAGATTCTTTACATAAAAATACTAGACACATGTATCAGGTTTCGCATATACTAAAACTAATGTTGTATATCCAAGAATTTTCAGGATTGTATCGTACATCCATGTAATATCCGTACTGGATAACCACTCTGGAACTATGTGGCAGAAGTCATATTAAAACAAACATATAATTATTATATGTTTGTTTTTCTTGTGCCCCGTGAAAAAAAAAACAAATCCTGATACAGCTCCCCAACTAACCAATAGTAAGACCAAGTAACCGAGCACCGACCGATTCCAGAGTTTAGTAAAGGGGTCACGGACGGCATTAGAAGTAAGTTTGGCCGTAGATAACACAATGACAACTAATTGGATAGCTTAGCTGTGCTCGGAATTCTCCCAACTAACTATACAGTCCATTCACAGTTTATATTACCTTTGACAGCATTCTAAAGGCAACCTTATAGTAAGAAGAATAAAAATCATTGTGATTTTGGCAGACTTGTCATTGGCAACCACCCAATCATCATCATCTATTCGAGCCCAAAGAGGTCCACTACCACATAGGCCTCCTCCAAAGATCACAACAACGACCGGTCTTGCGCTGCTCTCAATCTGCAGCGGATTCCCGCAACCTTTCACCAAGTCGTTAGTTAACCTTATCGGTAGTCTGTCAAAATGTGTCTTCCAGTATGCGATAGCCACTCAACCCACTGCTACTTAAGTTTAGCAAAAGGTCTATGTCGCTAACTCTGGTTCTTTTGCTGATCTCCTCATTTCTGATTCGAATTGGCAGAGAGAATCCGAGCATAGCCGTCTCCATTGCCTTTTGAGTGACCTTGAGCCTTCTTATTAGGCCTATAGTGAGCGACCATGTCTCAGTACCGTGGGCCATCACAGCAACAACCCAAAAGCAGCCTTATTTTAACGAAATTAAAGATCACTGTGATTTGGACAGTGACACAAATTCAGAGGTAAGATATCTGTGAAAGGACTACAGTTAGCTAACAACCCTGATAGATAAATTACGGGCTTTATTTCTGAACGAAACTTTCGAACTGGTTGAGTGGAAAACTCGTTGCGTTAGATAATTTGAAGATCCGCTTTCGTGAAATTGATTGTGGGTTCGTTAACAGTAAAGGTTCTGTCAAACTGGTACGGGAAGATTGCGAAGGTAGGTCTAGGCACCAGACTTTGACAGATAATACATACATAAAGTCATGCCTTTTTCTCATGGGGGTAGGCAGAAACCACTGAACGCCACCTGCTACATCAGCATCTTCCTGCCCTTGTCCCATTCTACTTGGGGTCGGTGCAACACGTTTTCTTCTTCGATTCTCCCCTGTCAGACATCACGACACCTGCTATGATCCTTACATAAGTACTCCTTTCGCCTTTTCCACGTTTATGCATCTGGTCATACGCGCACGCCTGTTGCGAGTACTACGCACCTGAAGAAAGCTTAGCTTAGCATGTGCAGATGATGTACTGAAATATCTTACAGTTTTCAGTATCCTGTCAACATTATGACTATGCCTTAAGAGGACTGATACCTTGTTTCTGATTGGAGAATTGGAAGATGAGAATTTGTCAAATTCTACTTTAGCCTTAAGGTTTCTTCAATGTAACCCACGAAATGTATTTGTCAAGTTCGTTTTTTTGTATTTGAGTTTCGGAGGAATCACCCTAATTAGTACTAAAGTAGAGTGACAAGTTCACAACATTCAAATGCTTCTGAAATTCTTCAGAAGCCGGATGTCAGTCTAGTAACTGTTTCATAAAATGGAATTTTGGAAGACGCTATAAAATTATCATTAATACTAGAAACGGGATATTTACCATGTTTACTGTTTCTTTGTGTTCCCGAGATTTCGCAAACACCAAATAAATAAATAATATTCCGTTTCTAGTTTTGATGATAATGTTAGTGACCATGTATACCGATTTAAAATGATTAATTTTACAAAAATAGCTGTAGTAGCTTGTTTTAGTGAGTAGTTTCATTACGGTGAAGATGGGCTTCCATCATTTAGCAATAGAATAACTAAATGATGATTGAGAGCGGTGCTAAGAGGTATCAATCATTCGCAGAGACTGCCACGCTGGAAATGTCTCTTGTAGTAAAAAATAACAATAAAGATGCAGGATGGAACTGGGGAAACCACGTGGCTGTTCTTCAACAGTCTGGATCTCCACCATTACGTACTCCACCAAGACTGAAAGTTCTTGAACGTCATAAATAGAAGTAAATGTAATAACTTTTCATCAGTGAGATTTTTGAGAATTTCTGCATGTGAAAATTTTATTTAATATGTGTAATGTTCAAAACAATTTTAAATGATTAGAATTACACACATTTGCATTAAGTTGTCGAATTTAGAGTAAATCATTATGACAATTAATTTGCTTTAACTTTAGGGGAGGTGGTTAATCCTGAAAAATAAAAGCAGTATAGTTAAAAATGTGAGAAAGTTTAAAACATGCTTTAAAACCACAAATCAAAAAATAAAAACGCTGAAAAACATTGCGAATTTCCACATGAAAAATCAACGAAACTAATATCATGAGCATTTGAGTGAACAAGATTAAAGTGATTAGCGTCGCCGCGTCCCGCCGTAACACCGGTCACTCACTTAATTCGGCTCGTTTTAAAGCAATCTTTTTCAGCAGCCGAGCATGCCGTTAAAAGTATTTCCAAACGTATAAATAATTTACGAAACGAGGACATAAAGTTTGCGGAGCGACCCCCGCTCGCATGCAAATCGAGTTGAAAGAAAGAAGTGTCCGCGACCGCGGCACCATCTCTTTCCTCCGCTGAATATCCGAACGCGGGGGAAAGGGAGAGAGGACGTGTAGTGGATTACTGTTTGAGCGGGAGCGAGAGAGAGGCAGTCGGTAGTTGCGTTCGGTTAAGTGAATCAGTGCCCGCGCTCGCTATTAAATCAGGGCGCGGGAGCGGGGAGGCGCGCGTGCTAAAATGCTCTTTACGGCGGGTGGGGTTTTGTTTGCCGAGGGCGGTTTCAGAGCGATTACTCGCAGTTGGCAGTACCCGCGGCGTAGTGGCGGCAGTCGCGACGTGGCGCGGCTCGCGAGTGCTCGTACGTGTTTCCGAACGTAATGTCAGTGACAGCGCGGTGACCGCGCTTTTTCGCACGCGGAGTTCGGCGGGAAAAGTTCCCGCCCACAATAAGACAACATATTTTCGGACGCTAATAAGGTAATTAAAGTTTTTGATTTATTTTTGTTGTGGTTTTGTAAGTTAAAACTAACTTTGTTTGCAAACTTTTCTTTCCGACGGAAAATCTTGCTGCCATTTATTGGATTTTCTTTTAGAAGAAGTGTTTTTGGATCTACTTTTAGAAGATGTGAGGTGCTGTAAAATCAACCCTATTTATTTTTCATATTTTTAGTCTAGATCAAACTAAGTGAGCTAAAACATTTCAGAGAATACATAACTTGAATAAATGAAATTAATTATTGCGTGCAGATTTTTATATTGAAGAATGGCATACATTCTTTATTTTATTGAAACTTTTTTACGCATTCTCATAACCCACGGACCACATATTAGCAACATTCTTTCCTTATTCTTTATTAGTTTAACTTTGTAATCAAAAGAAATCAGCTGTAATTCAAATTAACTGAAATGTATGCGTATGCAAAGGTCATAGTTTTTTTTTAACATTATACCTCATTAAGCAACCTACAATAAAGCAATATAAAAGAGTACCTAAATATTTAAAAGATATTTATAAAACTTCACTTATTTTTGCCGTAACCACAAACAAAAAAATAAAATTTTTAAAACATAAAAATTTCTATTACTAAACCTCCGACGTCTGTTTGTCTGTCACGGGGCTGTATATGTAAAACCGTAATAACTGTACCATTGCGAATGCGTATTCACACGATACTGATGATTAAATGGAAATGATTTGTCTAAAATAGACCGTAAAGAAATATCGTGAATATTTTAACAACATTTTATTTCGTGGACTTTGGGGTACGATACTCTTACTTGTAAGTAAGAATTGTATTGGCAAAAAAAAATGTCAATTACAATTGGCAATTCTTTTTATTAATAGGGTTCTTTTATTTGATTAAATCAAAAAAATCTAATCAAATTATTTATTAACTGATCATAAAATCTAATTTGTTAGTAATACATAAACATCTTAAACACTAGCACATAATTATATTTGGGTAATTTTGGTTAAATAAAAACTAACACGGCTTTTTAATTTCCTAGACAAATCTGTACTAACGGCGGACCAAAAGACCACTATAGATACTTTAGTTACGAAAAAAATCGTAGTAATTTTGGTTTTGTGTTTAAAAATTCAAGCCCGCTTGCACCATTAATCATTAATCGTATTTAAAAGATCTTCAATCATTTAATAGTAACAGATACCTGTTTCGCAGAGCTCTCGCTCGCTCTCGCCCGTTTCTATTAGTTCTATTTATACATATAACTCCATGCTAAGTAAGAAAAGAAAATTTATAACAAGAAAATTTATACCTGTAAACAACTATGAGTTCAAAGTCCAAGTAGACCACTCCAGATAGAGGAAAATTACAATCAATCAAAGTTTTAATACAGGCATATTGTATTCACTTAAGGGGCTGATTTTCAAACGTTTGGTTTTTTTTTGGTTTTCGATATAAAAAAGTCCAACGTTGATTTTATTCTACATATATGTTATATATCAGATAAAGTTATATAAACATATAGATATCAGACGTCGGAAAAATGAGGTTCCGTCAGAACGGTGTAAACAGACTGCGGACGCGGGTCCAGACGCCGTGTATTAATAGATACTTTATTGCTGTTAACAATTTGCCATCTGCCTTAGAAGCTCAAGATAAACTCAATCATCTCAGCCTATTTCAGTCAACTGCTGGGCATGGGACCTCTCCCAAGCTGCACGAAATCATCCTCGTCCTCCGCCTTCCCTACATCAGGCCTACCTACCCAGTTTCAAGGTCTGGGGTACATCCCGACACTACGCTTAACGATACACGGTTTTCACGAAATAATTTTAGTCTGTAAGTCTTCAAGACCTGGTGGTGAAATAATAACAGCCGCGCTTGCCTAGGTTGATCCGTGGATGGGTGACTACCCATTACATACCGTGTGTCCTACGTGGTTTAGATAGTACGTTAAGCCGTTGGTCCCGGCTGTCTTTTGTAGATCTTTCAGATCAGTGCCCCGAAAGTCTGACAACCAGTTTTACAAAGGGGTATCATATTACTCAATACTAATTGGGTTGTGGAGGTCAGATAGGTAGTCGCTGCATGTAAAATACTGGTATCAGCTGCCTAGGCTATAAGCCGACCCCAACATAGTTAGGAAAAGACTAGGCAGATGATGAAGTCTGTCAGATAGAATTCAGGCCTAAAATAATGCCACATCATTAAACCAACGCGTGCATACAATAATATACTTAATCAATATAATCAATTGGCACGTACCGACGTCACGATGCAAGACGCTCGTCTCAATCAGTTGCCTCCTAACACAATAAAAGCCAATAACGTTCCTCTCGAGCAATAAGCTCAATTACTAGCAAATATGAGCATTGTATTGATATGCAATCGTGGACGGCGCCCGGGGCAATTATTGTGGCGCTATGAGCTATATAGCTTTGAGTAGGTATGTAGAAATGGCTGATTGAATCGTCTAGCGAGTGGTTTTCAAAATACCGTATTTTTTAGAAGGTAGAAGTGTTGTTTTGCAAATAAAAATAATGTGAAAACATCCAACAGCACTCATCAGCTGCTTATTCTTTATCCCACTGTGCAATTTGGTTCAGTATTTTAAATGAAACCACTATCTAAGTGTCCTACACAACACAGTTATTGAGTAATACAATGCAACAGCAATATATAAAGATTGTTGAAAGTATATATTAGACGAAAGAAAGAATATTTGTCTATATATAAATCCGCGTAGCAAAGCGCTACGAAACGCCTACGAAAGTGCTACGAAAATAAAATGTCCGTATTCAATCTACATTTTTTCTTGCATTTTGATTTTGGAAGTAACAGTTATTTTTTTGTGAAAAGTAGATATTAATAATTGCATTTTTAATACACTTTACCCCTAAGGAAAGCAATTACAGCGTTTTATTTTTATTTAAGTATACAACATTAGTTTCAGTATATGCTAAACCTGAATATAGTTTGTTCAGAATAAGTAACTGAATCGATTCCAATAATTTTTAAACCATGTTATATTTTGTCCCAAAAATATTTAGAAAAGGCTACAAGTAGGACATCGAGCGACACTAAGTACCTATCGCCATCATTTAGGTACCTACTGCCAAATTACTATTATCAATGAACTCACGACGCCGCTGGAGGGGCGCGCGCGTGCGTCCGCGTGGTGACCACGTTTTTGTGCGGACAACGAAGAACAAGAACAAGCTTATAAATTTGTGATTTTTCATGATACAGTTTTGAAATTTTGTACATAGATTCTTTACATAAAAATACTAGACACGTGTTTCAGGTTTCGCATATACTAAAACTAACGTTGTATATGGAAGTTCTCAACGATATTGAATTCCAGCTGAAAAACTCCTTCGTTAGTTCCTTCATAAGTTTAGACATCTACCAATACGCTATAGGACAAATTTATCAGTTCGCGCAGACCTCTCTAATGGTCCATAATGAGGAGTAATTGGATTGAGAGCCCGAGAACCAACCGATCACTATATCGACTAGAAACAGTTAGCCTGTTAGCCGTCATTAGTTTCCAGTCAATTTTCAGATTTAGTCTAACTGTTAGTCCGTTATACTGATTGGTTAAGAGAATTTAGTTTAGAGCCATTTGGGTGAACTTAGTTGGACTTTGGTTGTTTTAACTTTGTGCTTAGTTTCGTGTTTTGAGTATCAAAGTTGGTGTTGAAATGACGAGCAGTATGTCCGACTTTTTGGTGCCGAAAATGGTTATGCAAAGATCTGTTGTAACAACGTTTTGTACTATCAAAAAATAAATATTAGTGGCTGTTATTTCAAGGTTTTTGACAATTGTTACGGCGGGTAGTAAGTCGAAAGTCCGTAATTCTGACTGACAATCAGTCTTACCAAGGGGTCCCGGGTTTTATTTTAATATCAGCAAAAAATTAATTAACTGAGTTTTGAAGGCCATATATGCAGTCGTTCCATGTAAAATAATGGTACGGATCAGCTGCATCCGGTTAAACTGGAAAACAAGGCAAAAGATGTTTTCTTTCTATCTTCTTTAAATCCATACTTCCAAACTTAATATTATAAATGTCCGGTCATCATGAAATTTTACATATAAGTTGTCAGGTGTAGAGAAACCGACATAGGGGTACCTTTCATCCGAAAAAAGTACAATTCCCGAGGAAAACAACAATAACGTTCTTATGATAATATATGGCGCCACGTGTCTTTCGAATCATGATTGAATTATATTATTATAGAAACTTTAGTAGTCTGTTAAGGGCATTACATGGCTCAAATCCCAAAAACAGCGTATGTTCAAAGAAATTTGTTGATGAATCCCTTCGTGCGTTTTCCGTGTAAAAAAAGTATGTTACAGTTAAGTTCATCACAAATAAATTGTATTGTTTAAAATTTTAATAAACCTTCTCAATTTTTTTTGGTTAATGTAGAAATTAGGTCCTTTTTCAACCTTAATTGTAAATTATCTCTGTAACGGCTGAATAGATCGGCATGAATTTTGTAACAACAAATACGTAATGATATACTTAACAATCTGTTTTGTTTTTTTTCTGTTATTTCTTTTAATATTTTTAAATAATAAATAAAAACCGAAATTTTGCGAAATGTGCGGGGCAAGTCAACAAAAACCAGTACAGGGATCAAATCATCAAGGTCATCGAGCAATGTAATGCCCTTAAGAGTTTAATTGTCAAATTCTAAATTAGCGCGAGCGAAGTCGCGGGCAACAGCTAATAAGAGAATAAAAACAAGAAGTTCCAGCGATAGGAACGTTGTAGGCTAACCAGCTATCTTCTTGATTTTACTCTACTTCTCTGCATATCGATCGACAATCGACAAAGTTTTCACAACCCACTCTCTTCTCTACAAATTTCTGCAAAGGTCGATAACCGAAAAAGCAAAAGAAAAAAAAACCGTACAAACGGCCAGCAGTA
The DNA here is from genome assembly GCA_905163415.1 of Noctua fimbriata. NCBI lineage: Eukaryota > Metazoa > Arthropoda > Insecta > Lepidoptera > Noctuidae > Noctua > Noctua fimbriata. The sequence continues at coordinate 13,949,308 of LR990940.1, read as the reverse complement.
AGCTGCGTTTATTCGATATAGCGGTATCGACGCCAATTGAGTAGCGTCGCCGCGTCCTCCCGATAATTGCACATAATTGCTCGACCAAAGGGTACTATCGACGGGCGAATTATTCTTAGTAACGCGGTTTTCTTGGGATAGCTTGAAGGTGAAAGGTTATTGGTTAGGCTAAGGATACTGATGATGTGTAGTAGGGCACTGGGATGTGTTGAACATCCTGTGAACTTTGGCGTTGATGTTTGATGAAATATGACATATTCTGTCATTTTTAATGCGGTCTTCATTTTCAGGTTTCCGTACCCGAAGGGTATCCAACGGGACCCTGTTACTAAGCCTCCGCTGTCCGTCCGTCCATCTGTCTGTCAGCGGGCTGTATCTCATGAGCCATAATAGGCAGACAGTTGAAATTATCACAGAATGTATATTTCTATTGCCGGTATAACAACAAATAATAAAAAAAAAACTAAAGGGGGCTCCCCTACTACGATGGTAAGGAACCCTTTATGTGCGAGTCCGACTCGCACTTGGCCGGTTTTTATAGAATTATCGCTCATTAACGGTCGGTGAAAAATCTTGATTTTTTTTTTTGCATTTGGACAACGAATTGTTTGTAACATGTACAAAATGTCCAAAATGGATTAAGACCCATTATGGGAGAAAACCGGTTTTAGATTAATACAATTTACGAAATTCATTTGTATTTCTTTCTTTTTCTGTTCCATAAAAAATTGATTGGATTAATCGAACCAATCCAGTATTAATTAGTTAGTTTTCATTAGTCAAATACAAATGAAAACTAACTAATTATGTCGGATTTAACAATTAACTGTATTTATGTACCTAAATAACTAAAAACTGTTTTGTAACTGCATTTCCTACTCCTATGTTTAAAGGCTACACTATAAAATGTAAAAATTAATTTTAATACTTTCACATGTATTCTTGGTGTATGCTTTGTTGATTGTCCTTATTATTATTATAAGGCTACATTGTCCCACTGCAGGGCAAAGGCCTCCCTTCCCTCCTTCCACATTTCGCGATCTAGTGCGATTGTAGGCCAATCCTTTGCGAAAGAGTCCAGCTCATCCCGCCATCTCCTTCTGGTTGTCCTTAAATAAATACATAAATAAACTGATATCACGATCAACGTGTTTGTGTTATTCACAACGTATGAGCATGAAAAGAAAAGAAATATGATGATAATGCGGTTGTAACTTACTTCGAGAATTATAACCAAGTTCCTCAACATAATTTTTTCGATTCTATTATAATGTAGAGAAAGTTTTCAGGCACTCGCGGGGAGTAGCTTCACTTGAAGTTTCTCATTCCAAGCCCGACAGTTAGGGTTGCTACCAATATAGAAATTCGAATATTTTGTGACACAAGTTAGAAAAATCAACACATCCTTCAGATATTAGAAAGATATAGATAGATAGATAAGAACAAAGAAAGAAAAAAAAAGAAGTAAGATATAGATGTTATATAGATTTTCATCATCTGCCTAGCCTTTTCCCAATTATGGTGGAGTCGGCTTCAAGTGTGGTTACACTTCAAGTGTGGGTGCAGCTGAATATCAGTATTTTAAATAAATAAATAAAATCTTTATTAACAGGTGATTGTTCAAACATCAGTGTAGGCCTGGCTCTTGTACTAGGATTCCCTGTATCACAAGAGCCAGCACAGCTCATTTTAGATGTAGTCACTGTCTATCTGACTTCCACAACCAAGTTACTGGGTAAATGATGCTCCTTGAAAACATTGGTTGTACTGGGCTTCTATCGACTTCTAAGTACTAGAAGTTCGCATCATTTTCTGCCTAGCCTTTTCCCAACTATGTTGGGGTCGGTTTCTAGTCTGACCGGATGCAGCTGAAAACCAGTATTTTATATGGAGCGACTGCCAAGCTGATCTCCACAACACAGTTATAGTACGATACTCTTTGGTAAGACTGGTTGTCAGACTTTCGGGCCAGTGACCTATAACGACTGTCAAAGCTCTACACTTGATTTCCGGAAACAACGGCTTAAAGTGCTCAGTATGTAATGGGTCGTCAGCCATCCACGGTCCAACCTAGGTAAGCGCGGCTTAACCTAAAGATCGACCGGAGCGGCTGTTATTATTTAGCCACGAGTCTTACACACATACATAAACAAATTCTTCAGGTGTGCAAAAGTATTTATTCAAAGACATTAATTCGGTTGAGTCCAGTTACGGGTGATTCTTTTGAAAAATAATCAGTGAATGGGTTATAAACAAGAACTTAACTTTAGGTAATGAACACCGTACAGAATAATATAATAAAGCTGGTAGTTGTCAAATACAAACATGTTTCGGAGTTTTTTGAAACTTTACATGGCTTTTTCCTTGTATTATTCTATACACCACTATTTTTTAATTAGTACAAATACTTAAAGGGCTTATTAGAGAAGGTCTTGTTATTATATATGTAAAGTCTCAATAAATAATATTCATAAACAGCAAAGTTATAAGCGTTTGTTTATATCCCAAAATGTCACTCAATTTATGGAAATATAGTTTGCCGGGACCTATGAATGGCGACAGGAATGGAAAAGCACTGTGCGTAGTATTTTCTAGTGGTAATTGTTATGAATGATTGATTCAATTATGAATTTACCAGTTATGACAAATTTTCGTGGAAAATTTTGGGATTTCGTTTTATTGACTTTTGATTACACAAATATGAGCAGTAACGGGTACGGATAGAGCATCATTTTTTTGTACTAATTAAAATATAGTGGTGTATATAAACTTAAAAAAAAAGTGCTAAGTTTTGATCTCAGCTCCCTTAGACGTTGTAACAACTTAACTTAAAAACAAACTAACCCAAAATTACATTATAACGTACCAAAAAAAACATTCAATTTAATCCAAAGTACGTAGCAGCGAGTGTGTATCGTCGCTTAAACCGATTAAAGGCCAGATAGAGCCGGTTACGCAAATTATGACTGACAGGTGGCCATAGGGCTGTGCTTATCACAAATTAACATTTTATTAGATGTTCTGGGGGTACGGAGTTCAAACGTATCAAATGTTTTAGAAGAATCTACAACATCATTTTTAGTATATGCGAAACCTGAATATAGTTTGTTCAGAATAAGGAACTGAATCGATTACAATAATTTTTAAACCATGTTATATTTTGTCCAAAAAATATTTAAATAAATTACAAGTTGGTCACCGAGCGACATTAAGTACCTATCGCAATAATTCAGGTACCTACTGCCAAATTATGTTTATGAATGAGCTCAAGACAAAGTTGGAGGCCCGCGCGCGGGCGTGCCGTGTGCTGACCACGATTTTGTGCGGACAACCAGGTAACAGAACAAGCTTATAACTTTGTGATTTTTAAAGTACTGGGAAATACAGTACCACTTTGTGAGACTGATTGTCAGACTTTCGAACCACTGACTACCTGTAAAGACTGTTAAAGATCTACTAATGACAGCCAGGACCATCGACTTAACGTGCTCTCCGAGGCACGGAGGAAACTCGGTATGTAATGATGGTCACCCATCCACAGACCGACCTTAGCAAGCGTGGCTTACCCTTGAAGATCGACTCACAAAAAATAAACAACAACCCATTATCATTAAACCAAACCAAAACCCGTCACAACTCCGCCAGATCATTATTTTTCCTCCATCGATTGGATTGTCGCGCCCCGATTGAACCATTGCCCACTATTAATAGTTAATTTAAACCGTTCAATTGATCTCCATTACAATTGGTAAAAGTTCGATATCAAATGAACGAGCCAGTAGCACTGTGATTAAATATTATTGATTGTTAGTTAACGGCAAGCGGGTTTGAATCGTAAAATAATTTGTATCAATTGAATTGAATTTTTTATTTTTTTATGTCGATCTGTTGTGGGTTGTGTGTTGTTTATTGTGTTTTGATCGCTTGAACCATAATCTGCCTAGGCTTTTCCCAACTATATTGGGGTCGGCTTCCAGTCTTAATGGATTCAGCTGAATACCAGTATTTTACATGAAGCGACTGCCTATCTGACCTCCACAACTCAATTAGTACTGGGTAATACGATAACCCTTGGAAAGACTGGTTGTCAGAGTTTCAGGTCACTGACTATCTGTAACGACTGTCAAAGAACTACAAATGACACCCAGGACCAATGGCTTAACGTGCTTTCCGAGGAGGTTTGGGATCGTTTAATTATTAGTCGTATATGACTCCATGGATACTAGGTATTTTTCGTGAAAATTATTTTAAATGCTGTATTTCCTTACTCTATTCATTTATAAGTCTACATTACCTTAGAAAATTAATAATTCATTATTAATTGTCATAATTAAAACGAAATTAAATCTGAATAGACGAAAGTCTTTATAAAAATACACACAAGACTCTAATTTACTATTACTTGAATAGTTTTATTTAAGGTATCTTAAAAACAATTGTTATTTCTTTTACTTTTTCTTTACACATGTGGGTCGTGACAACCCTGAGCGCAGATGAATTTCAGTAAAATTCAATAATGTGTACTTCAACGGGCGTCGCGATTCCAATTCACTAAAATTTCACTCATTAACATTTAACGTCGAACTTGGCATAATTTACCTAACAGAACATTTTTATAGAATCCAAGCATTTTCTTGTAAAAGAGCGGGAATTGACAAATTGCGAACACCGGGGACTGACACATACAAGGTGTAAACGGGCCCTTCACGAAGTCGTCAACCAAGCATTCTGTACATCAAAATAAGTATAATCAGCCTATAATGTTCCCACTGTTGGGACACAGGCCTCCTCTCTATGAGAGGGAATGGGCTATAATCCACCACGCGGGCCCAGTGCGGGGTGGTAGATGTCACATGTCTTCGAATTTTTGGTTCTAGGACATGCCGGTTTCCTCACGATGTTTTCTTTCACCGTTTTGAGAGCAGTGGTGAAGAAAATAACTTACACAAAGTAATGCGCCTGCCTGGGTTCGAACCCACGACTTACTGCTCGTAAGTCGGAACCACCACCACAGGGCCACCGCTGCTCTCAAAATAAGTAACCCTAGGCAAAAATTATTTGCCTTTCAGTTTCGTTAAGGGTATTTTTACACCCATTATACTATTTTGTAGTATCTGCCAGTGTGCGTTGTCCGTAGCGTATGCAGTTTGTCCTACCTGTTTGACCGACCGAATCTTAGCTTTCTCTCAATTTGGGAGCCAAAACGCATACTGGACCCTAGTACGTAAAGGAATATTATCCATTTTTTTCTTCTCAAGTCGATGACTCAGATTTTGTCCGACCAGTACGTAGCGACCTGGAGAGCTCTGTCATTTGCCTCATTCAAGTTCTGGGAGGTTACTATGACATATGTCAGGTCGTCTAGCGCCATCTCTTTCCCACACTAGAATTACTTCTGCTTTAAGACGTCATGGTTAGGCCACCTGGAGCGCGCACAACAGACAGGAGACAAGGTGATTTATTTTTTTTTAGGTTGGGAAATCATCAAATGACCCCAGACTTCTACTGACTAAAACCCATCCATGTTCCTTCTTTGCCCTTTGTGTTCCAGGGCCACGGTAACTCTTTCGAACAGTCCCGCAGAAGGAGACAAGGTGTGGCATATCCTATGTTGGGGCTCTACACTCGCATTGTGTCCGTGATATGTCGATTATACTCCATCTGTTAAAATTGTATCGGCAGCGGTCAGCTTGAGCCCGCAGTTGGTTCAAACATCGGCAATTGCAGTTCGTAACCAAATAAAAATATCCTTAAAACAGTGCAGGAAACAATAGGAAGTATAATTTCAAGGTGTTGGTGTGTTTAATTATCAGCCACATAGTTATTTAATCAAGCGTCTGGAAAACTAAGAGCTATAGCATTGGAAAGACGGAAAAAGCCCCTTACTCCTTAAATATCATCTTTCACGAATTTCCATCAATCTTTCACGAGTTCTAAAATCATATATAAGAAAAACAGCAAGCAAAAATACGAAAAATAAACATAACGTGCACTCATTCGCTCCACATTACCCGTAAAATAAACACAATTCAGCAAAGACTAATTAATACATTAACAGCTAAAGGTATACCGATACTTAATTACTCGGTTAATTGATTAAATCGTAGTCGATTCCAAATTAAACGGTACAAATAGGATTTCGGAGCAAATTGTGTTTGAACACGGTATTGAACCGAAGCGATGTTTACATTGAAACGATTCGCGTATTGAGTGCTTTTAAAATGATGCTGGGCTGAGTTTTGAAGGTGGAATAAAAGTGTTTGAGTAGACTAGCGATTTCTGTCTTGGTACATAATCTTGGGTTGTCGAATATTTCAATTGTTGCTACTGTTTTGCTAAAATGTAATATCACTGTAATTCTTACTGAAAGTGCAACATCAAGTGCTCGATGTCGCACCATTCTAGTTATGGCTTTGTGAAGTCCTATCTTCCACATTTAAGCACTGTAATTCTTACTGAAAATGCAAAATCAAGTGCTCGATGTTGCACCATTCTAGTTATGGTTTTGTGAAGTCCTATATTCCACATTTAAGCACTGTAATTCTTACTGAAAATGCAAAATCAAGTGCTCGATGTTGCACCATTCTAGTTATGGCTTTGTGAAGTCCTATCTTCCACATTTAAGCACTGTAATTCTTACTGAAATTGCAAAATCAAGTGCTCGATGTTGCACCATTCTAGTTATGGCTTTGTGAAGTCCTACCTTCCACATTTAAGCCTTTTCCACATACGAAGCGTTCAGACCACTTCAACAATATCAAGGTTCTCTATTATCCGTCTCGTAGATTCAAAATAAGCTCTTAATATAATAAACATGAAAAGGTTTACGAGATAAATCATCAGTTCCCACATTTGGCGGCAACTCACAATGGTACAGCGGCCCTCTTCCCTCCTCCCGTGTTGTGCGAGTGACGATAATCTCACCTCGACAAGACGGGAATGCGAAATGAAGTGCTTTTGCCACACCAGCAAAAAAAACAAAACAACCTTTTGAAATTCGAATGGTAATTCCTTTGGTTGTTTTTAAAATTCTATTATTTTAATGACGTAAGTGGCTGTATATGATTTTGCTTGCGTGAAAAGAGCACAGACAAATATAAAAAAAAACTGAAGTGTCAGTTTTTTTTTAATTTGTTTGTGCTGTGCCACTGGAAGTGAGATATTTAGATTATCTGGATTCAGGATCAGTCTATTATTAAATAATGCACCGTTTATAAATCTCAACGAGTAGTTTTCTTGTTTGTTAATGCGAGAATAGACGATTCAGGATATAGTCAGTTTACTCTGGCGGTCTGACCTAGGCGTAAATCTGAGGTTGTTGAGAATGATTGCAATTGTTGCAAACAACATGATTGGGTAACACTTGTTTACCAAAGATTTTATTGCATGGTAAATCATTTATATTTAATATGTTTATATCTAACGTGAAGCTTCTTTAATTATTTTATTGTGCTTCTTTGATATCTTTTCGGTTTTCGGTTATTGTCTAAACTAAAACCTGGATTTAAATTCTACGTGAAAACCATGTATCCGAAAATACAGTCTGATTTATTATTTGGCCTATTAATTTATTTTATTAATAAATTCGTACATTTTATGACCATAATTTGAAGAATATCAATTTCCATTCAATTTTTATTGAAACCAATAAAAATTGGGTGGTCCTCTTCCCAAACTCTCACTCATCTCGTCAGAACGACATGACGAATAATAGAGAAGTATTGAAGCAAAAGAAGAAGAAGACGTGCTGAGACATCCCCAAATAAATTGGGATGGGGGCAGAAAAATGGTGATGAATAAAAATTGGGTATAGATCTGGTTTTTTTTTTTCATAAAAATATTGCAAAAACAATGCGAAGGTTATGGTTGCAGCACGGATGCGGTGGCCGGTGGGTGTAATACGGTAATGGCACGACAATATAAATAGGATTAGTGTATCAGGACCCCACGCGCGTAGACAGGACGAGCCAATACACGCACCGACACTGTGCGCCGCCACGGACTGTGCTGTGGACAAAAATATATATAAAACAGTTGATTCACTTAATAAAAATACAATAACTACCACGTTTTATTCTGATTCGAGTCACATGAGGAAAGAATTGAAATAATCATGTCTGCGCGAACATTTATAAAGAAAAACAAAAAAAAGTCTAAATACTTGTATTTTTTTCGAAAATAATGATTTGCTTCACCTTTTTAAAAAAAAAATCAGGACGAACATGATGCGATGTTAAATAAGTTTACAGGAAATATTTACGTGATACCTAATTCTTATGGCTCAGATAATGTAGCATTCTATTAGCGACAACGATGAAAGAAATGTCAAAACTGACTTAACCTACCGAAAAGCTGCTGTCAATCCAGGTCTTTAGAAAAATGAAACGCTTGCTTAATGATTGTATAGGCCTTTTCGTTACTTCTACAAGCTGCAAAAATTAGCCTCTGCAACGTTGAACAAAATTGTCTACGAATTTCCAGATTTTGTCTCAACAGAGTCGGGTTTCATGCAAAACTTAGAGTGTGTAGCCTCTCCATGTTATCCCTTAATGAAAAGGTGTGACCGTTAAGTAGATTGGCCGTCTGATGTTTTATAATCCCACCCAGATTATCATAGAAAGTTCATTAATGTCTGTTTTCTCTAACGCTAAGGGATACCGAAATTAATGAATCGTTGGAATTTGAACTCTCGTCTCTAAGCCGAGCGTTCAAAATCTCACAGTCTGCTTTTATTTAGACTTTAGTTTTGAGTGTCTTTTAGTGGTTGTGAAACAGCTGTTAATGTATTATAAGTAAGCGTCAGTTTCTACGTATTTTAGCGTTAACAGAATTAGTTATTATAACATTATTAAAACGGTAATGGGTTCATGTTAACTTTGATGGTTTAGTTGTATATTATGAAAATTTATTAATGATTAAATATTAATTTGAGGGGATTAAAATTTTATGGAATGAATAATGTGAATCTAGAAGAGGGTTTAAGTTTTATAAATCTAATGTTTGTATTTTGTAAAGTAATTTTAGTTTATTTTTTTTGTTATTATTTATTACGAGAGAAAAGTGAAACGTCTAAACACAATATCATAATTGTTCTGCTTTTATTTCAATTTATTTGGGAACGGTGCAGCATGACTGAAATACTTCTCTATTCTTCGTCCTCTCAGAATATAAAATAGATCTTTACTAGCCAAAAATAGAAAAAAAATCGTTAAAAATATTAATTTTGTCCATAAAAATCAGTACCGCGAGCACAGTGTGCTGACGTCAGTCGCAGCATCGAATGCGCCCGCGCATCGTTTAGCCGATTCATTGCTCCATTAATGTCATTTATACCGACGGCACTACACGTGGGTCTCTAGTTATACGAGTATGTGCAATTGAATTTCATTGCCATTTTCCTTTCGCAAATAAACTTATGGTAGTGTGCGGATTATGATTAGTAAAAGGTTTAAATAATTAAAGTTAATCTAATTTTATTAAAAAAGATCGGGTTACTTTTTAACGATATAAATGAATTGTGTGAAGTGGAATTTAAGTAATATTATAAATTAAATAAACATATTAAAAACCAAATTATATGACATCATGATAATTTATAATAAGGTAATATTTAAGTTAAAATAGAACTTATGCATGTTTGCCTATATAAAATAATCCTAATCTTTTTCTTTTAAAACTGCGGTTCACATTTGTCTATATCTTTGCATACTACTTTCTTCTACATCTACTGAAAATTCTAAAAAAAAACTTGTACCAAAATTCACATAAGTTCAATGATACATTTTTCAAGGTTTGAGTTTGGCATAACTTTACACCAAGACTCCCAACAACCCAGATTCGGTCTAATTGGTAAATAAGGACCAGATTGCGGACCAACTGCGGACATCGGACACTGACAGATCAGATTCAGATATTAGAGATTCAGTTATGCATCAGAGTCCGATGTACGGAACCGCGTCCTCGATTTGTCAGTAAGAACTCGTTTGACCGAACCTTAACTTTCTCTAAGCTACACATGTCATAAACGTTTCTACCTCTTAAAAGTCTATCCCACTTCTGCATCCGATGACACAGCTGCCAACCTGCTGTAGCGTTGGGTATGTCGCACGCTGCTCTGGGACCAGCAATTTATTCATCGAAATTAACTGATTCATTTATTTTAATCGAAAATGCGGCTATTCCACAATAGTTAAAGAAATGTAACGTCACAAAAAATGTTATACATACAACTAATATTACGATTACATCATGAGAAGATGGTAAATATTTTAATTAGGACGTTCCTTATGCTTGATTACTTCCTTTGTTTTTATTCAAAACAACGTGATATTTGTTTTCTATATTTTTGTAGCTGACTGATCACTTCTACTGTTGACTGACGGACCACTTCTAGAGTTGAAGTAGGCTTCAAATTTTCAAAGTTACATTTCACGCAGCTCTTTATTTCTAAAAATATATCCCACCTCTGATGATGACACATCTGACAACCTGCAGCAGCGGTCGGAATGTCACACGCTGCACTGCGACTGGCAATTTATTCATCGAAATTAATTGATTTATGGCCAGCACGTCCTTACTGCCGTCACACAGTGCGCTCGCGCTCTTGCAGAACTACTATTTGTTCTGCGAAACTTATTCTAGGAAAAGAATATGGTAAATCTGAAAGTTATACTGGCTGTAACTCCGTGTTTATTAAATAAATTCTGCAGGTAACGACTAGAAAGTGTAATAATATTTTGCATTTTTGACTATCTGAATCAATTCAATTATTTTAAGACTTCCTATTGCAGAGTTTTTACGGGGATAACGATTCTAAGAACTAAGTTTTCTCATATTCGTTAGTAGCAGAACATATTTTATAATTTTTGTATATAAAATAACTATGGCTAAAGATAATAAATACGAGATTCTCACATTAATACGTTTCAATTAAATATTTTGAGTTCAGATATTTTGATGCAGATCTATTTAAATATGGAATGATGATAGATCACTATTGTGATAGCTCCCACAAGTGAGACCGATGTGGACCATTATTCACAAGATCTACATTAACTGAAGACAGATTGCTGTCTGTCAAATACCGTTGTGTTATATATGAGAACTAAATGAATCTGTGTGAGGCCGAAAAACGATATGACTTTGCATCGCGTGTTTGTGTTTTTAGCCCCGACATCACGCTTTTATATATTTTTAGTTAGATAAGATGTTGAATAGACATCATATAGGTACATAAACTTATTGTTCGTGATGATTAAAGTTTAAAAAAGATTTTTATATCTGAGATTTACATTTTGCGTTCTAATATCTCTCTGTCAATAGATGCTTGCCTCAAATGAATCACAATCACATAATTATCCTAGAACGAAAAAAAACGAAGACATGTGACATCCACCAACTGGCACTGGGCCCGCGTGGTTGATTCTGGCCCACTCCACACTGAGAGGAAGTCTATGTCCCAGCAATGGGAACATTATAGCCTGATGATGAAATGTGTCTACGCATTCTCTTTCAAACTTATTCTTGTTAGGTAATTGAAACAGCGAGCGAATTGTATTCCTCTTCAATTAAAAATAAGTCCCAGATCGATGCATTCTAGACCATTAAATAGCAGGGTAAGTATTCCGCACCTCAAACGTGCCATGAGACGCGCCGCGCTATTAAAACATTCCGTTTTCACCTGTTCATCTGACACAATTCATGCTTAATACACAATCAGACCGCGATACGAAGGGTTAAGTAACGGCCTATGATCACAAGCGAATGCCGTCTCAATCACTTGACAATTGCATACAATTGTAAAGGTGCACGCACATGATAGCACACGTAGGTTTGTGAACCGCGCGGGTTGTAGAAAATCGCGCGCTTGGTTTCTTTGCCATTGACATTTCAATCTTTTACGGGTGTTATACATAGTCATATTATTAGTGTCCATTCATGCCTGGTTTTAATTGTATAGTTTTGGTAAAAATAGTCGATTTAAGTTTAAAATCCCTTTTTAATTAATTGAAATCTAGATTTATCTTACCCGATTATTTATAAGAGTCTGTGGTAAGGTTTATACATTCATATATATTTTTTTTTTGCGAACGATTAATCTGTGCATGTAATTGCGCGGGTCGGCAACGTTTGCGCGTATCGTTATCTGCTTTCGTTTGAATACACACCGTGCGTCAATTGATCACGCGGCACCGCGGCTCCATAGTGTGCGCCTACCCTAACTTTAAATTCATTGCGCATACGCAGAAGGATTGGATTCGTCGCCTTATTATTACGCGGTGTCATTTCTATGTTAATGCCGATAGTATTAGATCGTTGTAATTGCTGGTGTGATATTGTCCTGAATGCGAGGTGATTGTCGGCGTTTCTGATTGTATGACTTTCTATGACATTCTAGCACGATGCTCAGTCGTGAATCTTGATGAAGGATGGATTGATTTGATTCTAATTTCAAGTTGAACCTTGTTTTCGATTTATTAAGTTGAGTACTTATAAGATTTAAAAAACAAGTATTATGGGTAGGTGTCCTGGTCTATACTTATAAATTTATGGGTCTGAGCTAAAGATAAATAATATCAAATAAAAAAATATAATAATATAAAATGTTTCATCGATAATTTAAAAGAAAATCAGATGTCTCATACAAAATTGCAACACCTACGCGGTCAAAAGGTAACAGGATGGAATGAATGGAACAGCTGATTTTTTTTTTAAATTACCGATAAATAATTTAGATGTGTAAATTTTGATTGACGATTTTGTACGTGCTAACCGTTTTCGCGTCGGTGTCCTTCCATAGTATTATATGGATTAGATACACCTTTTGGAACAGAGGTAGCATATTATGGTGGACAGAAGCCTTAGCCCAGGTGTACAGTATGTCAGTTATGAAATCAGTTTTAGAAAATTGGAAAACTGCAGTGTAATAGAATCGCTATACTTATAATCTAGGTCCTATTATTTGTTTTTCACCGCTATTCTCTTCATTTGTTCCAGCTGGCGAGCGGTGGCGGAGGCGGGCGCGGCCTGTTCTGCTACCACTGCCCGCCGAGCTTGCCGCCGCACCAGCATCGCCTGCCGACCTTGGAGTATCCCTTCACAGCGTCACACCCGTGTAAGTAGTCTAACGATTTAACAATTTTTTTCTTGTTAAGAGGCAGAGTGACCAATCTTACCAAGTTGTATCGTATTACCCAGTACTAACTGGATTGTGGTGGTTATATTAGCAGTAGCTCCATGTAAAATATTGGTATTCAGCTGCATCCGGTTAGACTGGAAGCCGACCCCACTATAGTTGGGAAAAGGCTAGGCAGATGATGATGAGGCAGAGACGCCAATGGGGTTTTTAGCGTCTGAGGCTACAGTTTTGAATTTATTTCTATGCGTTGCTAGTCTTAAGGTTTGGTCAAACCGATATGGAAAAATTGTGGACACGCGTTCGGACGCCGGACGCTGAAAGATAAAGTCTAACACCTGCGCACGCAAGTGTACCGTCCGCAGACGGTTCTCAAACTGTCTGTACCGGTTAGAGCGTACCTTTACTCGACATAATTATACAGGGCGTAAACGGACTCTTCATGAAGCCGTCAACCAAGCACTGTACAAAAAAAATAATAAATAACTCTACACAAATACTATTGCTGGGAAACAATTTTTTTTTGGGATGAAAAATCATATTTTACGGTAGGACTCAGTGTAACGCACTCAACACATTTTGCTGATGGATACATTGAATAATACGGGGCTCGTGGAAGTATTTAAAGTAAAGTTATAACGTTAAAAACTTGTATTTAAAAAAAAAAACACTTGTGAAAAATTTGGAACTTTGACCCCAATATCTCCGTAATTAATAGGTGGGGAACCTTCTAGTAACGCAGATATTATGGTAGCTATGGTCTTGAACAAAAAAGTATCGCAATGACGGGGAGATCAAGTGCCCTTCAGCTTCGTCTAGGATACACGTTTACACCCATTATTATCTATGCTTATGTCTGGACTGGGTTCCTTTAAAACAGTGAAACGTGTATGGATCAAAATCAGACCTCCGGTCAGGTAGACTAGAATTTCATCCAAGGTTAAATAAATAAAAGGTTTATTGTTCAAGAGAGCATTACACAAGTTGAATATCACTAGCCTCCACACTAGGATACCCTGTGTTGTGGAAACTAGACTAGTAGTTGATTTTGGCCTTACACGTACTTTAATTAACTCAATAAATTGGTCGCCACTGTTGATTCTGGCTTTCAGGAACTGCTGTTCTGTTGCTGTGATAGTAATAGTCTCTAACCCAGAATTGAGTTTTCTTACAGCAAACCTTACTTCGATTACGAGAGTGAACCTCATCCCTACATCATTCTTATCTCTTCGTTTTTGTAAGTCGATTAAATATTCTGATAACAATGTAACATACTTACCTATTCCATCATATCGTTTGTTATCTCTAGATAACGATATATCTTTATATAACGATTCTCGCAGAACACAACATTAATGATTGAATAATTTCTGCCATAAACTAACTAAGAGCAGAAAATTAAACCAACTCGCTGTTTATGGTCCGTAAATCGACTTAAAATTGAAAGTTTCAAGTGGCAGCATAACCGCATAGTCCAGGAGTCGCGTCGATTTCACTTATCGGCACAAACTTGTGTAACTCAGTTAGCGAGCCGGCTCCCGTCCTAATGGCGTTATTCTTAGTTAAAGCTCTTGTCTCGTTACCGATTTACAACTCGGTTATGTTTCTCTCGATTCGATAACGGTTATTGATACTGGTTGGAGATTGCAGGATTTACTATTTTTATTTTGGAACTTTGATTTTTATTGTGCTTTGGATATGTTTGAATGTGGAATTATGTTTGAATTAGTTTAAGGATATAAAGACCAGGTTGTAAAGTTCTTCATCCCCCATAGAAAAGGGAGGAACCTCCAACCAGAGGGGTGTTGTGTCTGGTGGGTTACTGCCCGACGGTTGTAGTCTGGTTTTTAATATAGTCATAAGTCGCGGATAAGTTTAACAGCGCGATGTAGAATTTTGATGTTAGTTCTACATTTGTGTCATAGATGGCGCTGTAGGACTTTTTGTATTATGTTGCTGTAGTACTATTTTGTAGTGTCGCTGCACTAGCTTTTGCTATTGACTTTGCCCACATGGTTGTCGGAAATTATTCCACGGGAATCCACTTCTACCGGGATAAAAAATATCCTAGGCTGTCCCAAATATTCAAATCATCGACGGCAGACAGTTACTTTCTCAAATATATTATGTATGTTTTTTTTTTTTTAATATTTACACTAATGTCTTGGCGAAAAACGTTAAGTTAAGTCTACGAGATTATTTGTATAAGAGGTAAGAGTCTGTCCATTTTGTGAGAACGTAAATATGTTTAATTTTTTTCGATATTAAAATAAAATGAACCAAATATTAGATAACTGTTTTGTCCATTTCTTTAAAGTTGCAGTCAAGAGGTTCATCACGTGATTAAATAATTGCTGCCGAAAATTGGACCTCTTAATAAGTTTTTGTTGAAGTAGTTGGTTAAAAAAAAAAGGATTAAGAAAACCTACATTCTTTTAACAGCACTTAAGACTAAACTCGCCAAAGTTCTTATCGAATCGGCGATCGGGTTAGAAAAAACCTTCAAAAGGAAAAAATCAGTTTCTTACCCCAACTGACTCGCGTGCCTAAGGGGTGGTAATGTGCTAATGAATAGAGAAGGCAGGCCGGGGGTGTCGCGGGGTTACGGCGGGGGTGAAGGGGGCGCAGCCAGGGGGCGCCGGTGGGCGGTGCTCCCCGGGGATTGGTCGCCGCCGGCGCCATCTATTATTCATAAAATAGTTTTTGAGTCGCGCCGCCGGTCGCTTTAACACGGTTATTTCGACTAACTTAATAAGTATCATGTCACTTTTGATTACTCCCTCAGCGTCACAATTTTTTACTTAGCACAACGGCGATCAAAGGAACCTTAATAGAGTTATAAAAGTAGCGTTATTTCATTAGGGTCCTCGAAAATGACAGTCTGTCCGTCGGTAATTGTGTAAAAGTATTAATTTTTAAAATCTATTAACGTATTGCGGGTGTAGCTACGCGGGGGTGGCGGGGGCGGTTAAAAAGGGGGTTGGAGGGAGGGGAAGTTTTAAAGCGCTGAGGATAAAAACGCTAGTGGATAAAAAAGCGGCTTAAACGAATCTATTAAAAATGTATAAGGCAATTTCCAGCGTGATGTCGGAGCGGGCGCTCATTAGCGTGCAATCACACCGACGCGACGCGATGCGCTGCGGTCGACGATCATCTTTATTAATTCTACGGTGTATGACAATGTGTGTTTAATTAGCTAACGGGCTGATAGTTTATGTTTTTATTACTTAAAAGGCATAGAAAATAGACGTCATGTATTGTAAAACTAATATATAATTTGCATTTTTATGCATAGATAACATCAGGTTTGTTTTCTTCGATGGTCAGACTGTGATGTGGTAGAACTCCCATACCTCTTCAGTTTAGGTACTATATACTTAACCAGGTAATTACATAGCTATTAGGAGGAAAGCTAATGGCTATCAATTGAGCTCAAATCCAGGTTATCAGTGTGAAAACCTAATGGAGAAAACGGATAACACTTGCCTTACCTGGGAATCATATCCAGGGTGGAATGCTCAGCAAAGGTTAGATTTGCCTATGTTTTTAATTAAAGGGTGTGAGAATACCCTTAACGAAGCCGATAGGCACTTGGTCTCCCCGTCATTGTAATCATTTTTTAGTTCTAGAGATGTTGGGGGTGAAAATTCCAACTTTTTCCCAGTTTTTTTTTTAAATACATTTTTTTTTGTATTTTTTTTTTTGTTTTTCGTTTTTTTTTGTTTGTTCTTTTTTTTTTTTTTTTGTATGTTATTTTTACTTAAACACCTCCATGACCTCCGTACTATGCAATCCATCCATCAGCAGAATGTTTTGAGTGCGTTACATTGAGTCCTGCGGCAAAACGTAATTTTTCACCCCAAAAAAAATGTTGTTACCCAGCAATAATTTTTGCGTAAAGTTACTTAGTTAACGAAGCCGTCAACCAAGCATTATGTACATCAAGTACATAATTCTTGGTTGACGGTTTCGTTAGGGGTCTTGTTACACCCTGTATGTTAAGAGTACAGTTAAAAACCACATGAAATATGAGGAACTAGCGTAGAATAATATAATAATTTCAAGTCGGTACGACTTACGAATGTGTTTCAATTCACATGAGAGTCACTTAATTTCTCGTATCGTAGTGCTATTTAGTTAGCTTTTCGTAATAATTTTACATGTAAATTGTGTAATATTATATACTTAGTCTGTTATAATATTAGTTTAGCAACTTCGGCGTCAGAGTGGCAGGTATGAAAGCTAGTTTTCTATTTGCATTTTAAAAACTACTTAGGTATTTTTAATATCATTTTAAGTATTGAGGTATAAAATATATATCATTAAGAAATTGGGTGGCTTCTAACTGAAAAAAAAATAGAAAGCTTATAAATATACGTATTTGGGTTTTGTCTAAATGGTTTATACAATTTTACTACAAATCTGACCCGTTTTTGACAATACAAGCTTTTTTACACAAAAAAAATAATGGGACGGATTTCCTGGTACTTCGCAATTATTGCAGAGGATCTCGTGGCTAAATTATAACAGCCGTTCGGCTCGATCTTCAGGTTAAGCCGCGCTTGCCTGGGTTGGTTCGTGAATGAGCGACCACCCATTACATAACGAGTACACAATACATGGAGTGTCTGTTCCCAGTTACTCAATAGTTCTTGGTCAGACTCCAGTCTCTGGACTGCAGGTATAGAAGGCTTAATTGTTGTCACAAGTAAATGAAAATAAGTAAATAAATAAAGAGATTTTTTCCCAAACAATCATAAATTTATAAATATCGAATTATTATTAGCACAGCGTTCCATTAATTTTTTTTTTGTTTTTCGTTTTTTTTTGTGTTTTTTTTTTTTTGTATTTTATTTTTACTTAAACACCTCCATGACCTCCGTACTATGCAATCCATCCATCAGCAGAATGTTTTGAGTGCGTTACATTGAGTCCTGCGGCAAAACGTAATTTTTCACCCCAAAAAAAATGTTGTTACCCAGCAATAATTTTTGCGTAAAGTTACTTAGTTAACGAAGCCGTCAACCAAGCATTATGTACATCAAGTACATAATTCTTGGTTGACGGTTTCGTTAGGGGTCTTGTTACACCCTGTATGTTAAGAGTACAGTTAAAAACCACATGAAATATGAGGAACTAGCGTAGAATAATATAATAATTTCAAGTCATTACGACTTACGAATGTGTTTCAATTCATATGAGAGCCACTTAATTTCTCGTATCGTAGTGCTATTTAGTTAGCTTTTCGTAACAATTTTACATGTAAATTGTGTAATATTATATACTTAGTCAGTTATAATATTAGTTTAGCAACTTCGGCGTCAGAGTGGCAGGTATGAAAGCTTGTTTTCTACTTACATTTTAAAAACTACTTAGGTTTTTTTAATATCAGTTTTAGATATTTTAAGTATTGAGGTATAAAATATATATCATTAAGAAATTGGGTGGCTTCTAACTGAAAAAAAAAATTGAAAGCTTATAAATGCTTATAAATATACACATTTGGGTTTTGTCTAAACGTAAATGGTTTATCCAATTTTAGTACAAATCTGACTCGATCTTGACAATATAAGTTTTTTTACACAAAAAAAATATGGGATGGATTTCCTGGTACTTACTTCGCAATTGTTGCAGAGGATCTCGTGGCTAAATTATAACAGCCGCTCGGGTCGATCTTCAGGTTAAGCCGCGCTTGCCTGGGTTGGTTCGTGAATGAGCGACCACCCATTACATAACGAGTACACAATACATGGAGTGTCTGTTCCCAGTTACTCAATAGTTCTTGGTCAGACTCCAGTCTCTGGACTGCAAGTATAGAAGGCTTAATTGTTGTCACAAGTAAATGAATAAGTAAATAAATAAAGAGTTTTTTTTACCAAACAATCATAAACTTATAAATATCGAATTATTATTAGCACAGCGTTCCATTAAACGTGAAAGCTAGTTAATCCACCCGGTTTCGTCCAACTTTTTCCGCTGCACTCAAGCTCAGACCGGACCCACTTCCGGCGGATGTGAAACACTTTTTAATTTCCGTTGCGGAGGGATTTTTCTACACCGAAGTTGATGGGTGCTCAATTATTCACATTGAATTAATGAAAATATTTATAATCTGTGTAATCTGGACGGCGAGGGTGCTGTCTTCTTGGTAATTGTGGATTTTAATTACGATATAATTAAATAATGATTTACGTAAAGTGAGTGTTATTAGATATTAGACTCGAGCAAATAATCTACCTCAATATGGTTTATTGAAGGCATAATTATTCCTAAAACAATTTTTAATGGCGTAGAGTGTACATACTATAAATTACTTATGATGATAAATAGAGCAACGAGAGCAGCGGTGGCCCAGTGGTGGCGGCCCCGACTTACGAACAGTAAGTCGTGGGTTCGAACCCAGGCAGGCGCATTACTTTGTGGAATTTATTTCATCACCACTGCTCTCAAAACGGTGAAGCAAAACATCGCGAGGAAACCGGCATGTCGTAGAACCAAAAATTCGAAGACATGTGTCATCTACCAACCCGCACTGGGCCCGCGTGGTGGATTATAGCCCATTCCCTCTCATAGAGAGGAGGCCTGTGTCCCAGCAGTGGGAAACGTATAGGCTGATTATGCTATGATAAATAAAAATGTGTACAATGATCAAAAGGAACAAATTATTACAGAGCGAGATAGATGGGATTTTCACATAACTGGCAAAATGTGAGAGTACTATATGTACGCCTTTGCCTAACCCTTCAGAGATTATGGCGTGAGGTTATGCTTTGTTTTAATTACACACAAAACACAATTACAATTAACTACTTCAGTTGATTGCCTCATTGGTCGAGTGGTCGCAAGCGCGAATGCCAATCATGTGGTCCTGGGTTTTGATTCCCGGATCGGGCAAGGTGTTATTGGGTCTTTCCATCAGGAATTTCTCAATAGCAACCACAGAGTCTGGATTTGTGCCCGGTTGATGGCAATAGGCTCGCCCCCTATTACATGACTGGTGAAATGTGGGAGTACTATAAGTACACCTCTGCTCAACCCTTCGGAGATTATGACGTGATATTATGCTATATTTTATTTACTTATCGTTGGTGAAGCATTCACTAGTTGTAACAATACAAATATTATCTAGCAATTTATTCAGTCAATTAATAACTTTAGTACAACTAAAGAGATAACTCACAAAACAAAAACAATTTGTAAAACAAAGTAAAGCCGAACACACATTGCGACTGTGAGCGAATTAGAGTTAATTCGCTGAGTGAATCGCGACGATACAAATTGGACCAATTAGTAAACGCTATTAAGTTGATAGTTGTATGTTCTAGAGTTGTTAGTTGAGTTGTTCTTCTTGTTGACTTTATGAGGACAAGAACAATTTATTTATTTGAAACTCCATTAAAATAGAGATTATTGCAGACGATGTGGTTACAATGATTAAACTCTAATTGGTGGTCTTAAATTGCTAAAACTGGTTTATTTTCGGGCAACCTTAACGAAAATTAATATAAAATAAAATTAAAAAAAAAAACTTAAAACAACGTCACATAACGTCACGCCTGCAATCCCCGAAGGTTTAGGCATTTAGGCAGTGGTGTACCTAACAATCACACACCCACATTTCGCTAGTTATATTTAGGTCCCTAGTAAGTAGTTATATTAGTAAGTAGTTATATTTAAGTCCCATCAACCCGACCTGGGAATCGGACCCAGGACCTCATGCTCAGCAGTCGCGCTTGCGACCACTAGGCCATCGAAGCAGTTCTTAAAATAACGTTAACGGGATGTTTGCCTCGGAACATAACTTTTCTGGAACGTAAATCAATGCAAAAATTTGTTAATAAAATACGAAAGACTGAAAAAGAACACAACGACTAAAATACTGTCTTTTGTTGCATCACTTGAATTGCGTTTTATTTTGTCGAATCAATGTTGAAAAAGCTTAAGCCCCCTGACGGCTTCATCGAGCCGTCTGAAAGCCTTCCACCTGGGCATGCTATGCCGTGGCCGACTTGGAAATCTCTGAATAGACTCCGAACCCAAGTCGGCCGTAGCAAAGATAATCTCTTCAGATGGGGGTTCATGGACGGCTCAGATCTCAAATGTGTATGCGGCGTGTCTCCACAGACAATGGCCCATCTTCCATCTTGCGCTGCATGCCCTAACACCTGCGCACTTGACGATTTTATGACTGCTACAGCGAGTGGAGTTCGCATAGCTGAATTTTACTTTTTTTTTTTTTTGACACGCTAAGAAGAAAAATGTTGAAAAACACTTCTAGAAACAGGGTTTGACTCAGAACATCGAGGTGCCGTTTGGTTTAAAGAATCCATCAAGTTTTATTGTTGACTCTGTAGAAGAATCCAATTTCCACAATGCCAAAACACATCAAAGCCAAATAATTCATCTCGTTCAAAACGAAACCGTCACAAATGTGTGTGACATCACAAATTCGTGACTATAAGCGAATAACAAATTAAATTCGCTGAGTGAATCGCAACGGTACAAATTGGAGCAATTAATCCAGTCCATTAGGTCTCCCGTGCCTTGCTTTGAAGTCAAGCGACATAAGTTTGATGTGAGCTTTTTATTATTAGCGAATTGATTTCCGTGGTTAGTACAGGTTGAGTGGTATTCAAATTGTGTTATTTTGGCTTGTTTGACAACTAATTAGATTTCGTTCCTATATGTTCGACTGTTATTTCCTTTAGTCATTTTATCATATGTATATCTTTTACATTTTTAAATATTCTTATACATGGTGTAACAGAACGGGTATAGTCATAGGAAAGGTTGCACACCATCAAACTGAACAACTTTCTCCTTAGGTGCAATATGGTAAATGCGAAAAAATTATCAGCTGTCCCATACATTTGGGTCGAGTAGGTATTGAAATTTTCTATGGGACAGCTGATAATTTTTTCGCATTTACGATATTGGACCCATGGAGAAAGTTGTTCAGTTTGATGGTCTGCAGCACATTCCTTCATATGACTATACCCTTTCTGTTACACCCTGTATAAAACAATAAAAAAAAACATTAAAAAATATAAAAATGTTTGATTATTATTGTTAGACTGCCTCTTTGGTCTAGTGGTTGTAAATACTTTAGCTGAGTATGGCCTTCAAGGCCAATCCCTGATGGAAAAATTGTATAATCTAATTTTTCCATCAGTAATTGTTTTGTAGCAGTCTGGATTTCTGTCCGGTTGATGGTAATAGACTCGTCCCCTGAATTAACCCCAAAGGAATTCAATATAACTGCTAAAGTGTAGATGTACTATAGATTACCTGTGCCTTACATATTATTATTACATACCATTACCTTACTATTGATTATTATTTATTAACCCTTCGGCGTTAACAGACGTGCTGTAAAGTTATATTTATTTTTTCTTGTCTATTCTGTCCCTCTCTGGGGCAAAGGCCTCCCTCCACTCTTTCCAAAGTTAAATTGTAATGAAAAAATGCAAACATATTCCAAAACCTTGACTTTAGTTATTTGACTCATCTCTTTGCCACAAAAGATGATAAAATATAGCGACGTCCCTCAGTAAAACAATAAATCCAATACAAAAAACCGGCAGCTCTTACTAAACTACAAGCATAATTACTCGAAATCTATTATCACGCACAAATAAAAGTAAAGTCATCGCCAGTAATAGGGCTATTAGGGGCAATTCTCGTCAAGTAATGTTCTCAACGACATTATACTAAGAATAATAGAAAAGTTAGGGTGGACGGCCCTAGCGAATGTCACCCGATATATTGCGTCACTGTAGGGTGACCATTTATTGAGGAATAGTTCTTACAATGTGATTATTAAGATAGAAAATACCAAAATATGGTAAAAAATCAAACAATTGAAAAAAATACATAAAAAAAAATTAAAAAAAAAATTTAAACAAAAATCGAATGATCATTCGGTTTTTATTTAAATATTTTTTCAGTTTTCCACCGCTGTATATGGGTTTTGTCTTGAAACAAAGTTTCAGAGTTAAAAAATAATATAACAACACAAAAAAGTCGTAGCCTTGTAGAGACAGCAAAACAGATTGAAAATTAACATGGCTACGAAAACCGTAGACGTGCTACGAAGTTCGTAGCGCTTGCGTAGCAAACCAGTTTTCGAGTTGTAAATGTTATGTTTCGAGTTGTATATTGTGTAGCTTAAAAAAAAGGGAAGGGTATGGAAGATTGTGTTTATAAGGACTTGTTTCCGTATATAAGTATAGGCTGGAAAAAATTGAAGAAGGATAATTTTGGCTGATATGAAAAAAAAAAAAAAAAAAAATTATAGACTAGCTATGCCCCGCAGTTTTACCCGCCGCTTCTGACTTGTTATGTAGCCTATAGCCTTCCTCGATAAATGGACTATCCAACACTAAAATAATGTTTTAATTCTAACCCTTAGTTCCTGAGATTAGCGCGTTCAACCAAACAAACAAACTCTTCAGCTTTATAATATTAAGTATAGATAGACTGCTTATCTGACCTCCAGAACGCAGATACTGGTTAACTCGTCTCCCCTTAAGGGCATTACATTGCTCGATGACCTTGATGATTTGATCCCTGTACTGGTTTTTGTTGACTTGCCCCGCACATTTCGGAAAAATTCGGTTTTTATTTATTATTTAAAAATATTAAAAGAAATAACAGAAAAAAAACAATACAGATTATTAAGTATATCATTACGTATTTGTTGTTACAAAATTCATGCCGATCTATTCAGCCGTTACAGAGATAATTTACAATTAAGGTTGAAAAAGGACCTATTTTCTACGATTAACCAAAAAAAAAATGAGAAGGTTTATTAAAATTTTAAACAATACAATTTATTTGCGATGAACTTAACTATAACATACTTTTTTACACGGAAAACGCACGGAGGGATTCATCAACAAATTTCTTTGAACATACGCTGTTTTTGGGATTTGAGCCATGTAATGCCCTTAACAAGACTATAAGACTTGTTAAGGGCATTACATAAGACTATAAGACCGTAAGACTTTTTATTGAATATTATATCCGAATTAATATTATACCAGACGAAAACTTAATCCCTCTTTCCGCACGAATCCTAGTCACCCCACAGTGTCTCCACCTCATCAATTCCCGCGGACATGCATTCAGATAGCTATAATAAATGCTGGGGAGGCGATCTGGCACTCCCGGGTAATGGCCCGGCACTTCCTGGTACCACTACTGATTGTCTAGGCAAATGTCCGGGGAGACAGTGTGTTGGGGCTTTAATCGTTGGAATGTTGAATTGTTTGAAAGAGATTTAGAGATTTAATCGTATAGACATCGAGTTAAATTTTCTAGACAAATAGAATTAGTTGATCAAGATTGGTTTTATTCCGTTAGTAGGGACAGTTAATTTTAAATATTTATTTAGTTAGTACATTATGTACATACTACACATAGAACTTAAATAATAATAAAAACAAGACTAAAAGTAAGTACCTATGTACATATATACGACGACGACAATAGGATGCTTAGGCGGCGGGACTGTTCGAAAGAGATACCGCGGCCCTGGAACACAAAGGGCAAAGAAGGAACATGGATGGGTTTTAGTCAGTACAAGTCTGACACTCCCTTCCGCTCCACCCAGACCGGGGTCATTTGATGATTTCCCATCCTAAAAAAAAAAAAAAAAAGGCGTCATAGTACTCCTCCGCATCGCTGTCATCTGGAAACGGGCCTAAAAAATTACTTAATAATTTAATTATTTATTGACAAGTGATTACTCACAAACATCAGTGTAGCCCTGGCTCTTATACTAAGAGTTCCTGTGTCACAAGACCTAAACCTCTTAATTTACAGAGAATATATAAAGAAGCGATAGGCAAAAATGAGACACATTTAAATAAGGCATGCATTAAAAGTGATTACAAATATAAAAGAGAGTAAAAAAATACAAAAGTAATAATAATGTAGGATCTTATCAGCCCGTGGCTTAATTGCCAAGAGCCTCGACCAATACCTGAGGAGGCTCTCGTTAGGCAGCTGGATCAAGGGCTTGATTCAGAAAGCAGTACTTCTGGACACGGCTCGTATTGTTAGGAGGTTCCTCTCTCTGGAGCCCTGACCGCCGGTAGCTTGGACCCTGTTCCCTAAACCGGTGGGCTATAATTTTATATATTTTTAAATGTTTTTTTTTTATATTGTTGTTAAGGAATATTTAAAAATGTAAATAATTTGTGTAAATATAAATAAAGGAAATAATAATGTAGGACTTTACTTTAATTTTTAATTTTGCACTTATTAATTTTGCAAATAAAACTATGATTTACACTTTGATGTCGTATATTTTGTATATGCTTAAAAACTCATGTAGATAAACAATTTTATGAAAAAAACAATTTTCTTTCGATCATCGAAAATACGATTCTCAGCCCACAAGTCTATGGTTTCTCTGCCATCACCACTGTACGTTAATGATGCCACAATTTCTTTGTAACAAACAAGTAATTGAGTGTTTTAGTTGTTTTTTTCGCTTGCCTGTTTTGTCCCACTCCTGCGCAAAGGTCGCCCTCCACTCCTTCCATTTCTCGCGAACACCAGCCACTAGCCTCCTTCCAGTTCTAACGGAACCTGTCTAGTTCGTCCCACTATCTCCTTCGTGGCCTGCCGCGACCTCGCGTCACAGTGTCAGGGAACAGTGACGTTGATCAAATATTCATTTAATATTTTTATTGTGTTACAGATACGAGTTACTCGTATCACCCGGCGATACACGATGACACGTTCGTTCGTCGGAAACAGCGGCGCAACCGCACCACCTTCACGCTGCAACAGGTAAATAATTGTGTACTGGAGAATTTATGTTTAAACTGAAATGGTAATGGACAGTTGCGTGGTTATTAAGTAGTAGTGTAGATGAATAACTCGCCCAAAGGACCATAAAGGCCTACTCTAATAAATTTATAATCTAAACTAAACAACAAGTAAATATGTCATAAAAATTACATTAAATTGACTGACTCGTTGGTCTAGTGGTCGCAAGCGCCTGGTCCTGGCTGGACGCGTCTTGGATTCCCAGGTCGGGCACATTTTTACGGGTAACACTTTTGTTATTGAGTTTTTTCATCAGAAATTTCTCATTAGCAGCCACGGAGTCTGGATTTGTGCCAGTTGATGGCAATGGGACTTAAACATAACTGGCGGGATGTGGGTGTTCTGTTGGATGCACCTATGCCTAACCCTTCGGGGATTACAGGCGTGATGTTATATAAATTACATTAAAGATCTATTCAAGGATGTCTAAAATGAAACCCAATACTACGCTAGGTGCATTTAATGAAAGGCAGAATTGAAATTCGTTAAATGAATCAGTTAGCTTTGGAACTCCTGTACCTACTTTCAATTATAAAGATTCTGCCTTTCTGTAAAACATTGTTGGCTGCAAACTATTTTTTTCTAGATGTACCTAAGTACATAGGTAGCACCCCTGGTGCCACCGTAGATTAATGGGGCGCATCTTAGGAAAGAGAATGGGAAATTGAGCGTTACTAAAAACGCCTGTTTTGTTAAAGAAGGCTCATTTTTATTGGCATTCTTAGATGCGCTCCTTTTGCTTATAGCGGCGGTAGATATAGTAAACTCATAAAAGCGCAACAATAAACATTTCTTATCTTACAGTTGGAGGAGCTGGAGACTGCGTTTGCGCAGACACACTACCCCGACGTGTTCACGAGAGAAGATCTCGCGCTCAAGATTAATCTCACTGAGGCTAGAGTACAGGTCAGTCTGACAATTATTATTCTTTAGCCTTAGCCTTAGCTGACTGTTAGCCTGCGTCAAACCACTGCTGGGCAAAGGTCTTTTCCTAAGACTCAGACCAGGCTGGCAACGTCTGCCTTATGCTCAATGAGCTGTGATGTGGACACCTGACACAGCCAGGAAGCGTGGCGGTAGATTTCGTTCCGTGTTGCGAGCCTTACCAAAGATATGAATCGTAAGATTCGCCCTACCTTGTCAAAAAAAAAAAATGTTGCTATTTCGTTGACATTTCAATAGTATGTGTGTCCCGCTCACTCATACTAAATACCGTATGTATCTATTGACTATTGTTCCATGCAGTATTTTGAAAGTCTTCTTAAAGAACACTTTTCACGCGACTTAATTACGATGTGGGCACATCTAAAGATTTAAATCCTTAGGTCTTGCCATGAAAAAACATGTTTATTATCAGTGTAATGTTTATAAAAAACAAAACAGTAGTTTTTTCGATTGATCACTACATAGTATAAAACAAAGTCGCTTCCCGCTCTCTGTCCCTTTGTATGCTTAGATCTTTAAAACTACGAAACGGATTTTGATGCGGTTTTTTTTAATAGATAGAGTGATTCAAGAGGAAGGTTTATATGTATATATTGCATCCGTGCAAAGCCGGAGCGGGTCGCTAGTATGGAAATAAAACAAAAAGCAATGCTAGGATTTAGGTACAAAGCTATTTAATTATTCCTTGTCATTTAGATACTCAACTATGTACTTAGTTGTATCATGAGCATCGTAATTAATGACGGTGTTGATTCGTAACCCGGTTTCACGTAGATTCAGGAATGAATAATATATTCCTAACACATCGCGCGATGTTAAGCTGGTTTAGTTGTATTAATTGTACATAACTGTATGGGTTCTATTTCCGTAATAATTGCGCCAAATGATTCATTACATTATTATCTATGTAGGAATCCCTGTTATATGGGACTTAACGAAATGTGGGTGTACTTGTTAGGTACGCCTCTGTCTAACCCTTCGGGATTACAAGGCGTGATGTTATGTTATGTTTTGTATTGTCTGTCTTTTCCATTAGCGGTAACAATGATGTAAAAGCCACTTTATCTTGATCCACTTAAAATATTACAATTACTTAACACTATGTTACCACAAACACACTTATACTCACATAGAATCCACTCATCTTAACCCTACAAAATCATATTCCCCTTCAACCCTCAAGGTCTACATAAAATGTAGAATTTGCGTGCGTCGCCACCGCTCAACGTCTAACCTGTCCGACTCAATAACGTTCAAAAACGTCGCCTGCCTCATATCGTTCAGGAATGGCGACTGCCTTAGACAGTGTGACTGGTTAAATAAGGGATATACTCAGGAATATGAATATCTATACATTCAAATAACTAAAATAGAGGTCAGACACCTCTATTTTAGTTAGTTAGTTTTTGCAATTATAAAATAACAGCTTTTTGCTGAATGCATATGAAAGTACTTTTATATACGGTACTTACTAATAACAAAAAAAAACATTTTTTTTCTGTCTGTCTGTTTGTTCTGGCTAATCTCCGAAATGGCTGGTTCGATTTTGACGGGTACTTTAACTGGCAGATAGGTGATTTTATAAGGTACACTTAGGCTTCTTTAAATTCTAATACTGCAAGTAGCATTTCATTTATGAGATTGGCCTTTAAAAAACAACGATGAAGCCTGTTCCCCATTCCAAAGCTAAGTTAAGAACGTCCGTTGGGATAAGGACGGGAGCATGATGATGAAGATCTATGATTCGTTTTCTTTGTCCCTGGTTTGCCTAGACACCTTGCATGTTCAAGTACGTCACTTGCCTAGTAACTTTTACTGGCCACGTTCAAAGTCACCTGCCTCATAAAACATCACTTTATTGCATAATATATAACGTCGAATGACGAATGACGGTAAATTTTTTATGACATATGTATATTATGTCATGTGAATGCTGGTGTTTAAGATTTTGACTGAATGTGTGTCATATTACTTGCAAACATGGAATAAAACCTCCAAAAAATTTTTTTTTCTCTTTAGTTAAGTATAATTTAATTATTGGAATTCCACCAGGTCACTGACAGCTCAGCACTTTTGAACTTGCTAATTTTTACCTGCGGCCTTGCCCTAATCCGACACGACCATAATAAAAGGAATAAAGTATTCTGTCTTAACCCAGACTCAAAAATGCATCTAGTAGAGCATAAAAATTGAAAAGAAGATTGAAAGTAATACCTAATAGTAACTTCACCACAATTTTCGCAAAACTTTGAGAGAGAAATCCATTTAGATTCAATATAGAGTTTGCAAACCGAAATTCATTTTCGATTTATTTTTTCGCCAGCGTGCATTGCGGAGACCGGAGAGTGAATGATATTGAACTGGAGACCGAATGTAATGCGAGTGCTTCGTAACCCGGACGTGAACGAGGGTCAAAAAGCCTTTTTGGAAATTGATCCGAATGAACGAAGGTTATGTCTTCATTCTGTTATGGAACTATTTAATTTGATAGTGGAAGAGTGGACAGCTAAATAATAACAGCCGCTCGGGTCGATCTTCAGAGTAAGCCGCGCTTGCTTAGCTACATACCGAATTTCATTGGTTCCGGCTGTCATTTGTAGATCTTTGGCAGTCATTGCAGATTGTTAGTGACCTGAAAATCTGATAACCAGTCTCAGTTCAGCTGAAAGTAAATAGATACGGTTACACGAACTTAATATATTTTTTTCAAGAATCATCATTTTTCTTTATCCCAATTTAGTTGGGGTCGGCGCAGCACGTCTTCTTCCATACTTCTCTATTTCTCGTCATCTTAGCAGCAACCTCCTTTCTAGCCATATCATCCTTCACACAGTCCATCCATCGTTTCTTTGGTCTTCCTCTACTCATATACCCCTCCAAATTCATAGGTACTCAAAACTTTCCCCACGACATTTTCCTCATTCCTCCGCATCACAAGTCCACCACGACAACCGATTGTCGATCAATGTTTTTCAAGATTATGCGACGAATTTTTAAAGATGATTTTTTCTCTACGTGGACTCACTAGCATCTTTGAATGAAAACATCGTGAGCAAACTTGGACTTTTAATAAATATAAGTCTGAAATCGCCAACCCGTCTTGAGCAAGAGTGGTGATCAATGTTGGCGCCTTCTCTGTATGAGAACAAACCTTTGCCCAGCAGTGGGACAGTAATATATACTGATATTATTTATTTTCTACTTATCTATTGAATTTAAAACATACACTGGTTATGATGCGGGACTAGATACTTTACCATTCCCATACCTATCTAAAATGTTTGGTCTCAAAAGTGCAATAAGTACTACAGGATTTTGAGAACTTCAGAGTAGAAGATGGTATCTGGAATTCAACCCATTTTCAAAACGACTTCAACAGTTTACATAACCGGTTTGGTACCTAAGCGCCCCGATACAGCAAGCGAGTAGGTACAATGACGAGCAAAAATATGTACACTTAGAAACTTTTTGATAGTGATTGTCTCCTACTATGTGATTCTTGTTACGAAGCCTGTATTTTAGAACCCTTACCCTTATCAAAAGGTCTTAATTCCAAGCTATAATCATTATTCCACAAGAAAATTGCTTGTTCTTATTCTTTACTGCATACAAAATTAAAAATAAACGTACAAATTGTAACAATAAAGCTTATACAACGGCAAGCTTAACCCAGACTTGGGTTTCCTTATAGCAAAACTTATTTCGAATGCGAGATTTTCAAAAGAGGATATACCTATTTGCACAAACAGTACATTTGAAATCTTAAATTTATTTATCTTAAACTAGCGACCCGCCCCGGCTTCGCACGGGTGCAATGTCCATATAAACCTTCCTCTTGAATCACTCTATCTATTGCTGAAAACTGCACTAAAATCCGTTGCGTAGTTTAAAAAATCTAAGCGTAGAAACAGCGGGAGCGACTTTGTTTTATACTATGTAAAGAAGATAAAGATAAAGAAATAAACTACACATACCTTCAGTATATGTAATACATACATATAAAATCCTATATAAATACGTATTGATCACGTTGACAGGAAATTTGCCTTTATTCTTTTCTTGAACACGTCTAACGAATGGCTAAAAAAGAAAAGAACAAAATTAAAGAAAGACAAGAAAATTGCCATTGACATTTACAAAATGCATACATATGTACTCTCCAGAATGTACTCTCCGTGAACCGAGCAATACCCGCACCTGTTTTAGTCAAATTGCTCCACGCTACCGTTCGTGTTTTATTTATGCCCAAATAAAAATTGCCCAATTCCGTCGTTGCGGGAGCTACAGCCACAATTTAGTGGCTGCCTGTCGCTCGGGATCCACACTTTTATTGCACGTATCTGCTGAATCATAATGCCTGTTAAGTGTTTGGTGGATACCTTGTTTTATGTTTGTAAGATGTGCATATAAAATATCAAGAGAAGATTTTTGTCCATAAGCCCTTTTTGGACTTTGATTCCCTAGTACTTTTATACCTTCTCCACTTATTCATCATCATCATTCTCCTGCCCTTATCCCAATTTATTTGCGGTCGGCGCAGCATGTGTTCTTTTTCCATACTTATCCATTAGTCGTCATCTCATCAGACACCTCCTTTCTTGCCATATCGTCCTTTACACAGTCCATTCCTCGTTGCTTTGGTCTTCCTCTACTCTTATAACCATCCACATTTAAACTCAAAACTTTCCTCACGACATTTTCCTCATTCCTCCGCATCATATTAAATTATTATTCTTATTAAAATATTAAATTCAGTCACAGAAACTACACACAACTATGTCACTAGGTCTAAAACATGCGTTTTACGAAATATTTTTTTCTAAAACCAAAGTGAGCTCTAAGGATGGATTTTCAAAAATTCATCCCAAATGTTTGTATGGAAGTTAGTCATTTTTCCGGATTGAAAATGTTATCGGGCGCTCGGTTTTAAAATATAATATGTTTTCAACGACATTTCTTTTTATCAGCAGTTATGGCTCAGGTTGTAAGTTTTATTTTTGTGCTAGATAAGATAAAGTCCCAACTATACGAAAGTGGTTACCACTACAGGATGCCGTTAAGTTTTCTGAACCATCATCAACCATAGCGATAAAATTGAAATACCTAACTGACTGCAGTATTGCAGGTCTGATGAGAACCCCTTTACGTACTCCAATTAATTATAAAACCCACTCCCCATCCGTAGTTGCAACTGAAGCCAACTCTAAAGTTACCGATGTAATTACAATCAAACGTCAAACGTCAGCA
The DNA here is from genome assembly GCA_905163415.1 of Noctua fimbriata. Taxonomy (NCBI): domain Eukaryota; kingdom Metazoa; phylum Arthropoda; class Insecta; order Lepidoptera; family Noctuidae; genus Noctua; species Noctua fimbriata. Next base: position 13,917,141 of record LR990940.1, on the reverse strand, counting down.
TTGACTGTACTCCTCCATAACACAGCCAATCGACGTAACCACCAGCCATCAGCCACGAGCCACGTAAGACAATATCTATCCAATTTCGTTTGTCCGCGTCGAGCATCCACTTCCATTAGTTAACTACCATTGTCAAAAGCCACTCTACTCCACATCGTTGGCAAAACCACCAAAACAGTTGAGAATTGAACGCGTACGTCCATGTTAGATTGGACTCCAATACTTCATTGGTTTGTTTCAATATCAGTGGAATATGTGAGTGGTGCGGGGGGAGGGACAGGTCAGGTAGGGCTGGTGGTCTGTAACGCGTTTAAGTCGCTCATCTCGGAATGGTATTACGGTATGAGGCTGTTACCCCGCGCCCGCGCACCGCACACCCGCTCACACCTTGGCGCACGTGCTTCTGGGATTAAGGGGTGTCGCGTGTGAAGAGGACTGGGGGATTAGGTATAGGAATTTGCTAGATGAATCGGAATGGTTGGAAATTGATGGAACATTTAATAAATATAAGCTATGTATTTGACAGAAGTCACAGAGATGGATACCTAATGATTCTTGGGTGTTTTAAGAAAGGTACAAAAGCATTCGAAGCACTTTTTTGTAATGCACATGGTCAAAGATCTATTCAAATATCTACTTATCTACTGATCTTCGATCTTAACTACTACATTAGATACTAAATCATCATCATGATAAGCTGCAGTCCAGCAACCCTGACTGCCCCAATTCCTTGACAAATTACTTAACCTCGCCACAAAGACACCCGTCAAACATCACCACACAATCTTCGACAGCCCTAAAAGAGCTTGGTAATATAATTGAGTCGGCTTTCAATTTGATTCGCATCCTCGTCCGGCTGCAGAGTGTCGGTGATAATTCGGCCGAAAAATATAAAAAGGAAGCTTTTGGGAGCAGCTGTCGGCCATATTGGATTACAGCGGGGCGGGTGAGAACGAGCGGCGCCAAGCGGAATGTACTAGTAGCTGTAGGAGCCGATAAGTGATTGGGATATTGTGCTATTTTTAATGTCTTGTCGCTTTTCGGGAATTAGGAAAATATGAAACTATTTTTAGTTCTTTTCCCTGATATTTGTTTGCCGTTAACGGCAAAACATTGAGATCTTTGTAGGTACCTATTTTATTTACTTACAATACCTTTTTACATGACATAATATGTTCAAACCACGTACCAAAGTTTGACTTTGATTTCTTAAGAAAAAACTGTTGTTAGATAAAAGTGCATGAGTGCGCTTCGTGATCTCGAAATATGCTATTACCAGGTCATCCGTCCATCTAGTGGGAGGCCTTCCAAAGCAACCTCTTCCGGTTCGCAGTCGCCACTTCAGAACTTTTCGGCCCCATCGGCCATCCGTTCTGAGAGCAATGTGCCCTGCCCACTGCCACTTAAGTTTGACTATTCTTCAGGCTACGTCGGTAACCTTGGTTCTCTTAAGGATGTCCTCATTTGTGATTTGATCACGCAAGGAAACTCCGAGCCCTCTCCATTGCCCTTTGGGTGACTTTAAGCCTTC